>JAFMTH010000061.1:0-118765 GCA_020921065.1 Vaccinium darrowii | reverse complement strand
GGAATCTCGTTGTCCGCAAAACCTGAAGGTGGAATCTCAGACTTGTGAAAGCTGTCCGGAATCTCGGTACAGAAAGACCTAAACTAAAAAGCCCTTGAATTGTAAAAATACACCATTACTTGGCAAATCAAATTACTGTTCAACTATAGAAAAATAATGTTAATTGTCGAATAAAAACACTGTTAATTATTAAAAAAACACCGTTAATTGTCAAATAACCGTACTGTTAATTGTAAGAATGTACAGTTGATAGTCAATATATTTTGTTCGATTATCTTCTGCGGTTCGCAGACAAACAGTCTAGTCAGTAAATTATAAATTCATGATCGTTGAATACTTGGGGGAAAAAACCCTCTCAAATATTTTGAAGCGATGATGGATACTGCACCTCAGAAGAGGATGCTGCCCAAATTGGATTGGGAATCTCGTTGTCGCAAAACCTGAAGGTGGAATCTCAGACTTGTGAAAGCTGTCCGAGAATCTCGGTACAGCAAGACCTAAACTAAAAAGCACCGTGAATTGTAAGAATGCACCGTTACTTGGCAAATCAAATTACAGTTCAACAATAGAAAAAGAATGTTAGTTCTCGAATAAAAACATTGTTAATTATTAAAAAAACACCATTAATTGTCAAATAATCGTACTGTTAATTGTGGGAATGTACAGTGATAGTCATATATTTTGTTCGAATATCTTCTGCGGTTCGCAGGACAAACAGTCCAGTCAGAAAATTTATAAATTCATGATCGTTGAATATATGGGGGGAAAAAAACCCTCTCAAATATTTTGAGCGATGATGGATACTCCACCTCAGAAGAGGATGCGCCCAAATTGGATTGGGAATCTCGTTGTCGCAAAACCTGAAGGTGGAATCTCAGACTTGTGAAAGCTGTCCGAGAATCTCGGTACAGAAGACCTAAACTAAAAAGCACCTTGAATTGTAAAAAATACACCATTACTTGGCAAATCAAATTACTGTTCAACTATAGAAAAATAATGTTAATTGTCGAATAAAAACACTGTTAATTATTAAAAAAACACCGTTAATTGTCAAATAACCGTACTGTTAATTGTAAGAATGTACAGTTGATAGTCAATATATTTTGTTCGATTATCTTCTGCGGTTCGCAGACAAACAGTCTAGTCAGTAAATTATAAATTCATGATCGTTGAATACTTGGGGGAAAAAACCCTCTCAAATATTTTGAGCGATGATGGATACTGCACCTCAGAAGAGGATGCGCCCAAATTGGATTGGGAATCTCGTTGTCGCAAAAACCTGAAGGTGGAATCTCAGACTTGTGAAAGCTGTCCGAGAATCTCGGTACAGCAAGACCTAAACTAAAAAAGCACCGTGAATTGTAGAATGCACCGTTACTTGGCAAATCAAATTACAGTTCAACTATAGAAAAAGAATGTTAGTTCTCGAATAAAAACATTGTTAATTATTAAAAAAACACCATTAATTGTCAAATAATCGTACTGTTAATTGTGGAATGTACAGTTGATAGTCAATATATTTTGTTCGAATATCTTCTGCGGTTCGCAGACAAACAGTCCAGTCAGAAAATTTATAAATTCATGATCGTTGAATATTTGGCGGGGAAAAAACCCTCTGAAATATTTTGAGAGATGATTTGATACTCCACCTCAGAAAAGGAGGCGCCCGAAATGGATTGGAAATCTCGTTGCCGCAAAACCTGAAGGTGGAATCTCAGATTTACGAAAGGTGTCTGAGAATCTCAGTACAGCAAGACCACAAGTACAAAGCACGAAGAATTGTATGAATACACCGTTAGTTGGCAAATCAAATTACTGTTCAATTATAGAAAAATAATGTTAGTTGTCAAATAAAAACACTGTTTATTGTTAAAAAAACACAGTTAATTGCCAAATAAACGTACTGTTAATTGTGAGAATGTACACTTGATAGTCAATATATTTTGTTCGAATATCTTTTTGCGGTTCGCAGGACAAACAGTCCAGTCAGAAAAATGTAAATTCATGATCGTTGAATATTTGGGGGGAAAAAACCCTCTCAAATATTTTGAGCGATGATGGATACTCCACCTCAGAAGAGGATGCACCCAAATTGGAATGGGAATCTCGTTGCCGCAAAACCTTAAGGTGGAATCTCAGACTTGTCAAAGCAGTCCGAGAATCTCGGTACAGCAAGACCTAAACTAAATAGCACTGTGAATTGTAAGAATACACCGTTACTTGGCAAATCAAATTACTGTTCAACTATAGAAAAAGAATGTTAGTTGTCGAATAAAAACACTGTTAATTATTAAAAAAACACCGTTAATTGTCAAATGACCGTACTGTTAATTGTGAGAATGTACACTTGATAGTCAATATATTTTGTTCGAATATCTTCTGCGGTTCGCAGACAAACAGTCCAGTCAGAAAATTGTAAATTCATGATCGTTGAATATTTGGGGGGAAAAAACCCACTCAAATATTTTGAGCGATGATGGATACTCCACCTCAGAAGAGGATGCACCCAAATTGGATTGGGAATCTCGTTGCCGCAAAACCTGAAGGTGGAATCTCAGACTTGTGAAAGCTGTCCGAGAATCTCGGTACAGCAAGACCTAAACTAAATAGCATTGTGAATTGTAAGAATACACCGTTACTTGGCAAATCAAATTTACTGTTCAACTATAGAAAAAGAATGTTAGTTGTCGAATAAAAACACTGTTAATTATTAAAAAAACACCATTAATTGTCAAATGACCGTACTGGTAATTGTGAGAATGTACAGTTGATAGTCAATATATTTTGTTCGAATATCTTCTGCGGTTCGCAAACAAACAGTCTGGTCAGAAAATTATAAATTCATGATCGTTGAATATATGGGGGGAAAAAACCCTCTCAAATATTTTGAGCGATGATGGATACTCCACCTCAGAAGAGGATGCGCCCAAATTGGATTGGGAATCTCGTTGTCGCAAAACCTGAAGGTGGAATCTCAGACTTGTGAAAGCTGTCCGAGAATCTCGGTACAGCAAGACCTAAACTAAAAAGCACCATGAATTGTAAGAATACACCATTACTTGGCAAATCAAATTACTGTTCGACTATAGAAAAAGAATGTTAGTTGTCGAATAAAAACACCGTTAATTGTCAAATAACCGTACTGTTAATTGTGAGAATGTACAGTTGATAGTAAATATATTTTGTTCGATTATCTTCTGCGGTTCGCAGACAAACAGTCTAGTCAGAAAATTATAAATTCATGATCGTTGAATACTTGGGGGGAAAAAACCCTCTCAAATATTTTGAGCGATGATGGATACTCCACCTCAGAAGAGGATGCACCCAAATTGGATTGGGAATCTCGTTGCCGCAAAACCTGAAGGTGGAATCTCAGACTTGTGAAACCTGTCCGAGAATCTCGGTACAGCAAGACCTAAACTAAATAGCACCGTGAATTGTAAGAATACACCGTTACTTGGCAAATCAAATTACTGTTCAACTATAGAAAAAGAATGTTAGTTGTCGAATAAAAACACTGTTAATTATTAAAAAAAACACCGTTAATTGTCAAATAATCGTACTGTTAATTGTGAGAATGTACAGTTGATAGTCAATATATTTTGTTCGAATATCTTCTGCGGTTCGCAGACAAACAGTCCAGTCAGAAAATTGTAAATTCAAGATCGTTGAATATTTGGGGGGAAAAAACCCTCTCAAATATTTTGAGCGATGATGGATACTCCACCTCAGAAGAGGATGCACCCAAATTGGATTGGGAATCTCGCTGCCGCAAAACCTGAAGGTGGAATCTCAGACTTGTGAAAGCTGTCCGAGAATCTCGGTACCGCAAGACCACAACTACAAAGCACTAAGAATTGTACGAATACACCTTTAGTTGGCAAATCAAATTACTGTTCAACTATAGAAAAAGAATGTTAGTTGTCGAATAAAAACACTGTTAGATATTAAAAAAACACCGTTAATTGTCAAATAACCGTACTGTTAATTGTAAGAATGTACAGTTGATAGTCAATATATTTTGTTCGATTATCTTCTGCGGTTCGCAGACAAACAGTCTAGTCAGAAAATTATAAATTCATGATCGTTGAATACTTGGGGGGAAAAAACTCTCTCAAATATTTTGAGCGATGATGGATACTGCACCTCAGAAGAGGATGTGCCCAAATTGGATTGGGAATCTCGTTGTCGCAAAACCTGAAGGTGGAATCTCAGACTTGTGAAAGCTGTCCGAGAATCTCGGTACAGCAAGACCTAAACTAAAAAGCACCGTGAATTGTAAGAATACACCATTACTTGGCAAATCAAATTGCTGTTCAACTATAGAAAAAGAATGTTAGTTCTCGAATAAAAACACTGTTAATTATTAAAAAAAACACCGTTAATTGTCAAATAATCGTACTGTTAATTGTGAGAATGTACAGTTGATAGTCAATATATTTTGTTCGAATATCTTCTGCGGTTCGCAGACAAACAGTCCAGTCAGAAAAATGTAAATTCATGATCGTTGAATATTTGGGGGGAAAAAACCCTCTCAAATATTTTGAGCGATGATGGATACTCCACCTCAGAAGAGGATGCACCCAAATTGGAATGGGAATCTCGTTGCCGCAAAACCTGAAGGTGGAATCTCAGACTTGTGAAAGCTGTCCGAGAATCTCGGTACAGCAAGACCTAAACTAAATAGCACTGTGAATTGTAAGAATACACCGTTACTTGGCAAATCAAATTACTGTTCAACTATAGAAAAAGAATGTTAGTTGTCGAATAAAAACACTGTTAATTATTAAAAAAACACCGTTAATTGTCAAATGACCGTACTGTTAATTGTGAGAATGTACAGTTGATAGTCAATATATTTTGTTCGAATAACTTCTGCGGTTCGCAGACAAATAGTCCAGTCAGAAAATTGTAAATTCATGATCGTTGAATATTTGGGGGGAAAAAACCCACTCAAATATTTTGAGCGATGATGGATACTCCACCTCAGAAGAGGATGCACCCAAATTGGATTGGGAATCTCGTTGCCGCAAAACCTGAAGGTGGAATCTCAGACTTGTGAAAGCTGTCCGAGAATCTCGGTACAGCAAGACCTAAACTAAATAGCATTGTGAATTGTAAGAATACACCTTTACTTGGCAAATCAAATTTACTGTTCAACTATAGAAAAAGAATGTTAGTTGTCGAATAAAAACACTGTTAATTATTAAAAAAACACCGTTAATTGTCAAATGACCGTACTGTTAATTGTGAGAATGTACAGTTGATAGTCAATATATTTTGTTCGAATATCTTCTGCGGTTCGCAAACAAACAGTCTGGTCAGAAAATTATAAATTCATGATCGTTGAATATATGGGGGGAAAAAACCCTCTCAAATATTTTGAGCGATGATGGATACTCCACCTCAGAAGAGGATGCGCCCAAATTGGATTGGGAATCTCGTTGTCGCAAAACCTGAAGGTGGAATCTCAGACTTGTGAAAGCTGTCCGAGAATCTCGGTACAGCAAGACCTAAACTAAAAAGCACCTTGAATTGTAAGAATACACCATTACTTGGCAAATCAAATTACTGTTCGACTATAGAAAAAGAATGTTAGTTGTCGAATAAAAACACCGTTAATTGTCAAATAACCGTACTGTTAATTGTGAGAATGTACAGTTGATAGTAAATATATTTTGTTCGATTATCTTCTGCGGTTCGCAGACAAACAGTCTAGTCAGAAAATTATAAATTCATGATCGTTGAATACTTGGGGGGAAAAAACCCTCTCAAATATTTTGAGCGATGATGGATACTCCACCTCAGAAGAGGATGCACCCAAATTGGATTGGGAATCTCGTTGCCGCAAAACCTGAAGGTGGAATCTCAGACTTGTGAAAGCTGTCCGAGAATCTCGGTACAGCAAGACCTAAACTAAATAGCACCGTGAATTGTAAGAATACACCGTTACTTGGCAAATCAAATTACTGTTCAACTATAGAAAAAGAATGTTAGTTGTCGAATAAAAACACTGTTAATTATTAAAAAAAACACCGTTAATTGTCAAATAATCGTACTGTTAATTTTGAGAATGTACAGTTGATAGTCAATATATTTTGTTCGAATATCTTCTGCGGTTCGCAGACAAACAGTCCAGTCAGAAAATTGTAAATTCATGATCGTTGAATATTTGGGGGGAAAAAACCCTCTGAAATATTTAGAGCGATGATGGATACTCCACCTCAAAAAAGGAGGCGCCCGAATTGGATTGGAAATCTCGTTGCCGCAAAACCTGAAGGTGGAATCTCAGATTTACGAAAGGTGTCTGAGAATCTCGGTACAGCAAGACCACAACTACAAAGCACTAAGAATTGTACGAATACACCTTTAGTTGGCAAATCAAATTACTGTTCAACTATAGAAAAATAATGTTAGTTGTCAAATAAAAACACTGTTTATTGTTAAAAAAACACAGTTAATTGTCAAATAAACGTACTGTTAATTGTGAGAATGTACACTTGATAGTCATTATATTTTGTTCGAATATCTTCTGCGGTTCGCAGACAAACAGTCCAGTCAGAAAATTGTAAATTCATGATCGTTGAATATTTGGGGGGAAAAAACCCTCTCAAATATTTTAAGCGATGATGGATACTCCACCTCAGAAGAGGATGCGCCCAAATTGGATTGGGAATCTCGTTGCCGCAAAACCTGAAGGTGGAATCTCAGACTTGTGAAAGCTGTCCGAGAATCTCGGTACAGCAAGACCTAAACTAAAAAGCACCGTGAATTGTAAGAATACACCATTACTTGGCAAATCAAATTGCTGTTCAACTATAGAAAAAGAATGTTAGTTGTCGAATAAAAACACTGTTCATTATTAAAAAAAACACCGTTAATTGTCAAATAATCGTACTGTTAATTGTGAGATTGTACAGTTGATAGTCAATATATTTTGTTCGAATATCTTCTGCGCTTCGCAGACAAACAGTCCAGTCAGAAAATTGTAAATTCATGATCGTTGAATATTTGGGGGGAAAAAACCCTCTAAAATATTTTGAGCGATGATGGATACTCCACCTCAGAAGAGGATGCGCCCAAATTGGATTGGGAATCTCGTTGCCGCAAAACCTGAAGGTGGAATCTCAGACTTGTGAAAGCTGTCCGAGAATTTCGGTACAGCAAAACCTAAACTAAATAGCACCGTGAATTGTAAGAATACACCGTTACTTGGCAAATCAAAATACTGTTCAACTATAGAAAAAGAATGTTAGTTGTCGAATAAAAACACTGTTAATTATTAAAAAAACACCGTTAATTGTCAAATAACCGTACTGTTAATTGTAAGAATGTACAGTTGATAGTCAATATATTTTGTTCGATTATCTTCTGCGGTTCGCAGACAAACAGTCTAGTCAGAAAATTATAAATTCATGATCGTTGAATACTTGGGGGGAAAAAACCCTCTCAAATATTTTGAGCGATGATGGATACTGCACCTCAGAAGACGATGCGCCCAAATTGGATTGGGAATCTCGTTGTCGCAAAACCTGAAGGTGGAATCTCAGACTTGTGAAAGCTGTCCGAGAATCTCGGTACAGCAAGACCTAAACTAAAAAGCACCGTGAATTGTAAGAATACACCATTACTTGGCAAATCAAATTGCTGTTCAACTATAGAAAAAGAATGTTAGTTGTCGAATAAAAACACTGTTCATTATTAAAAAAAAACACCGTTAATTGTCAAATAATCGTACTGTTAATTGTGAGAATGTACAGTTGATAGTCAATATATTTTGTTCGAATATCTTCTGCGCTTCGCAGACAAACAGTCCAGTCAGAAAATTGTAAATTCATGATCGTTGAATATTTGGGGGGAAAAAATCCTCTGAAATATTTTGAGCGATGATGGATACTCCACCTTCAGAAAAGGAGGCGCCCGAATTGGATTGGAAATCTCGTTGCCGCAAAACCTGAAGGTGGAATCTCAGATTTACGAAAGGTGTCTGAGAATCTCGGTACAGCAAGACCACAACTACAAAGCACTAAGAATTGTACGAATACACCTTTAGTTGGCAAATCAAATTACTGTTCAACTATAGAAAAATAATGTTAGTTGTCAAATAAAAACACTGTTTATTGTTAAAAAAACACCGTTAATTGTCAAATAAACGTACTGTTAATTGTGAGAATGTACACTTGATAGTCAATATATTTTGTTCGAATATCTTCTGCGGTTCGCAGACAAACAGTCCAGTCAGAAAATTGTAAATTCAAGATCGTTGAATATTTGGGGGGAAAAAACCCTCTCAAATATTTTGAGCGATGATGGATACTCCACCTCAGAAGAGGATGCGCCCAAATTGGATTGGGAATCTCGTTGCCGCAAAACCTGAAGGTGGAATCTCAGACTTGTGAAAGCTGTCCGAGAATCTCGGTACAGCAAGACCTATACTATATAGCACCGTGAATTGTAAGAATACACCGTTACTTGGCAAATCAAATTACCGTTCAACTATAGAAAAAGAATGTTAGTTGTCGAAAAAAAACATTGTTAATTATTAAAAAAATACCGTTAATTGTCAAATGACCGTACTGTTAATTGTGAGAATGTACAGTTGATAGTCAATATATTTTGTTTGAATATCTTCTGCGGTTCGCAAACAAAAAGTCTAGTCAGAAAATTATAAATTCATGATCGTTGAATATATGGGGGGAAAAAACCCTCTCAAATATTTTGAGCGATGATGGATACTCCACCTCAGAAGAGGATGCGCCCAAATTGGATTGGGAATCTCGTTGCTGCAAAACCTGAAGGTGGAATCTCAGACTTGTGAAAGCTGTCCGAGAATCTCGGTACAGCAAGACCTATACTAAATAGCACCGTGAATTGTAAGAATACACCGTTACTTGGCAAATCAAATTACCGTTCAACTATAGAAAAAGAATGTTAGTTGTCGAATAAAAACATTGTTAATTATTAAAAAAACACCGTTAATTGTCAAATGACCGTACTGTTAATTGTGAGAATGTACAGTTGATAGTCAATATATTTTGTTTGAATATCTTCTGCGGTTCGCAAACAAAAAGTCTAGTCAGAAAATTATAAATTCATGACCGTTGAATATATGGGGGGCAAAAACCCTCTCAAATATTTTGAGCGATGATGGATACTGCACCTCAGAAGAGGATGCGCCCAAATTGGATTGGGAATCTTGTTGTCGCAAAACCTGAAGGTGGAATCTCAGACTTGTGAAAGCTGTCCGAGAATCTCGGTACGGCAAGACCTAAACTAAAAAGCACCGTGAATTGTAAGAATACACCATTACTTGGCAAATCAAATTACTGTTCAACTATAGAAAAAGAATGTTAGTTGTCGAATAAAAACACTGTTAATTATTAAAAAAAACACCGTTAATTGTCAAATAATCGTACTGTTAATTGTGAGAATGTACAGTTGATAGTCAATATATTTTGTTCGAATATCTTCTGCGGTTCGCAGAGAAACAGTCCAGTCAGAAAATTGTAAATTCATGATCGTTGAATATTTGGGGGGAAAAAACCCTCAGAAATATTTAGAGCGATGATGGATACTCCACCTCAAAAAAGGAGGCACCCGAATTGGATTGGAAATCTCGTTGCCGCAAAACCTGAAGGTGGAATCTCAGATTTACGAAAGGTGTCTGAGAATCTCGGTACAGCAAGACCACAACTACAAAGCACTAAGAATTGTACGAATACACCTTTAGTTGGCAAATCAAATTACTGTTCAACTATAGAAAAATAATGTTAGTTGTCAAATAAAAACACTGTTTATTGTTAAAAAAACACCGTTAATTGTCAAATAAACGTACTGTTAATTGTGAGAATGTACACTTGATAGTCAATATATTTTGTTCAAATATCTTCTGCGGTTCGCAGACAAACAGTCCAGTCAGAAAATTGTAAATTCAAGATCGTTGAATATTTGGGGGGAAAAAACCCTCTCAAATATTTTAAGCGATGATGGATACTCCACCTCAGAAGAGGATGCGCCCAAATTGGATTGGGAATCTCGTTGCCGCAAAACCTGAAGGTAGAATCTCAGACTTGTGAAAGCTGTCCGAGAATCTCGGTACAGCAAGACCTAAACTAAAAAGCACCGTGAATTGTAAGAATACACCATTACTTGGCAAATCAAATTGCTGTTCAACTATAGAAAAAGAATGTTAGTTGTCGAATAAAAACACTGTTAATTATTAAAAAAAACACCGTTAATTGTCAAAGAATCGTACTGTTAATTGTGAGAATGTACAGTTGATAGTCAATATATTTTGTTCGAATATCTTCTGCGGTTCGCAGACAAACAGTCCAGTCAAAAAATTGTAAATTCATGATCGTTGAATATTTGGGGGGAAAAAACCCTCTCAAATATTTTGAGCGATGATGGATACTCCACCTCAGAAGAGGAAGCGCCCAAATTGGATTGGGAATCTCGTTGCCGCAAAACCTAAAGGTGGAATCTCAGACTTGTGAAAGCTGTCCGAGAATTTCGGTACAGCAATACCTAAACTAAATAGCACCGTGAATTGTAAGAATACACCGTTACTTGGCAAATCAAATTACTGTTCAACTATAGAAAAAGAATGTTAGTTGTCGAATAAAAACACTGTTAATTATTAAAAAAACACCGTTAATTGTCAAATAACCGTACTGTTAATTGTAAGAATGTACAGTTGATAGTCAATATATTTTGTTCGATTATCTTCTGCGGTTCGCAGACAAACAGTCTAGTCAGAAAATTATAAATTCATGATCGTTGAATACTTGGGGGGAAAAAACCCTCTCAAATATTTTGAGCGATGATGGATACTGCACCTCAGAAGAGGATGCGCCCAAATTGGTTTGGGAATCTCGTTGTCGCAAAACCTGAAGGTGGAATCTCAGACTTGTGAAAGCTGTCCGAGAATCTCGGTACAGCAAGACCTAAACTAAAAAGCACCGTGAATTGTAAGAATACACCATTACTTGGCAAATCAAATTGCTGTTCAACTATAGAAAAAGAATGTTAGTTGTCGAATAAAAACACTGTTCACTATTAAAAAAAACACCGTTAATTGTCAAATAATCGTACTGTTAATTGTGAGAATGTACAGTTGATAGTCAATATCTTTTGTTCGAATATCTTCTGCGCTTCGCAGACAAACAGTCCAGTCAGAAAATTGTAAATTCATGATCGTTGAATATTTGGGGGGAAAAAACCCTCTCAAATATTTTGAGCGATGATGGATACTCCACATCAGAAGAGGATGCACCCAAATTGGATTGGGAATCTCGTTGCCGCAAAACCTGAAGGTGGAATCTCAGACTTGTGAAAGCTGTCCGAGAATCTCGGTACAGCAAGACCTAAACTAAATAGCACTGTGAATTGTAAGAATACACCGTTACTTGGCAAATCAAATTACTGTTCAACTATAGAAAAAGAATGTTAGTTGTCGAATAAAAACACTGTTAATTATTAAAAAAACACCGTTAATTGTCAAATGACCGTACTGTTAATTGTGAGAATGTACAGTTGATAGTCAATATATTTTTTTCGAATATCATCAGCGGTTCGCAGACAAACAGTCCAGTCAGAAAATTGTAAATTCATGATCGTTGATTATTTGGGGGGAAAAAACCCTCTCAAATATTTTGAGCGATGATGGATACTCCACCTCAGAAGAGGATGCGCCCAAATTGGATTGGGAATCTCGTTGCCGCAAAACCTGAAGGTGGAATCTCAGACTTGTGAAAGCTGTCCGAGAATCTCGGTACAGCAAGACCTATACTAAATAGCACCGTGAATTGTGAGAATACACCGTTACTTGGCAAATCAAATTACCGTTCAACTATAGAAAAAGAATGTTAGTTGTCGAATAAAAACATTGTTAATTATTAAAAAAACACCGTTAATTGTCAAATGACCGTACTGTTAATTGTGAGAATGTACAGTTGATAGTCAATAGTCAATATATTTTGTTTGAATATCTTCTGCGGTTCGCAAACAAAAAGTCTAGTCAGAAAATTATAAATTCATGATCGTTGAATATATGGGGGGAAAAAACCCTCTCAAATATTTTGAGCGATGATGGATACTCCACCTCAGAAGAGGATGCACCCAAATTGGATTGGGAATCTCGTTGCCGCAAAACCTGAAGGTGGAATCTCAGACTTGTGAAAGCTGTCCGAGAATCTCGGTACAGCAAGACCTATACTAAATAGCACCGTGAATTGTAAGAATACACCGTTACTTGGCAAATCATATTACCGTTCAACTATAGAAAAAGAATGTTAGTTGTCGAATAAAAACATTGTTAATTATTAAAAAAACACCGTTAATTGTCAAATGACCGTACTGTTAATTGTGAGAATGTACAGTTGATAGTCAATATATTTTGTTTGAATATCTTCTGCGGTTCGCAAACAAAAAGTCTAGTCAGAAAATTATAAATTCATGATCGTTGAATATATGGGGGGAAAAAAACCCTCTCAAATATTTTGAGCGATGATGGATACTCCACCTCAGAAGAGGATGCGCCCAAATTGGATTTGGAATCTCGTTTTCGCAAAACCTGAAGGTGGAATCTCAGACTTGTGAAAGCTGTCCGAGAATCTCGGTACAGCAAGACCTAAACTAAAAAGCACCGTGAATTGTAAGAATACACCATTAGTTGGCAAATCAAATTACTGTTCAACTATAGAAAAAGAATGTTAGTTGTCGAATAAAAACACTGGTACTTATTAAAAAAAACACCGTTAATTGTCAAATAATCGTACTGTTAATTGTGAGAATGTACAGTTGATAGTCAATATATTTTGTTCGAATATCTTCTGCGGTTCGCAGACAAACAGTCCAGTCAGAAAATTGTAAATTCATGATCGTTGAATATTTGGGGGAAAAAAACCCTCTGAAATATTTTGAGCAATGATGGATACTCCACCTCAGAAAAGGAGGCGCCCGAATTGGATTGGAAATCTCGTTGCCGCAAAACCTGAAGGTGGAATCTCAGATTTACGAAAGGTGTCTGAGAATCTCGGTACAGCAAGACCACAACTACAAAGCACTAAGAATTGTACGAATACACCTTTAGTTGGCAATCAAAATACTGTTCAACTATAGAAAAATAATGTTAGTTGTCAAATAAAAACACTGTTTATTGTTAAAAAAACACCGTTAATTGTCTAATAAACGTACTGTTAATTGTGAGAATGTACACTTGATAGTCAATATATTTTGTTCGAATATCTTCTGCGGTTCGCAGACAAACAGTCCAGTCAGAAAATTGTAAATTCATGATCGTTGAATATTTGGGGGGAAAAAACCCTCTGATATATTTTGAGCGATGATGGATACTCCACCTCAGAAGAGGATGCGCCCAAATTGGATTGGGAATCTCGTTGCCGCAAAACCTGAAGGTGGAATCTCAGACTTGTGAAAGCTGTCCGAGAATCTCGGTACAGCAAGACCTAAACTAAATAGCACCGTGAATTGTAAGAATACACCGTTACTTGGCAAATCAAATTACAGTTCAACTATAGAAAAAGAATGTTAGTTGTCGAATAAAAACACTAGTACTTATTAAAAAAAACACCGTTAATTGTCAAATAACCGTACTGTTAATTGTGAGAATGTACAGTTGATAGTCAATATATTTTGTTCGATTATCTTCTGCGGTTCGCAGACAAACAGTCTAGTCAGAAAATTATAAATTCATGATCGTTGAATACTTGGGGGGAAAAAAGCCTCTCAAATATTTTGAGCGATGATGGAAACTCCACCTCAAAAGAGGATGCGCCCAAATGGGATTGGGAATCTCGTTGTCGCAAAACCTGAAGGTGGAATCTCAAACTTGTGAAAGCTGTCCGAGAATCTCGGTACAGCAAGACCTAAACTAAAAAGCACCGTGAATTGTAAGAATACACCATTACTTGGAAAATCAAATTACTATTCAACTATAGAAAAAGAATGTTAGTTGTCGAATAAAAACACTGTTAATTATTAAAAAAAACACCGTTAATTGTCAAATAATCGTACTGTTAATTGTAAGAATGTACAGTTGATAGTCAATATATTTTATTCGAATATCTTCTGCGGTTCGCAGACAAACAGTCCAGTCAAAAAATTGTAAATTCATGATCGTTGAATATTTGGGGGGAAAAAACCCTCTGAAATATTTTGAGCGATGATGGATACTCCACCTCAGAAGTGGATGCGCCCAAATTGGATTGGGAATCTCGTTGCCGCAAAACCTGAAGGTGGAATCTCAGACTTGTGAAAGCTGTCCGAGAATCTCGGTACTGCAAGACCTAAACTAAATAGCACCGTGAATTGTAAGAATACACCGTTACTTGGCAAATCAAATTACTGTTCAACTATAGAAAAAGAATGTTAGTTGTCGAATAAAAACACTGTTAATTATTAAAAAAACACCGTTAATTGTCAAATGACCGTACTGTTAATTGCGAGAATGTATAGTTGATAGTCAATATATTTTGTTCGAATATCTTTTGCGGTTCTCAGACAAACAGTCCAGTCAAAAAATTGTAAATTCATGATCGTTGAATATTTGGGGGCAAAAAAGCCTCTCAAATATTTTGAGCGATGATGGATACTCCACCTCAGAAAAGGAGGCGCCCGAATTGGATTGGAAATCTCGTTGCCGCAAAACCTGAAGGTGGAATCTCAGATTTACTAAAGCTGTCTGAGAATCTCGGTACAGCAAGACCTCAACTACAAAGCACTAAGAATTGTACGAATACACCTTTAGTTGGCAAATCAAATTACTGTTCAACTATAGAAAAAGAATGTTAGTTGTCAAATAAAAACACTGTTAAATGTTAAAAAAACACCGTTAATTGTCAAATAAACGTACTGTTAATTGTTAGAATGTACACTTGATAGTCAATATATTTTGTTCGAATATCTTCTGCGGTTCGCAGACAAACAGCCCAGTCAGAAAATTGTAAATTCATGATCGTTGAATATTTGGGGCGAAAAAACCCTCTCAAATATTTTGAGCGATGATGGATACTCCACCTCAGAAGAGGATGCGCCCAAATTGGATTGGGAATCTCGTTGCCGCAAAACCTGAAGGTGGAATCTCAGACTTGTGAAAGCTGTCCGAGAATCTCGGTACAGCAAGACCTATACTAAATAGCACCGTGAATTGTGAGAATACACCGTTACTTGGCAAATCAAATTACCGTTCAACTATAGAAAAAGAATGTTAGTTGTCGAATAAAAACATTGTTAATTATTAAAAAAACACCGTTAATTGTCAAATGACCGTACTGTTAATTGTGAGAATGTACAGTTGATAGTCAATAGTCAATATATTTTGTTTGAATATCTTCTGCGGTTCGCAAACAAAAAGTCTAGTCAGAAAATTATAAATTCATGATCGTTGAATATATGGGGGGAAAAAACCCTCTCAAATATTTTGAGCGATGATGGATACTCCACCTCAGAAGAGGATGCACCCAAATTGGATTGGGAATCTCGTTGCCGCAAAACCTGAAGGTGGAATCTCAGACTTGTGAAAGCTGTCCGAGAATCTCGGTACAGCAAGACCTATACTAAATAGCACCGTGAATTGTAAGAATACACCGTTACTTGGCAAATCATATTACCGTTCAACTATAGAAAAAGAATGTTAGTTGTCGAATAAAAACATTGTTAATTATTAAAAAAACACCGTTAATTGTCAAATGACCGTACTGTTAATTGTGAGAATGTACAGTTGATAGTCAATATATTTTGTTTGAATATCTTCTGCGGTTCGCAAACAAAAAGTCTAGTCAGAAAATTATAAATTCATGATCGTTGAATATATGGGGGGAAAAAACCCTCTCAAATATTTTGAGCGATGATGGATACTCCACCTCAGAAGAGGATGCGCCCAAATTGGATTTGGAATCTCGTTTTCGCAAAACCTGAAGGTGGAATCTCAGACTTGTGAAAGCTGTCCGAGAATCTCGGTACAGCAAGACCTAAACTAAAAAGCACCGTGAATTGTAAGAATACACCATTAGTTGGCAAATCAAATTACTGTTCAACTATAGAAAAAGAATGTTAGTTGTCGAATAAAAACACTGGTACTTATTAAAAAAAACACCGTTAATTGTCAAATAATCGTACTGTTAATTGTGAGAATGTACAGTTGATAGTCAATATATTTTGTTCGAATATCTTCTGCGGTTCGCAGACAAACAGTCCAGTCAGAAAATTGTAAATTCATGATCGTTGAATATTTGGGGGAAAAAAACCCTCTGAAATATTTTGAGCAATGATGGATACTCCACCTCAGAAAAGGAGGCGCCCGAATTGGATTGGAAATCTCGTTGCCGCAAAACCTGAAGGTGGAATCTCAGATTTACGAAAGGTGTCTGAGAATCTCGGTACAGCAAGACCACAACTACAAAGCACTAAGAATTGTACGAATACACCTTTAGTTGGCAATCAAAATACTGTTCAACTATAGAAAAATAATGTTAGTTGTCAAATAAAAACACTGTTTATTGTTAAAAAAACACCGTTAATTGTCTAATAAACGTACTGTTAATTGTGAGAATGTACACTTGATAGTCAATATATTTTGTTCGAATATCTTCTGCGGTTCGCAGACAAACAGTCCAGTCAGAAAATTGTAAATTCATGATCGTTGAATATTTGGGGGGAAAAAACCCTCTGATATATTTTGAGCGATGATGGATACTCCACCTCAGAAGAGGATGCGCCCAAATTGGATTGGGAATCTCGTTGCCGCAAAACCTGAAGGTGGAATCTCAGACTTGTGAAAGCTGTCCGAGAATCTCGGTACAGCAAGACCTAAACTAAATAGCACCGTGAATTGTAAGAATACACCGTTACTTGGCAAATCAAATTACAGTTCAACTATAGAAAAAGAATGTTAGTTGTCGAATAAAAACACTAGTACTTATTAAAAAAAACACCGTTAATTGTCAAATAACCGTACTGTTAATTGTGAGAATGTACAGTTGATAGTCAATATATTTTGTTCGATTATCTTCTGCGGTTCGCAGACAAACAGTCTAGTCAGAAAATTATAAATTCATGATCGTTGAATACTTGGGGGGAAAAAAGCCTCTCAAATATTTTGAGCGATGATGGAAACTCCACCTCAAAAGAGGATGCGCCCAAATGGGATTGGGAATCTCGTTGTCGCAAAACCTGAAGGTGGAATCTCAAACTTGTGAAAGCTGTCCGAGAATCTCGGTACAGCAAGACCTAAACTAAAAAGCACCGTGAATTGTAAGAATACACCATTACTTGGAAAATCAAATTACTATTCAACTATAGAAAAAGAATGTTAGTTGTCGAATAAAAACACTGTTAATTATTAAAAAAAACACCGTTAATTGTCAAATAATCGTACTGTTAATTGTAAGAATGTACAGTTGATAGTCAATATATTTTATTCGAATATCTTCTGCGGTTCGCAGACAAACAGTCCAGTCAAAAAATTGTAAATTCATGATCGTTGAATATTTGGGGGGAAAAAACCCTCTGAAATATTTTGAGCGATGATGGATACTCCACCTCAGAAGTGGATGCGCCCAAATTGGATTGGGAATCTCGT
This sequence comes from Vaccinium darrowii, assembly GCA_020921065.1. Classification (NCBI taxonomy): domain Eukaryota; kingdom Viridiplantae; phylum Streptophyta; class Magnoliopsida; order Ericales; family Ericaceae; genus Vaccinium; species Vaccinium darrowii. Next base: position 101,163 of record JAFMTH010000061.1, on the reverse strand, counting down.
TGCCGCAAAACCTGAAGGTGGAATCTCAGACTTGTGAAAGCTGTCCGAGAATCTCGGTACTGCAAGACCTAAACTAAATAGCACCGTGAATTGTAAGAATACACCGTTACTTGGCAAATCAAATTACTGTTCAACTATAGAAAAAGAATGTTAGTTGTCGAATAAAAACACTGTTAATTATTAAAAAAACACCGTTAATTGTCAAATGACCGTACTGTTAATTGTGAGAATGTATAGTTGATAGTCAATATATTTTGTTCGAATATCTTTTGCGGTTCTCAGACAAACAGTCCAGTCAAAAAATTGTAAATTCATGATCGTTGAATATTTGGGGGCAAAAAAGCCTCTCAAATATTTTGAGCGATGATGGATACTCCACCTCAGAAAAGGAGGCGCCCGAATTGGATTGGAAATCTCGTTGCCGCAAAACCTGAAGGTGGAATCTCAGATTTACTAAAGCTGTCTGAGAATCTCGGTACAGCAAGACCTCAACTACAAAGCACTAAGAATTGTACGAATACACCTTTAGTTGGCAAATCAAATTACTGTTCAACTATAGAAAAAGAATGTTAGTTGTCAAATAAAAACACTGTTAAATGTTAAAAAAACACCGTTAATTGTCAAATAAACGTACTGTTAATTGTTAGAATGTACACTTGATAGTCAATATATTTTGTTCGAATATCTTCTGCGGTTCGCAGACAAACAGCCCAGTCAGAAAATTGTAAATTCATGATCGTTGAATATTTGGGGCGAAAAAACCCTCTCAAATATTTTGAGCGATGATGGATACTCCACCTCAGAAGAGGATGCGCCCAAATTGGATTGGGAATCTCGTTGCCGCAAAACCTGAAGGTGGAATCTCAGACTTGTGAAAGCTGTCCGAGAATCTCGGTACAGCAAGACCTAAACTAAATAGCACCGTGAATTGTAAGAATACACCGTTACTTGGCAAATCAAATTACTGTTCAACTATAGAAAAAGAATGTTAGTTGTCGAATAAAAACACTGTTAATTATTAAAAAAAAAACACCGTTAATTGTCAAATAATCGTACTGTTAATTGTGAGAAAGTACAGTTGATAGTCAATATATTTTGTTCGAATATCTTCTGCGGTTCGCCGACAAACAGTCCAGTCAGAAAATTGTAAATTCATGATCGTTGAATATTTGGGGGGAAAAAACCCTCTGAAATATTTTGAGCGATGATGGATACTCCACCTCAGAAAAGGAGACGCCCGAATTGGATTGGAAATCTCGTTGCCGCAAAACCTGAAGGTGGAATCTCAGATTTACGAAAGCTGTCTGAGAATCTCGATACAGCAAGACCTCAACTACAAAGCACTAAGAATTGTACGAATACACCTTTTGTTGGCAAATCAAATTGCTGTTCAACTATAGAAAAAGAATGTTAGTTGTCAAATAAAAACACTGTTAATTGTTAAAAAAACACCGTTAATTGTCAAATAAACGTACTGTTAATTGTGAGAATGTACACTTGATAGTCAATATATTTTGTTCGAATATCTTCTGCGGTTCGCAAACAAACAGCCCAGTTAGAAAATTGTAAATTCATGATCGTTGAATATTTGGGGGGAAAAAAACCCTCTCAAATATTTTGAGCGATGATGGATACTCCACCTCAGAAGAGGATGCGCCCAAATTGGATTGGGAATCTCGTTGCCGCAAAACCTGAAGGTGGAATCTCAGACTTGTGAAAGCCGTCCGAGAATCTCGGTACAGCAAGACCTAAACTAAATAGCACCGTGAATTGTAAGAATACACCGTTACTTGGCAAATCAAATTACTGTTCAACTATAGAAAAAGAATGTTAGTTGTCGAATAAAAACACTGTTAATTATTAAAAAAACACCGTTAATTGTCAAATAATCGTACTGTTAATTGTGAGAATGTACAGTTGATGGTCAATATATTTTGTTCGAATATTGTAGACACCCCAATTTTAATCGCTACGTATCCCCAAGGATGAAAAGAAATGGTCAGTGGTACCTTGAACAGCTTAGAACAGCTACTGAAAATTTAGAATCTTTTGGACAGAAATACCATAGCCGTATGGTTCACTACTCAAGCCGTACGGTTCACCGATCAAAACCGTGCGGTTCACATTCCCATTGTTAAGCCGTGCGGTCTACTCATTTAAACCGTACGGCTAACCACTTCAACCGTGCGGCTAAACTTAGGAAAATATTCGTTTTGCCAGCAGGAGCATCTCATCATATTCATGGCAGAGAATCGTACTCATTTTTATTCTCTTCTTCGGCTATAAAAACACCTCACCTCCCTCCATCTACACACAACAGAAACACCCCCTATTCCGGCAACACGCTGACCAATTCTTCGGTCATTTTCCGTTCAAAATTCCGTCCGAACCTCCCTAGAAACTTTGAGCCCATTCTATTTCCTTCGTTCAAACCCCCCTCTAAGGTTCACTAATGCGTATCGAATCTGTTTCCAAAGAGTTCATGTCCAAGAATCTCCGAAGTTTCTAAAGCTGTTCAAAGTCTTTCGCGAAGGTACAACCGTATTTCGATAAACCGGGTTCTAAACCTTGGCTTTTGAGGGGATCCTCCCAGGTCGAGGGTGACTTTAATAGTCATTCCTAGGCTTGGGTGGTTGAATCTTTCATAAAAATCAAAGTTTTTCAAGCAAAAACAAGCTACTGTCGAAAAACAAAATTTTGAAAATTTTCTCAAAAGTGAACCGTACGATTCATTTAGATGCACCGTACGGCCGATTTAGGTGAGCCGTACGGCTAACCTAGTGGCATGAGATTTTCTCCCCTGTTTTCCTCGTTTGTCCTCTGTTTTTCTGGTTTTCGTATACTCCTTACTGCACTTTCACCCCTTCACCTTTCTATTATTGCTATTAAGTCCCCTTGTTTATTTTATTTCCGTTATGGTTTTATCTATTTTTATTTCTTGCTATTTATCCGTTTAATCATCAAAGTTTTCAATAAAATGTTTCCCGAAATCCCACAAATATTTAGTAGAGACCGGGAAATTCCCGGGCGAACGGGGTGCTTTTCAACAAAACCTTCCCCGTTCGTAACCTGGCATCCGAATCCAAGAATCGTTTCGCAGACCAAATCTTTTCCAGAAACGGCACGAGAGTCATCAATTATTTTTCAACGGTTTCTCGGGTACCAAAATCATTTTCCAAATAAATCCCGGGTGGCGACTCACATTTTCTGTTTTCTTCGAGCCGTGCGTGGATCCGACCGTCCACAAAATGGCGACTCTGCTGGGGATTTTTAAGTTAATTTTTACTTTGGTATTTTACACTTGTAAAACGACCCCCGAAAGCTTGACAAAAACGAACACGCCCCGCGTGATCGAGAAAGGAATGGTGCAATAACAGGGCTACGCCCGACCAATCCAGACTTGAGCTTTCCCGGTTGTTTGCTCGAGTAAAATTTCAAAATAAAAATTAATTTATGGGTGAGCCAAACTTGAAAATATTTGTGGGATTTTTGAAAATATTTTATTGCGAAACTTTTTGCATTGCACGTGCATCGATGTTGGATAAGCCTCGCCGCTGCGTCTTGGTTACCCTACCCGGCTTGCCGGTGTTAAGACATCCCAAGATTCTCGGCAACCCCGGACGATGATGAGTCAGCCTGCCGTTCGACCTTTGCCATGCAGTACACTTGGCACTGGGAGGCAAATATTGGCTCTAGTCTAGGGGAACCCCCTTTAACCAAAACCCGGCCTTTGCATATAATAAACCGTAGTACCTTCCAACCTAAGACAGGGACCCGCAGGGTAGGATTACCTATTATTCTGTTTGCCTGTTACCTGTTATCCCGTATACCTGTTACCTTGTTATCTGTTTACCTGTTTATTGGTACGCCTTGTTTGCCTATCAATTGTTCATCCATTTTTTGTATATATCATGTGCATGTTATCTTTATCCTGCATACATACCTAGGATAGCTCAACCTTAGGTCATCACTTCATGTTCATATATGAGAGGATTGCCCCGACAATCGCACATTGTGTTGGATAGACGCGAATCCCTCTCCTCAAAAAAAAAAAAAAGAGAAAAATCAAAAGCAAAAATTTTCAAAAAAAAATATATTGCAACTGGCTCCCTTTCCCAAAAGTGAAATACACATTTCCTTTATGGTAGAGTCATCATGTCTGGAGGACCTTACAAGCGATTCAAGTCCACTCTCACCACCCACCAAGGGGCGCTCGTGTGGATAATTGAAGAAGTTCAACCAGAACAACCCCCGTGCGAGCCAGAAGAGCCTCAGCCAGGAAAACTCAACATAGAAGACCACATAGGGGAGGACCTTGATGAAAAACTCAGTCTGCTGGCTGAAGCCAACTTGCCCGGTGCGTCTCTTCAATGGGATGCAAATGAGGGATGGCAGTTTCGCTTTCCCGAAAAACCAGAGCCAATGCCCGAAAAGATCACCCTAATGATGGAGCCAGATGACGGGGAGTTCGCAACCATGCCACCCGTGAAATACTTTGATGCCAACGGCCAGCCCGTCTACTACTTCGAAGACCCAGTCACAGGCCACAAGTATTGGGACGAGTGCGAATGTGATGTGTGCTTTGCAGATTGCCTTCTCAACAATGATGGCATGACCCCACAGCAGCTCAAGGATCAGTGCGAGCAGGAGAAAAACGAGGACCCCAAAGGAAAAGGAAAAGCTGATGAAACAGGGCCCTCCGCAAGGCCGACATCTCCAAATCATCCTTCCTCTTGGGAATGGCTTTCAAAGCCAGAAATAATCATGCAATGACCAAATCAAGCCAACAAGGGCTTCTTTTGAAGAATCAAGTCAACCTGTGGTTCTTGTCCATTATCGAGTCTGTTGCTGTTTAATCATCAAGCCTATTATCAAATGTAAATACCCACTAACTTAATCCAGCTATCGAGGCTTCTTTTGAAGGACCAAGCCAGCTTGTGATCCTTAGCACTTGTTAATTATCGAGTCTATTATCGAGTCTGTTATTGTTGGCTTATCGAGTCTGTTGTTGTTTGATTATCGAGTCTATTGTTGTTTGATTATTGAGTCTGTTACTGTTGGATTATCAAGTCTGTTGTTGTTTGATTGTCAGGTTGGTTGTCAAGTTTGTCATGTCAGTCTGTAAAAATTCCTTGCTTTTAATGAAAAAAAATCTTTTGAGAAAAAAAGCCAAATTTGTAGTCCTGAACTACGTTACGACCTGATTCCTCTCCATGGGGATACGTAGGCAACCTTCGGTCCGGCCGTTGTTTTCATAAATCATAGGAATTCGAATATATCTAACAAAATAAGAGGAAGTAGGGGCAATCCTTTCATGCATCATGCATCATTTTCATGTACATAGATTCTCTTTCATTTTGCACATACTCTATACACTGCGTCCCTGAGTTCCATTTGTGCATATCATCAGTACTAACCATTGGCAAAAAGAAGAAAAACCTCATACCGGGTTGGACTCGAACCCCTGAACAGCGATTGGTTCGAACTGAGTCGAGAACAGAACAGTCAATCGGGAGCTCAGCTATGGAAGAAGAAAAGGATGAAATCCAACTTCTCAAGGATGCCTTGGAAGAGCAGAAAACCAACAACGCCAAGCAAATGGCCCAGATGATGCTCATGATTCAAAAATTAACCGCTCAGCTCCCCCCGCCGGCAGGAGCATCGAGCAGTCAGAACATGGAGTCAGTACTAACCAAGCTGGCTAAGCTTGAGGAATCTGTCCAGAAGCAAGAGAAAATAGCAACCACAGGGATTGATATGGAGAAATTATGCCTTTTCCCAGATGCAAAGCTCCCCGACAAATTCAAACCGATAGATTGGGACAAGTTTGATGGCAGCGGTGACCCGAAAGCTCATCTGCAAACATATGTGGGCACTTTGTCCATGTATGACGTTGGAAAGGATGCGATGGGCCAGATGTTTCAACAAACTCTGACCGGACCTGCACTTCGCTGGTTTCTGAATCTGGACATCTCCAAGAAAAGGACATGGGAAGATATTGGGGCAGCCTTTGTCGCCCAATACAATTACAACATTCAGCTTGAAATGACTGTCCGGGAACTGGAATCAACCAAGATAGGGAAGAATGAGTCCTTTGCTGACTTTGTTAAGAGGTGGAGAGGGAAAGCCTCCCAGATGATGGAAAGGCATTCAGAAAAGGAACAGATGAGAATTATTACGAGAAATCTGGAACCAGACTTTGCCAAACACCTAGTGGTATTTCAAACTATTGCTGACTTCAAGACTTTCTATGAGGCCGGCCTGGCAGTTGAAGATGCTCTCCGAAGTGGCATATTCGAAAAGGGTGAGTCTGCTCCTAAGCCAAGACGAGTCTACTCTGGCAACAACAACGCCTTGTTTGGACCCAACAACTACACTCAGAACCAAACCAGCTCTTCCAACCCCAAGCCAGTCAAGACTGAACCTGTTAACCAGATTGTAGCCCAGTCACAATTCCAGCAAACAGCTCCCCGGCCGAGAAGAGAATTTCACCCACTCCCATTTCCCCTTGTCACAGTATACAAAAAACTCCTTGATAAAAACCTCATTCAGCCACTCGAACCTCGAGAGCCACCCAAAGAGCTTCCTCCCAACCATAACCCAAACACCTATTGTGCCTACCACCAAATGCCCGGCCATCACACCAACAATTGTATGCGTCTCAAGCATAAAGTCCAAGATCTTGTGGACGACGGAACCCTTCCACTTCCTAACCAAAAGCCTAACACCATTTCCAATCCTCTGCCTAATCACAAGCAAAACACCCAAATTGGCCAAATATCCCTCATTCCCACTGCAAAAGACCTTACCTTCACCAAATTTGACCCTAACCTCTATATCATCGCAGCTACTGAACCAAAACCCACTGTCCCCCTGCCAGAAGATCTTGGGGTCCATTTCCTCTCATATGCTAGTACAGTTCAAGATTCAAGATGGAGTGATGTTGTGGAAGAAGAAGAATGGTCCATGAGCGATCTAGATTGGGAGGAATCCCGACAAGCATTGTTCGGTTCTTTGCTAATCTCTAGAGACTCAAGCCACTTCGACATTTCCGAATTCCTCGACGAGCCTATTACAGAAAATCCCCATGTCTATCAGATCAATACGACAAGAAGCATTTCCGAACAGAGCCAGGAAGAAAGAAATCCTCTAGGAGGAATGTTGACTCCAGACAGACATCCTAGTGGATTGTGTTTCACCACTCGCAAATTTTAGGGAAGAGGGCCGCTCTATCATGGAAGCCGCCTTTGGAAATCAAGATTGGCTCCCACAGGCATACATCAGCAATGGATCTTTACCACGGCCGTCAGCACCATTCCCACCATCATCCACGGTATCGGTGCTAGTCAATGACCCTGTGGCTGCCCTCTGGGATGAAGAAGCAGTAGTTGATATTCGAGTAAGCAATGATGAGGTGTGGACTGTCAATAAAGCCATGCTAGATCCATCCTTCTGGCAAGATTCCGAAATGGACAACCTCAAAGTGAAAATGGAAGCAGTTGAGATCAAGGAACAGAGGGCCAGAAACGATCTGATGAATTTCTGGACTGAAGATCAAGAAATCATGCAGAAAAGGGAAGCCATCAGGACTGGCAAACGAAAGGTTAATGAGGAATACACGAATTTCTGGGGTGAAAATCAGGAGTTATGGGAAGAAACAGTCAACAGGATAACCAGAAGTCGTCGAGTTTACCAGCCAGCCCACCTCCAAGGCAGGAATCCCTCCAACCATGCCACGACAGGAGATTTCGTTTGGGATGATTCCTTCCCCGAGGATACAATTCCTGACCATCCAGAAGTTGTTATTCAACAGAACCCGGTTGCTAAACCCCTTCCAAAAGGTCCCCCGGTAACAAATGATCCGATTCAGAAACAACTTGAACAAACCCCGGCCTCAGTATCTATTTGGGGATTACTTTCTTCATCTCGAGAGCATCGTCAGAAGCTAATCAAAGCCCTGTCAAATATGGAGGTGCCACCAGACACTCCTCCGGAAACGATGGTGGCCCTACTTACACCCACTCGTGCAAAGCATGTTGTAGTTTTCACTGAAAAAGATTTGCCGCCAGAAGGAGCCGGTCACAACAAACCATTACACATCACTCTGAAATGCAAGGAAAAGTGGGTCCCGATTGTGTTATTAGACAATGGATCAGCCTTGAATGTCTGTCCCCTGCGTACAGCCTATTGTTTGGGTTTTAAGAACAAGGATTTCCAGCCTTCAAATCTTGGAGTGCGCGCTTATGATAATACCCGACGAGATGTGGTTGGGACCATTCAGATGGAAATAGTGATCGAAGATTTTGAGACTAGTGTTGAGTTTCATGTGCTCGACATCCTCTCATCATTCAACCTGCTGCTGGGCAGGCCTTGGCTCCACCGGTCAGACATCATGGCCGTACCCTCCTCTCTACATCAGAAAGTTCAGCTCGGATTGGCTACCGGAACTTTAACCATCTATGGGGATTCTGGAATTCACCCGCATGTCCCTGACAACGCTCCCCTACTTGAAATTGCTCACGGAGAAGAAGACATTGCTCTTGGAGGGTTTTCCTTTGATACTTCTAATGGTATACACACTATCAAAATGGACGAGGATTTCTCGATAAGATCAACGGCCTTGGACATGATGCTGAAAATGGAGTATTTGCCCGGTCTAGGGCTTGGTCGCAACAATCAGGGGATAGCCGAATTCCCTAAGTTTCTGACAAATAACCACCGCTTTGGTCTTGGTTATGAATCAACAAGCAAATCTAAAGCACATGCCGATCAAGGGCCTGTCCATTTCACGAAAGCCCCAGAGGCTGTTTACCTGGGGGAGCCAGAACCTTTCTGGGACATGGAAGAAAAACCAAGCTACCAGGATTTGAAATATTTGCTGACAATACCTGGGATAGCGATGATGAAACAAAAAAATGGGGAGAGCCGATCAAGATGCTCCATGTTGACTGGATCGAGGTTCTTGACTCAGGGAATCTTTTATCGCTGTTTGGGGAAGAAAGTCCGCTAGGTATGAGAGAAGACGAGCCTGCTGCAACGCTTACTGATTTAAAGTCTGTTGAGGACATGGAGCTGATGATGCTGGGCCAGGAAGCTCTGGAAGATGTTACCACCCTCATTGTGGATGCCAATGGAACTTATAAAAATTGCACTTTTGTACCTAGAATCATTTACACTGGCACTGATTTTGAATTTGAATCTGAGTCAAGCACTGCATCTAGCATTGAGTCTGACACTGAGTCGGAGCTTGAATCTGTTATCACTCCGCGTCACCACTTTTCCTTTGAGTTTGAGTCCACTCTCATGTATCATGCCCCTGGGGCCCCTTCCTTTGAAATGAATAAAATCGACTTTGCTTATCTTGCTGTGTCCGAAATAAATTGCATCGACCCCGATGATGAGGGGATCGAGTTTGAGGAAGAAATTCCAAAAGAACTCCGATCTCTAATCGAAAGGGAAGATGAAAGGCATGCACAGCCTATAAAAGAAGAAGTTGTTTCTATAAATTTGAGAGATGAGAGTAATCCGCGCATGGTTCAAATCGGCTCCGGACTGTCTCCAGAAGAATTCAAAGCTCACTCGGATCTCCTGAAAGAATTCGAAGATGTTTTTGCATGGTCACACGCAGATATGCCTGGTATCGATCCCGAAATAGTGGAGCATCGAATCCCCTTGTACCCCGATGCAAAGCCTGTCAAGCAGAAGCTAAGGAAGATGAGGCCAGATTGGGTATTGGAAATCAAGAAGGAAGTTCAGAGACAGATAGACGCAGGATTTCTAATGGTCACCGAGTACCCTCAATGGGTCGCAAATATTGTGCCTGTTCTTAAAAAGAATGGGAAGATCAAGATCTATGTAGACTTTAGGGATTTAAACAAAGCAAGCCCAAAAGATGATTTTCCTCTGCCACATATAGATGTCTTGGTAGATAACACCGCAGGACACGCACTGCTATCATTCATGGATGGATTCTCAGGTTACAATCAAATTCTCATGGCTCCTGAAGATCATGAGAAAAACCACTTTCACCACAGAGTGGGGCACCTACTGCTACAGGGTTATGCCGTTCGGACTAAAGAACGCGGGGTCTACCTACCAAAGAGCTGCCACAACTTTGCTGCACGACATGATCCACAAGGAAGTGGAAGTGTATGTGGATGACATGATTGTCAAGGCTAAGGAAAGACAAGGGCATCTGCTTGCCCTCAGGAAGTTCTTCGAGAGGATCCGCAAATACAGGTTGCGCCTCAATCCCGAGAAATGTACGTTCGGAGTCACAGCCGAAAAAATGCTTGGATTCATGATCACCACACGAGGGATCGAGGTGGATCCATCAAAAATCAAAGCCATCCTAGAAATGGAGCCACCTCGGACGGAAAAAGAAATACGGAGCCTCCTCGGAAAAATTCAGTTTATCAGCAGATTCATCGCCAAGTTAACCTCCACTTGCGAGCCGATGTTTCGCCTGCTCAAGAAGGGTGTGTCGTTCAAATGGGACGATAAATGTCAACAAGCTTTCGAGACCATCAAGAAGTATCTTCAGAGCCCTCCGGTATTGATGCCGCCCATCCCAGGGCAACCTCTTATTTTGTACTTATCTGTCACGTCTTCAGCCATGGGATGTATGTTAGCGCAAGAAGGAGAAGGAGGAAGCGAAAAGGCCATTTACTACATCAGCAAGAAAATGATGGGGTGTGAGGAGCGATACACGTCACTGGAAAAAGTCTGTTGGGCGTTAATCTGGGCTTCCAAGAAGTTAAGACATTACATGTTGGCTTACTCTGTGAAACTGATCTCTCGAATGGATCCACTCAAATATTTGTTCGAAAAGCCCACACTGACAGGAAAACTGGCACGATGGTTGCTTATGTTAGCAGAATTCGACATCAAGTACGTCACTCGAAAGTCAGTAAAAGGGAAAGCTGTTGCAGAGTTTCTGGCAGATCATCCTGTGGAGGGCCCGGAGGATGTGGAATTTGAATTTCCTGACGAAAATGTAATGACAGCAACCAACGATGTCTGGATGTTGTATTTTGATGGAGCCGCCAATCAGAAAGGGTTCGGAATCGGAGTATTGTTGGTCTCACCAGAAGGGTCACACATCCCTCTTGCTTTCAAGCTCAATTTTGAAGTCACCAATAACCAATCAGAATATGAAGCGTGCATAGTAGGAATGGAAGCTGCCTTGGAAATCGGAGTCAAGAGACTGGAGGTAGTCGGGGATTCCAATTTGGTGGTGTCACAAGCCAACAGAGAATGGAGGGTGAAGGAAGACAAGCTTAAACCTTCACCACGATCTCGAGAATCTAATTCCACGATTTCAGATGGTCACATTCACCCATGTTCCAAGATTGAAGAACAGATTTGCTGATGCCTTAGCAACTTTGGCCTCAATGGTGGAGATACCAGATGGAGTCAAGCTCAGACCGATTACAATTGAGCAAAGGGACAAACCTGTTTTCAAATATGTCATGGTTGTTGACGAGCCTGGCGACGGTCTGCCATGGTATCACGACATTTGGAATTTCATCGAGAAAAGAGAGTATCCGACAGGAACCGAAAAGAAGGATCAGATTGCTCTTCGAAGGTTGGCCTCTCAATACATCATCTGCGGAGGGAAGCTATACCGGCGGTCGCATTGTGGGATGCATAAGTTATGTGTACATGGTACAGAAGCCACCACGATCATGGAAGAAATTCATGAACGAGTCTGCGGTCCTCACATGAATGGGATAATGCTTGCAAAGAAGATTCTCCGTCAGGGATACTACTGGTCAACCATGGAAACTGAGTGCGTTCAGTACGTGAGACAATGTCACAAGTGCCAAATTCATGCTAACCTCATGCATGTACCACCGTCAGAATTACACTCCATGACTTCACCTTGGCCTTTCTCTACCTGGGGCATCGATGTCATTGGCAGAATTACGCCGGCTGCGTCTAACGGGCACAAGTTCATCTTAGTAGCAATCGATTATTTTACCAAATGGGTCGAAGCCGCTTCATACGCAACTTTGACAGCAGTTCAAGTCTCCCACTTCATCAAGCAAAACATCATCTATCGATATGGTGTCCCTCAGGCTTTTGTGTCAGACAACGGGGTCCATTTCAAGGGCAGAGCCGCAGAAACTCTCGAAGATTTCGGAATCCAGGTTCATAAATCAACTGTTTATCGGCCGCAAACTAATGGAGCCGTGGAAGCCGCAAACAAAACTCTCAAGACGATACTGGAGAAGACCACTCAGTCTGCGAGAGATTGGCACGAACAATTGTCATTAGCATTATGGGGGTATCGGACATCCGTTCGCACTCCGACAGGGGCAACACCTTATTCCTTGGTATACGGCATGGAGGCCGTCCTCCCAATCGAACTCGAGGTACCATCTCTAAGGGTCATGGTTGAATCAGAGATCAGCGAAGCGGAATGGCAAAGCTCAAGATTCGAGGAACTTATGTTGTTTGACGAGAGGCGGCTCAAGGCTCTGTATCATGTTCAGGGTTATCAACGCAGAGTTGCACGGGCATTTAACAAGAAAGTGAAATCCAGAGACTTGCGAGAAGGTGATATGGTTTTGAAGGAGATTCGAGCTCCAGTCTTTGATCCTCGTGGGAAATTTCGACCGAAATGGGCAGGTCCGTACATCATCAGGAAGATCTTATCCGGAGGCGCAACACAACTCATTGATCTTGACGGCAACGAATTCTCCACTTTGGTCAACATGGATCAGCTCAAGAGATATTACCCCTGAGAGAAGCTCGCTGGACTGAAAACCGCAAGGGCGGACAGTACCAGGCAAAATTTAGAGCAAGCCTGCTAGATCGAAAACCCACATCGGGCGATTTAGGCAAAAGTGAAGGCAAATCAATCAAAAGAGCTCGCTAGACCGAAAACCCGAAAGGACGGTACTAGGCAAAATTTAGAGCGCAAAAGGAGAGTGTCAATACTCGAGTGAACCCTAGCCAAATCTGTACTTTCGAACTACGTTATGACCTGATTCCTGTAAAAAGGATACGTAGGCATCCTCACCATGAGGACCGGTCGCCATCTTTCAAAAATATCTCTTTGAGTTGATATTTAGCCGACGTGTGTAAATTAAAATACAACTCTCATAATTCATCTTTATTGAAATAAACTTCTTGGATTACATGGCTGAGCATGAAACTTTCAAAACACAAAACAAACAGCAAAGCATGACCTCACACGAAGCATCTCGTGGGTCTAAGCAATTTATTTCGGGCACATTAAGATCTAGTCCTAAAGTCAACTTTGAAATCCATGCTCTCTTGTTTCCATGTCTCTTATCAACCATCTCACATAACGCTCTGAAAGATTGACACTCGGATACTGATCTCTTGGAATGATCGCACGCTCCCTCCAAGTGTTTTGATAAGCCCTGAAGGTGGCGAAGTTGTGGTTAGGCATGACAAAGTTCTCTGGTAGTGGTATAGTCTGACGAACACCAAGCTGACGGAGAATGCGGTTTGGGATGTAGAAAGTCCAGCTAGATAGTCCGGCCAAAATCACCCGCTGACGCCCCATGTTGCTCACAGTCATAGCAGGGTTGTCAAGCTAGGACAAGCGCCAAGCAATTACCTCTTCTGTAAGCCGGGAAAGCACCATGAACCAACCCTGCACATCGTCAAAGACTTCTAGAAAATCCCTTTGAATGAATCCTTGTGTTTCATGAATCCGCCCCCGTGGCACGGGTTCCAACAAATTAGCCTTGTCACACAGCCATATCTGTATTGGAGAGAAAACAAGTAAGAAACCATAGACAACCTAAACCCGAGTGTTGAGGTAAAACAAGAAAGTGAGAGAAACCAGAAAAAGGAGAGCTGAGTGAGAAACCTACCTGTAGGAGCAAAGCACTACCTTCAAAAATATTGGTATTCCCAGCATGAACTCTGTCTAAACCCATCAAAGTCTCAGCCAAAAGCATCGGAGCCACATCTTTGTGTTCCTCAATTTGCATGGCAACGCCAACCAGTGATGAACTCGCCTGTCCGTCAGACCGGACGAACAAGAAAGCAGCAAGCAAGCAAAGACACAGTGCAAAACCGTCCGGACGAAACTGTGCTATGATTCGCGGAATGTTGATAGTACCTCCTTGGAGCATAAATTTCGCTGCTTTATTACTTATCCCAAGATTGGTGGATAGCACATTGGCAAAGTTTATCCCATGCAGAGGGATAACCGGCATCTCCAAGTCAAACCCGCCAAGATACGCGTAAAATTCCTCCACAGTGGGGCATAACTCGTGAAAACCGAAACGAAACACGTGTACCTCCGGGTCCCAAAATCGAACCGCAGCACGTAAGAGCTCAGGACGAATGGTTACATCCCGGATACGACGCAGTGAAGTCATCCGGTGACCCTGAAAGTTGAGCCACCCAATGCTGTCAAGTTCATCAAGCCAAGGCCGAATCAGAGACGAGAAACTCATGGTTTAGTAAGGAACGTAAGAGGAATGAGAGACTTTTTGGTTTCTTAGAACACAAAAGGAGTTACGAAGGAAAGCCATTTATGGTATACGTGGATAAGAAAATCTCTGGATCATTTGCCTCGTAAAGCGTGCCAACATTGAAGAGCGTGGGAATCATCTCGAAAGCTTGGAAAGAACTTCGAAAAGAGCAAGGTTGGGTGATCATTCAAACCACAGAACCCTCAGATAGCAAAAGGAAAGCATGCAAAAATCCAAGGGTCTGCAACAAAACTCAAGTTTTTGACATTTTCAGAAGTGAGCCGTACGGCTCACTCTGCCTGGCCGTACGGCCCCACCCATGTTAGCCGTACGGCTAACCTTGTGGTGTTCATGACTAAATTTTGGCTCAGGTCACCAGAAGTTGTTTCGGGTATATTTTGGGCATTTTTCCTGTTCATACCAGTGGTAATGGGTATATTAAAGCTGTGGGAAAAATCGGTTTGAGTTTTGGACCGCATTTGTATAGGCCAGTGCTCCGAGAGCTCAAACGCGCCAAAACCAATGGGCTAAGAATATGTCGCATCACCTTTCTGGCGTCAACGGCTTTAGCGAAACCATGCCAAAACATCCGCAAGGATATCATGAAGTTATTTGATGGGTTTAAAGGAAAAGTTTGTGATCCCGAGATGTCCACGCTCAAAATTGCCCGATATTGCTCAGACGAGGAGTGCCAATGGGCCTGAAATGTGTCCGAGTGTCAAAATTCTTTAATCCACTCATTCAAGCAAAAGCGACATACATTTGTGATATGTTAGAAGCGTCATTTGGGTGAATATCATGTAAATTCAATGCTTCGGGCACAACGGGACACATTGTGTGCCTGCAATACTCAAGTTTTCTTGTAAAGTTTCCAGTTCATCGAGTCAGTTTGTACATACACTTTTCATCACTTCATTCCAGTACAAATTTACATATTTTTCATCTTCCAGGGAGCATGTATTACATATCGTCAGTAATCAGTCACTCACCAAACAATCATGTGCAATAACTTGGATTTTCTTTCAAAATGTGCCAGTGTGAGTCATTCAAAGCATAACAGATATGTGCAGTCTATATAAAAACTAAACAGCATCCAAATCATGAGCATGAATATACATCTATCCAGGTCAAACTGACCCAGCATCAAAAGCTACCACGGCTCGCAGGCCGTATCCATGAAAAAAGAGGAAAATGGGGCAAACAGGCGCCCAAATCAAAACTGAGCACGCAGGCTCGTCCTAAAAACCACTACGTCGCCTCTTCGTAGGCTGGCGACAACCAAGTGTCAGAAGTGGATCCTCCTCAGGTGTGCCCTCACTGCTATCACCACCACTGCTCTCTGCATCTCCCTCCCGGGGAAGCCACTGCTGTCCACGGGCCGAACTCTCAGGGGCACCCTCTCTCTCAGCCGAAGAACGCAACACTCTGCCAGACGCTGGAATCACCAGCGGGACTGTAGACGGACCTCCACCGACGTTCTTCATCAAAGGCCTCTTACGAGGCGGTGAAGAGGGAAGTGAAGCTCTACGGGTGCATCGAGACCTACGACGTCCACCCGACTCACTACCTCCGGTCCCGCGGTCACTACTAGTACCGCGACCGCTGCTGCCTCCAGCACTCCTGCCTCCACGGCGACCTCCTGCTCTGCCTCTCGGCTCACTACCTCCGCGGCTACCGCGGCTACCTCCAGTACCTCGGTCGCCTCTCCGACCAGCTCTGCCTCCGCGGCCACCACCAGCTCCACCATCCTCGTCGCCATCTCCACCAGCATGAGGCACACCTCCGGAGGCCCACCAATCGTGAGACTGCGAACCAAAGCCTCCAAGTCTCGCACCAACTGAACGGCGGACGCAGCCCTAGTCTGCCGGGATCTGCAGACAAGATCAAAAGCATTGACAGGTAACATGAATA
This sequence comes from Vaccinium darrowii, assembly GCA_020921065.1. Lineage (NCBI taxonomy): Eukaryota > Viridiplantae > Streptophyta > Magnoliopsida > Ericales > Ericaceae > Vaccinium > Vaccinium darrowii. The sequence continues at coordinate 84,790 of JAFMTH010000061.1, read as the reverse complement.
AATGCTTGAATAAAACATGAAGTTTAACTATTTCTTGTTTTCAAATTTCAGGATTACCTCTGTCGCTGTAAGAGTAACTGGTGGAGTGACCTCGGGAACCACTACATACCCCATACTCCCGTTCGGCAACATCACATCAATCTCTCTCCTCAGAACAGGCAACACTGGACCCTCCACAGGGGCAGGGGCAGCCAGACGGATCTCCATATCCAGACTATAAGCCAGAGCACTCACCACATAACCGTCATAGTCCTCCGAGGAGCTGAAGACCAACTCTGTGTCCAGCACCGTGAGCACCTCCACCTCAGCTAAAGTATACTCCTGTGTCCTCTGACCAAACGGCGGAAGCAGGCCCGGCACTCTGAAGCGGTCTAAACCCAGGGACTGGCGTGTCACCCTCTCGCCCAAGTACCACTACCACCCGTATGGAGACTCCAACAGCACGCGCCCTCGCGTCACTGCCCTGCTTTGAGTCAAGTAAGGGGCACTCAAGCCATCCCACACACCCCAGTTCACCTGCAAGGAATCAAGGGTTACATTCCAAAAACCAACATTGGACTTGAAATAACTGGAAAGGCATTCAGAAGAGTTTGATATCATACCGTCTCACCCCTGGACTGGTCCAAGAAGACTCGAAAGAATCTCAGCTGCCCCTTTCTCCCGCCTTTCCCAACATGCCCCTTGGCCCACTTCACCGCCCGTGGGAGCACACGCTTGTCTGCATGAGAGTTCTCTGGGGCCGGCACTCCAAACACCTCGTAAGCCCATACCTGCAATTTTCAAAGCAATTCATCAGTAACAGGAATGAAAGCAACAGTATATAGAGTATCTGAATCAAAAGCAACAATATGACATACCTCCAAGACCCTCCAGTAGCCTCCAAGAGTGTTCGCCGCACCGCGAACCACTGAGCCAAGAAAGCAGTAAAGAGTACCCAAGGCAGCCCCACCCCAGTCAAACCGACCAGCCGTCCTCAAATCTGCCAAAGCAGGTAACCAGCTCAAGTGCACTGAGTTCTGCCTATTCGGAAATAGAGCAGTGCCAAACAAGAACAGCAAATAGGCTCTCGCCATCTGTGCAGCCTCAGCAGGAGACCTCGGCTCGTGATCCCATATCGCCGGTAAGTGGTCACATCTCACCATCGCCTCATCTCCAACCTCTCTCCCCAGAAAGTGACGCACTGCCGCCCTGTCCAAGTATAAGCCAGAGTCAAAGGGTATCGGCTCGCCACCAACCCTCAACCCTGTAGTCGCTGCGAAGTCCAAAGGGGTGATCGTCATCTCCCCGAACCTAAAGTGAAAGCTATTGGTGGTGTCCCACCAATGCTCTATCAAAGCCCTCAGCAACTTCCGGTCCGTCCGGGTAGGCAGTAGCGTACTGATAAAAGTGGCAAAACCAGCAGCATCCACCAACTCCCTCACACTCGGGGGCAACCTCCTGTACTGAGCCAGGCAATCAGACGGCCCGCCATATCCAAGAAGAGAACGGTCCACCTGTTTCAAAAACATGGTACAAGTTCAGTCAGTAAAGCAGCAGAGGAAACGCAATAACGAAAGCAACTCAGAAAGAATAAACAGTGCGTACCAGAGGTCTGCTCGAAATATGCGTCGTCGGATCGCGCAAGACCAGTGACTCAGGGTAAAACGGCAACTGCGGCTCGTATACCTCACACCCCGCCGGTACAAAGAAGTGGGGACAAAGGGATGCCTGCTCCTCAAAGCCAGCTGGACCTCCTCAACTATGGTCACACAGACCACCTCCTCTGTCTCTACCTCTGCCTGCTCGGGCTCGCCAACCGGTGGCGTCTCTCCTACCAAGACCTCGCTCAACCGAGGGAACTGCTGCAAGTTCCTAGCCAGGGTCTCGTCGGTAACCCCCTCCAGGGTATCTCCCAAAGTAGCTCCCGGAGCTCGTGAAGAACCAACCCGAGAAGTAAAAAGAACCGGGTCAAAAGGCTCCCCAGTGTCAGCACTCTCCTCTGGCACCTCGCCCATGCCAAGCACTCGAGTCAAACTCCTGAAAACACGAGCAACAGGTATAACAGGGGCCGCCCCCTCAGCCTGTGCTCTCTCAGTCTCTACTCTCTCCACCCCCTCAGCCTGTGCTCTCTCAGTCTCTACTCTCTCCACCCCCTCAGTCTGTGCTCCCGCGGCACGTGCACCCTCAACCTGACATTCCTCGCCACTAACGCCTCCACTATAAAACGTCCTATCACCCATCTCATCATCACTACTACCTCCCATCTCCCCCAGATCCTCCATAAACACATCCCCAAGCTGTCTGATGGTAACCGGGATCCTAACAGAAGTGTCATCACCACTAACCCGGAACTCCCTCACTAAAACAGCACCCGCAACATCAGGAAGAATCACACCACCACCGCCTACACTCTCCTCCGCAGTCCGCGGGTCAAACAGAACATCAACACCACCAACATTCATCTCAATCTCAGGCAGAGGAACATTTATATCAAGATCAACATGCATGGCACTACTAGGAGTGGTAACAGTACTCACCGGGATGTCAATACTCTCCATAGTCGCCCAGACGTCGTCCATTGCACTGTACTGTTCGGCTATGGCTCTAAGAACATCATCACCCGCCACGGGTGCAACCAACTCTGACCCACCATGAGCGGCCCCATCACCAACCGTGAGGTCGACCGTGTGAGCCGCACGGGACACCACCATCTCGGATCCGCCCCCACAGGGTCCCCCTTCTTCCATTTGAGCCATACGGGACGCCCCCTCGCCGGACCCCACCGCACGGTGCTCCTCTATGATCGCGCCGGTCCCTGTTGAATCGGCCTCTCTCGGCCCCAACGCTGGTGAATCGGCCTCTCTCGGCCCCAACGCTGGTGAATCGGCCTCGGCGGCTTGAGCCGCCGTCCCTTCAGTTGTGGATATCAAAATCGGCTCCTCAACGCCGGAAATGGCAGACGAACCTTGATCTCCGCCGGAAGCAGCCATAGCCGACGATGGTCTTTCGAGTTCAAATCGATATCGAGTGAGATTTGGGGAAAGAGAGACGATCGGACGAATAAAGAAAAAATACCACTCTCTCGAAGCAACTCGGTAACCGCCTCTCGAAATATTTGAACAAGTGATGAGAAAACCGAATGACCCGACGGTTTTATGTCTGTGTAACCGCCCAAGTTAGCCGCGCGATTCACCATTGAAGGTCGTGCGGTTTATCAGTGTCAACCGTACGGTACATCCGTCTTTGATTTTGCCACCGCGCGACACCACTCAGGTATATTTCCGTAAACCGTGCGGTTAATCCCTTTTTATTTTTCGAAAATTCAAAATCACACTCCACGCCCATGTGTTTCGTGATTTTCAAAATGGACCCTTAAAACAATGCTCCCAACAAAATTTTTTTTTAATTTTTTTTTCAAGCCCTCCACGGCAAAATCCAAAATTTTCAAAATCACGTTTTTAGCCCTCAATGGCAATATTCAATTTCAAAATTACTTTTTAGTCCTCGATGGCATTTTCCAAAAATAAAAAATTACAAACAAGTCCTCTACGGCACTTTTCAAAATTCCAAATTACGTTTCTAGCCCTCAATGGCAACTTCTCTTTTCAAAAATCACACATTTTAAGCCCTCAAAAGGCACCGTTAAATTTTCAAAAAATTACTTTTAAAGCCCTCAATAGGCACTGTTCAAATTTTTAAAAAATTACTTTTAAGCCCTCAATGGCAATGTTCAATTTCAAAATTACTTTTTAGTCCTCGATGGCATTTTCCAAAAATTAAAAATTACAAACAAGTCCTCTACGGCACTTTTCAAAATTCCAAATTACGTTTCTAGCCCTCAATGGCAACTTCTATTTTCAAAAATCACACATTAAGTCCTCAACGGCACTGATCTTTTCAAAAATCACACATTTTAAGCCCTCAAAAGGCACCGTTAAATTTTCAAAAAATTACTTTTAAAGCCCTCAATAGGCACTGTTCAAATTTTTAAAAAATTACTTTTAAGCCCTCAATGGCAATGTTCAATTTCAAAATTACTTTTTTAGTCCTCGACGGCATTTTCCAAAAAAAAAATCATATTTACATGTTAAGTCCTCGACGGCATTTTTCAAAAATCATAATTACATGTTAAGTCCTCGACGGCATTTTCCAAATCTCATATCAAAGTCCTCTATGGCATAGATTAAATCGCTTCTCAGCATAAATGAATTTTAGTGCCCCTGAGACATTAAAATATTTTCCAAGACATTTGTTATATAAAGTCCCTTTGAGGCGTTAAAACGCTTTCCATAGCCCCGAACTACGATTGGTCTGATCCCTGCAAACGGGGTACGTAGGAAGCCCTGTGCTCGACCATGTTCTATTTTTATCTGTTTTCTCGCGTTAGGTGATCAAAATCGGGACGTCTATATCTTTAACGCGACTTACATCACAGAATGATGATTAAGCCTCGTCAAAGAGGGGCAACTGGAGACACCCCAATTTTAATCCCTACGTATCCCCAAGGATGAAAAGAAATGGTCAGTGGTACCTTGAACAGCTTAGAACAGCTACTGAAAATTTCGAATCTTTTGGACAGAAATACCATAGCCATATGGTTCACTACTCAAGCCGTACGGTTCACCGATCAAAACCGTGCGGTTCACATTCCCATTGTTAAGCCGTGCGGTCTACTCATTTAAACCGTACGGCTAACCACTTCAACCGTGCGGCTAAACTCAGGAAAATATTTGTTTTGCCAGCAGGAGCATCTCATCATATTCATGGCAGAGAATCGTACTCATTTTTATTCTCTTCTTCGGCTATAAAAACACCTCACCTCCCTCCATCTACACACAACAGAAACACCCCCTATTCCGGTAACACGCTGACCAATTCTTCGGTCATTTTCCGTTCAAAATTCCGTCCGAACCTCCCTAAAAACTTTGAGCCCATTCCATTTCCTTCGTTCAAACCCCCCTCTAAGGTTCACTAGTGCGTATCGAATCTGTTTCCAAAGAGTTCATGTCCAAGAATCTCCGAAGTTTCTAAAGCTGTTCAAAGTCTTTCGCGAAGGTACAACCGTATTTCGATAAACCGGGTTCTAAACCTTGGCTTTTGAGGGGATCCTCCCAAGTCGAGGGTGACTTTAATAGTCATTCCTAGGCTTGGGTGGTTGAATCTTTCATAAAAATCAAAGTTTTTCAAGCAAAAACAAGCTACTGTCGAAAACCAAAATTTTGAAAATTTTCTCAAAAGTGAACCGTACGGTTCATTTAGATGCACCGTACGGCCGATTTAGGTGAGCCGTACGGCTAACCTAGTGGCATGAGATTTTCTCCCCTGTTTTCCTCGTTTGTACTCTGTTTTTCTGGTTTTCGTATACTCCTTACTGCACTTTCACCCCTTCACCTTTCTATTATTGCTATTAAGTCCCTTGTTTATTTTATTTCCGTTATGGTTTTATCTATTTTTATTTCTTGCTATTTATCCGTTTAATCATCAAAGTTTTCAATAAAATGTTTCCCGAAATCCCACAAATATTTAGTAGAGACCGGGAAATTCCCGAGCGAACGGGGTGCTTTTCAACAAAACCTTCCCCGTTCGTAACCTGGCTTCCGAATCCAAGAATCGTTTCGCAGACCAAATCTTTTCCAGAAACGGCACGAGAGTCATCAATTATTTTTCAACGGTTTCTCGGGTACCAAAATCATTTTCCAAATAAATCCCGGGTGGCGACTCACATTTTCTGTTTTCTTCGAGCCGCGCGTGGATCTGACCGTCCACAAAATGGCGACTCTGCTGGGGATTTTTAAGTTAATTTTTACTTTGGTATTTTACACTTGTAAAACGACCCCCGAAAGCTTGACAAAAACGAACACGCCCCGCGTGATCGAGAAAGGAATGGTGCAATAACAGGGCTACGCCCGACCAATCCAGACTTGAGCTTTCCCGGTTGTTTGCTCGAGTAAAATTTCAAAATAAAAATTAATTTATGGGTGAGCCAAACTTGAAAATATTTGTGGGATTTTTGAAAATATTTTATTGCGAAACTTTTTGCATTGCACGTGCATCGATGTTGGATAAGCCTCGCCGCTGCGTCTTGGTTACCCTACCCGGCTTGCCGGTGTTAAGACATCCCAAGATTCTCGGCAACCCCGGACGATGATGAGTCAGCCTGCCGTTCGACCTTTGCCATGCAGTACACTTGGCACTGGGAGGCAAATATTGGCTCTAGTCTAGGGAACCCCCTTTAACCAAAATCCGGCCTTTGCATATAATAAACCGTAGTACCTTCCAACCTAAGACAGGGACCCGCAGGGTAGGATTACCTGTTATTCTGTTTGCCTGTTACCTGTTATCCCGTATACCTGTTACCTTGTTATCTGTTTACCTGTTTATTGGTACGCCTTGTTTGCCTATCAATTGTTCATCCATTTTTTGTATATATCATGTGCATGTTATCTTTATCCTGCATACATACCTAGGATAGCTCAACCTTAGGTCATCACTTCATGTTCATATATGAGAGGATTGCCCCGACAATCGCACATTGTGTTGGATAGACGCGAATCCCTCTCCTCAAAAAAAAAAAAAAGAGAAAAATCAAAAGCAAAAATTTTCAAAAAAAAATATACTGCAACTGGCTCCCTTTCCCAAAAGTTAAATACACATTTCCTTTATGGTAGAGTCATCATGTCTGGAGGACCTTACAAGCGATTCAAGTCCACTCTCACCACCCACCAAGGGGCGCCCGTGTGGATAATTGAAGAAGTTCAACCAGAACAACCCCCGTGCGAGCCAGAAGAGCCTCAGCCAGGAAAACTCAACATAGAAGACCACATAGGGGAGGACCTTGATGAAAAACTCAGTCTGCTGGCTGAAGCCAACTTGCCCGGTGCGTCTCTTCAATGGGATGCAAATGAGGGATGGCAGTTTCGCTTTCCCGAAAAACCAGAGCCAATGCCCGAAAAGATCACCCTAATGATGGAGCCAGATGACGGGGAGTTCGCAACCATGCCACCCGTGAATTGTAAGAATACACCGTTACTTGGCAAATCAAATTACTATTCAACTATAGAAAAAGAATGTTAGTTCTCGAATAAAAACACTGTTAATTATTAAAAAAAACACCGTTAATTGTCAAATAATCGTACTATTAATTGTGAGAATGTACAGTTGATAGTCAATATATTTTGTTCGAATATCTTCTGCGGTTCGCAGACAAACAGTCCCGTCAGAAAATTGTAAATTCATGATCGTTGAATATTTGGGGGGAAAAAACCCTCTAAAACATTTTGAGCGATGATGGATACTCCACCTCAGAAAAGGAGGCGCCCGAATTGGATTGGAAATCTCGTTGCCGCAAAACCTGAAGGTGGAATCTCAGATTTACGAAAGTTGTCAGAGAATCTCGGTACAGCAAGACCTCAACTACAAAGCACTAAGAATTGAACGAATACACCTTTAGTTGGCAAATCAAATGACTGTTCAACTATAGAAAAAGAATGTTAGTTGTCAAATAAAAACACTGTTAATTGTTAAAAAAACACCGTTAATTGTCAAATAAACGTTCTGTTAATTGTGAGAATGTACACTTGATAGTCAATATATTTTGTTCGAATATCTTCTGCGGTTCGCAGACAAACAGCCCAGTCAGAAAATTGTAAATTCATGATCGTTGAATATTTGGGGGGAAAAAACCCTCCCAAATATTTTGAGCGATGATGGATACTCCACCTCAGAAGAGGATGCGCCCAAATTGGATTGGGAATCTCATTGCCGCAAAACCTGAGGATGGAATCTCAGATTTACGAAAGCTGTCTGAGAATCTCGGTACAGCAAGACCTCAACTACAAAGCACTAAGAATTGTACGAATACAACTTTAGTTGGCAAATAAAATTACTGTTCAACTATAGAAAAAGAATGTTAGTTGTCGAATAAAAACACTGTTAATTGTTAAAAAAAACACCGTTAATTGTCAAATAAACGTACTGTTAATTGTGAGAATGTATAGTTGATAGTCAATATATTTTGTTTGAATATCTTCTGCGGTTCGCAGACAAACACCCCAGTCAGAAAATTGTAAATTCATGATCGTTGAATATTTGGGGGGAAAAAACCCTCTCAAATATTTTGAGCGATGATGGATACTCCACCTCAGAAAAGGAGGCGCCCGAATTGGATTGGAAATCTCGTTCCCGCAAAACCTGAAGGTGGAATCTCAGATTTACGAAAGCTGTCTGAGAATCTCGGTACAGCAAGACCTCAACTACAAAGCACTAAGAATTGTACGAATACACCTTTAGTTGGCAAATCAAATTACTGTTCAACTATAGAAAAAGAATGTTAGTTGTCGAATAAAAACACTGTTAATTCTTAAAAAAACACCGTTAATTGTCAAATAAAAGTACTGTTAATTATGAGAATGTACACTTGATAGTCAATATATTTTGTTCGAATATCTTCTGCAGTTCACAGACAAACAGCCCAGTCAGAAAATTGTAAATTCATGATCGTTGAATATTTGGGGGGAAAAAACCCTCTAAAACATTTTCAGCGATGATGGATACTCCACCTCAGAAGAGGATGCGCCCAAATTGGATTAGGAATCTCGTTGCCGCAAAACCTGAAGGTGGAATCTCAGACTTGTGAAAGCTGTCCGAGAATCTCGGTACAGCAAGACCAAAACCAAATAGCGCCGTGAATTGTAAGAATACACCGTTACTTCGCAAATCAAATTACTGTTCAACTATAGAACAAGAATGTTAGATGTCGAATAAAAACACTGTTAATTATTAAAAAAAACACCGTTAATTGTCAAATAATCGTACTGCTAATTGTTAGAATGTATAGTTGATAGTCAATATATTTTGTTCGAATATCTTCTGCGGTTCGCAGACAAACAGTCCCGTCAGAAAATTGTAAATTCATGATCGTTGAATATTTGGGGGGAAAAAACCCTCTGAAATATTTTGAGCGATGATGGATACTCCACCTCAGAAAAGGAGGCGCCCGAATTGGATTGGAAATCTCGTTGCCGCAAAACCTGAAGGTGGAATCTCAGATTTACGAAAGCTGTCTGAGAATCTCGGTACAGCAAGACCTCAACTACAAAGCACTAAGAATTGTACCAATACACCTTTAGTTGTCAAATCAAATGACTGTTCAACTATAGAAAAAGAATGTTTGTTGTCAAATAAAAACACTGTTAATTGTTAAAAAAACACCGTTAATTGTCAAATAAATGTACTGTTAATTGTGAGAATGTACACTTGATAGTCAATATATTTTGTTCGAATATCTTCTGCGGTTCGCAGACAAACAGCCCAATCAGAAAATTGTAAATTCATGATCGTTGAATATTTGGGGGGGAAAAACCCTCTCAAATATTTTGAGCGATGATGGATACTCCACCTCAGAAGAGGATGCGCCCAAATTGGATTGGGAATCTCGTTGCCGCAAAACCTGAAGGTGGAATCTCAGACTTGTGAAAGCTGTCCGAGAATTTCGGTACAGCAAGACCTTAACCAAATAGCACCGTGAATTGTAAGAATACACCGTTACTTCGCAAATCAAATTACTGTTCAACTATAGAAAAAGAATGTTAGTTGTCGAATAAAAACATTGTTAATTATTAAAAAAAACACCGTTAATTGTCAAATAATCGTACTGTTAATTGTGAGAATGTACAGTTGATAGTCAATATATTTTGTTCGAATATCTTCTGCGGTTCTCAGACAAACAGTCCCGTCAGAAAATTGTAAATTCATGATCGTTGAATATTTGGGGGGAAAAAACCCTCTAAAACATTTTCAGCGATGATGGATACTCCACCTCAGAAGAGGATGCGCCCAAATTGGATTAGGAATCTCGTTGCCGCAAAACCTGAAGGTGGAATCTCAGACTTGTGAAAGCTGTCCGAGAATCTCGGTACAGCAAGACCAAAACCAAATAGCGCCGTGAATTGTAAGAATACACCGTTACTTCGCAAATCAAATTACTGTTCAACTATAGAACAAGAATGTTAGATGTCGAATAAAAACACTGTTAATTATTAAAAAAAACACCGTTAATTGTCAAATAATCGTACTGTTAATTGTGAGAATGTACAGTTGATAGTCAATATATTTTGTTCGAATATCTTCTGCGGTTCTCAGACAAACAGTCCCGTCAGAAAATTGTAAATTCATGATCGTTGAATATTTGGGGGGAAAAAACCCTCTGAAATATTTTTAGCGATGATGGATACTCCACCTCAGAAAAGGAGGCGCCCGAATTGGATTGGAAATCTCGTTGCCGCAAAACCTGAAGGTGGAATCTCAGATTTACGAAAGCTGTCTGAGAATCTCGGTACAGCAAGACCTCAACTACAAAGCACTAAGAATTGTATGAATACACCTTTAGTTGGCAAATCAAATTACTGTTCAACTATAGAAAAAGAATGTTAGTTGTCAAATAAAAACACGGTTAATAGTTAAAAAAACACTGCTAATAGTCTAATAAACGTAGTGTTAATTGTGAGAATGTACACTTGACAGTTAATATATTTTGTTCGAATATCTTCTGCGGTTCGCAGACAAACAGCCCAGTCAGAAAATTGTAAATTCATGATCGTTGAATATTTGGGGGGAAAAAACCCTCTCAAATATTTTGAGCGATGATGGATACTCCACCATCAGAAGAGGATGCGCCCAAATTGGATTGGGAATCTCGTTGCCGCAAAACCTGAAGGAGGAATCTCAGACTTGTGAAAGCTGTCCGAGAATCTCGGTACAGCAAGACCTAAACTAAATGGCACCGTGAATTGTAAGAATACACCGTTAATTGGCAAATCAAATTACTGTTCAACTATAGAAAAAGAATGTTAGTTGTCGAATAAAAACACTATTAATTATTAAAAAAAACACCGTTAATTGTCAAATAATCGTTCTGTTAATTGTGAGAATGTACAATTGATAGTCAATATATTTTGTTCGAATATCTTCTGCGGTTCGCAGACAAATAGGTCCCGTCAGAAAATTGTAAATTCATGATCGTTGAATATTTGGGGGGAAAAAACCCTCTGAAATATTTTGAGCGATGATGTATACTCCACCTCAGAAAAGGAGACGCCCGAATTGGATTGGAAATCTCGTTGCCGCAAAACCTGAAGGTGGAATCTCAGATTTACGAAAGCTGTCTGATAATCTCGGTACAGCAAGACCTCAACTACAAAGCACTAAGAATTGTACGAATACACCTCTAGTTGGCAAATCAAATTACTGTTCAACCATAGAAAAAGAATGTTAGTTGTCAAATAAAAACACTGTTAATTATTAAAAAAACACCGTTAATTGTCAAATAAACGTACTGTTAGTTGTGAGAATGTACACTTGATAGTCAATATATTTTGTTCGAATATCTTCTGCAGTTCGCAGACAAACAGCCCAGTCAGAAAATTGTAAATTCATGATCGTTGAATATTTGGGGGGAAAAAACCCTCTCAAATATTTTGAGCGATGATGGATACTCCACCTCAGAAGAGGATGCGCCCAAATTGGATTGGGAATCTCGTTGCCGCAAAACCTGAAGGTGGAATCTCAGACTTGTGAAAGCTGTCCGAGAATCTTGGTACAGCAAGACCTAAACTAAATAGCACTGTGAATTGTAAGAATACACCGTTACTTGGCAAATCAAATTACTGTTCAGCTATAGAAAAAGAATGTTAGTTGTCAAATAAAAACACTGTTAATTATTAAAAAAAACACCGTTAATTGTCAAATAATCGTACGGTTAATTGTGAGAATGTACAGTTGATAGTCAATATATTTTGTTCGAATATCTTCTGCGGTTCGCAGACAAACAGTCCCGTCAGAAAATTATAAATTCATGATCGTTGAATATTTGGGGGGAAAAAACCCTCTGAAATATTTTGAACGATGATGGATACTCCACCTCAGAAAAGGAGGCGCCCGAATTGGATTGGAAATCTCGTTGCCGTAAAACCTGAAGGTGGAATCTCAGATTTACGAAAGCTGTCTGAGAATCTCGGTACAGCAAGACCTCAACTACAAAGCACAAAGAATTGTACTAATACACCTTTAGTTGGCAAATCAAATGACTGTTCAACTATAGAAAAAGAACGTTAGTTGTCAAATAAAAACACTGTTAATTGTTAAAAAAACACCGTTAATTGTCAAATAAACGTACTGTTAATTCTGAGTATGTACACTTGATAGTCAATATATTTTGTTCGAATATCTTCTCCGGTTCGCAGACAAACAGTCCCGTCAGAAAATTGTAAATTCATGATCGTTGAATATTTGGGGGGAAAAAACCCTCTGAAATATTTTGAGCGATGATGGATACTCCACCTCAGAAAAGGAGGCGCCCGAATTGGATTGGAAATCTCGTTGCCGCAAAACCTGAAGGTGGAATCTCAGATTTACGAAAGCTGTCTGAGAATCTCGGTACAGCAAGACCTCAACTACAAAGCACTAAGAATTGTACGAATACACCTTTAGTTGGCAAATCAAATGAGTGTTCAACTATAGAAAAGAATGTTAGTCGTCAAATAAAAACACTGTTAATTGTTAAAAAAACACCGTTAATTGTAAAATAAACGTACTGTTAATTGTGAGAATGTACACTTGATAGTCAATATATTTTGTTCGAATATCTTCTGCGGTTCGCAGACAAACAGTCCCGTCAGAAAATTATAAATTCATGATTGTTGAATATTTGGGGGGAAAAAACCCTCTGAAATATTTTGAACGATGATGGATACTCCACCTCAGAAAAGGAGGCGCCCGAATTGGATTGGAAATCTCGTTGCCGTAAAACCTGAAGGTGGAATCTCAGATTTACGAAAGCTGTCTGAGAATCTCGGTACAGCAAGACCTCAACTACAAAGCACAAAGAATTGTACTAATACACCTTTAGTTGGCAAATCAAATGACTGTTCAACTACAGAAAAAGAACGTTAGTTGTCAAATAAAAACACTGTTAATTGTTAAAAAAACACCGTTAATTGTCAAATAAACGTACTGTTAATTCTGAGTATGTACACTTGATAGTCAATATATTTTGTTCGAATATCTTCTCCGGTTCGCAGACAAACAGTCCCGTCAGAAAATTGTAAATTCATGATCGTTGAATATTTGGGGGGAAAAAACCCTCTGAAATATTTTGAGCGATGATGGATACTCCACCTCAGAAAAGGAGGCGCCCGAATTGGATTGGAAATCTCGTTGCCGCAAAACCTGAAGGTGGAATCTCAGATTTACGAAAGCTGTCTGAGAATCTCGGTACAGCAAGACCTCAACTACAAAGCACTAAGAATTGTACGAATACACCTTTAGTTGGCAAATCAAATGAGTGTTCAACTATAGAAAAGAATGTTAGTCGTCAAATAAAAACACTGTTAATTGTTAAAAAAACACCGTTAATTGTAAAATAAACGTACTGTTAATTGTGAGAATGTACACTTGATAGTCAATATATTTTGTTCGAATATCTTCTGCGGTTCGCAGACAAACAGCCAGTCAGAAAATTGTAAATTCATGATCGTTGAATATTTGGGGGGAAAAAACCCTCTGAAATATTTTGAGCGATGATGGATACTCCACCTCAGAAAAGGAGGCGCCCGAATTAGATTGGAAATCTCGTTCCCGCAAAACCTGAAAGTGGAATCTCAGATTTACGAAAGCTGTCTGAGAATCTCGGTACAGCAAGACGTCAACTACAAAGCACTAAGAATTGTACGAATACACCTCTAGTTGGCAAATCAAATTACTGTTCAACCGTAGAAAAAGAATAATAGTTGTCAAATAAAAACACTGTTAATTGTTAAAAAAACACCGTTAATTGTCAAATAAACGTACTGTTAATTGTGAGAATGTACACTTGATAGTCAATATATTTTGTTCGAATATCTTCTGCGGTTCGCAGACAAACAGCCCAGTCAGAAAATTGTAAATTCATGATCGTTGAATATTTGGGGGGAAAAAACCCTCTCAAAAATTTTGAGCAATGAAGGATACTCCACCTCAGAAGAGGATGCGCCCAAATTGGATTGGAAATCTCGTTGCCGCAAAACCTGAAGGTGGAATCTCAGATTTACGAAAGCTGTCTGAGAATCTAGGTACAGCAAGACCTCAACTACAAAGCACTAAGAATTGTACGAATACACCTTTAGTTGGCAAATCAAATGACTGTTCAACTATAGAAAAAGAATGTTAGTTGTCAAATAAAAACACTGTTAATTATTAAAAAAAACACCGTTAATTGTCAAATAATCATACTGTTAATTGTGAGAATGTACAGTTGATAGTCAATATATTTTGTTCGAATATCTTCTGCGGTTCGCAGACAAACAATCCCGTTAGAAAATTGTAAATTCATGATCGTTGAATATTTGGGGGAAAAAACGTCTGAAATATTTTGAGCGATGATGGATAGTCCACCTCACAAAAGGAAGCGCCCGAATTGGATTGGAAATCTCGTTGCCGCAAAACCTGAAGGTGGAATCTCAGATTTACGAAAGCTGTCTGAGAATCTCGGTACAGCAAGACGTCAACTACAAAGCACTATGAATTGTACGAATACACCTTTAGTTGGCAAATCAAATGAGTGTTCAACTATAGAAAAGAATGTTAGTTGTCAAATAAAAACACTGTTAATTGTTAAAAAAACACCGTTAATTGTCAAATAAACGTACTGTTAATTCTGAGAACGTACACTTGATAGTCAATATATTTTGTTCGAATATCTTCTGCGGTTCGCAGACAAACAATCCCGTCAGAAAATTGTAAATTCATGATCGTTGAATATTTGGGGGGAAAAAACCCTCTGAAATATTTTGAGCGATGTTGGATACTCCACCTCAGAAAAGGAGGCGCCCGAATTGGATTGGAAATCTCGTTGCCGCAAAACCTGAAGGTGGAATCTAAGATTTACGAAAGCAGTCTGAGAATCTCGGTACAGCAAGACCTCAACTACAAAGCACTAAAAATTGTACGAATACACCTTTAGTTGGCAAATCAAAAAAAAAAGAATGTTAGTTGTCAAATAAAAACACTGTTAATTGTTAAAAAAACACCGTTAATTGTCAAATAAACGTACTCTTAATCGTGAGAATGTACACTTGATAGTCAATATATTTTGTTCGAATATCTTCTTGTGTTCGCAGACAAACAGCCCAGTCAGAAAATTGTAAATTCATGATCGTTGAATATTTGGGGGGAAAAAACCCTCTCAAATATTTTGAGCGATGATGGATACTCCACCTCAGAAGAGGATGCGCCCAAATTGGATTGGGAATCTCGTTGCCGCAAAACCTGAAGGTGGAATCTCAGACTTGTGAAAGCTGTCCGAGAATCTCGGTACAGCAAGACCTAAACTAAATAGCACCGTGAATTGTAAGAATACACCGTTACTTGGCAAATCAAATTACTGTTCAACTATAGAAAAAGAATGTTAGTTGTCGAATAAAAACACTATTAATTATTAAAAAAAACACCGTTAATTGTCAAATAATCATACTGTTAATTGTGAGAATGTACAGTTGATAGTCAATATATTTTGTTCGAACATCTTCTGCGGTTCGCAGACAAACAGTCCCGTCAGAAAATTGTAAATTCATGATCGTTGAATATTTGGGGGGAAAAACCGTCTAAAATATTTTGAGCGATGATGGATACTCCACCTCAGAAAAGGAGGCGCCCGAATTGGATTGGAAATCTGGTTGCCGCAAAACCTGGAGGTGGAATCTCAGATTTACGAAAGCTGTCTGAGAATCTCGGTACAGCAAGACGTCAACTACAAAGCACTAAGAATTGTACGAATACACCTTTAGTTGGCAAATCAAATGAGTGTTCAACTATAGAAAAGAATGTTAGTTGTCAAATAAAAACACTGTTAATTGTTAAAAAAACACCGTTAATTGTCAAATAAACGTACTGTTAATTGTGAGAATGTACACTTGATAGTCAATATATTTTGTTCGAATATCTTCTTGTGTTCGCAGACAAACAGCCCAGTCAGAAAATTGTAAATTCATGATCGTTGAATATTTGGGGGGAAAAAACCCTCTCAAATATTTTGAGCGATGATGGATACTCCACCTCAGAAGAGGATGCGCCCAAATTGGATTGGGAATCTCGTTGCCGCAAAACCTGAAGGTGGAATCTCAGACTTGTGAAAGCTGTCCGAGAATCTCGGTACAGCAAGACCTAAACTAAATAGCACTGTGAATTGTAAGAATACACCGTTACTTGGCAAATCAAATTACTGTTCAACTATAGAAAAAGAATGTTAGTTGTCGAATAAAAACACTATTAATTATTAAAAAAAACACCGTTAATTGTCAAATAATCATACTGTTAATTGTGAGAATGTACAGTTGATAGTCAATATATTTTGTTCGAATATCTTCTGCGGTTCGCAGACAAACAGTCCCGTCAGAAAATTGTAAATTCATGATCGTTGAATATTTGGGGGGAAAAACCGTCTAAAATATTTTGAGCGATGATGGATACTCCACCTCAGAAAAGGAGGCGCCCGAATTGGATTGGAAATCTCGTTGCCGCAAAACCTGGAGGTGGAATCTCAGATTTACGAAAGCTGTCTGAGAATCTCGGTACAGCAAGACGTCAACTACAAAGCACTAAGAATTGTACGAATACACCTTTAGTTGGCAAATCAAATGAGTGTTCAACTATAGAAAAGAATGTTAGTTGTCAAATAAAAACACTGTTAATTGTTAAAAAAACACCGTTAATTGTCAAATAAACGTACTGTTAATTGTGAGAATGTACACTTGATAGTCAATATATTTTGTTCGAATATCTTCTTGTGTTCGCAGACAAACAGTCCCGTCAGAAAATTGTAAATTCATGATCGTTGAATATTTGGGGGGAAAAAACCCTCTGAAATATTTTTAGCGATGATGGATACTCCACCTCAGAAGAGGATGCGCCCGAATTGGATTGGAATCTCGTTGCCGCAAAACCTGAAGGTGGAATCTCAGACTTGTACGAAAGCTGTCCTGAGAATCTCGGTACAGCAAGACCTCAACTACAATAGCACGTAAGAATTGTATGAATACACCGTTAGTTGGCAAATCAAATTACTGTTCAACTATAGAAAAAGAATGTTAGTTGTCGAATAAAAACACTATTAATAGTTAAAAAAACACTGCTAATAGTCTAAATAATCGTAGTGTTAATTGTGAGAATGTACACTTGATAGTTAATATATTTTGTTCGAATATCTTCTGCTGTTCGCAGACAAACAGCCCAGTCAGAAAATTGTAAATTCATGATCGTTGAATATTTGGGGGGAAAAAACCCTCTCAAATATTTTGAGCGATGATGGATACTCCACCTCAGAAGAGGATGCGCCCAAATTGGATTGGGAATCTCGTTGCCGCAAAACCTGAAGGAGGAATCTCAGACTTGTGAAAGCTGTCCGAGAATCTCGGTACAGCAAGACCTAAACTAAATGGCACCGTGAATTGTAAGAATACACCGTTAATTGGCAAATCAAATTACTGTTCAACTATAGAAAAAGAATGTTAGTTGTCGAATAAAAACACTATTAATTATTAAAAAAAACACCGTTAATTGTCAAATAATCGTTCTGTTAATTGTGAGAATGTACAATTGATAGTCAATATATTTTGTTCGAATATCTTCTGCGGTTCGCAGACAAATAGTCCCGTCAGAAAATTGTAAATTCATGATCGTTGAATATTTGGGGGGAAAAAACCCTCTGAAATATTTTGAGCGATGATGTATACTCCACCTCAGAAAAGGAGACGCCCGAATTGGATTGGAAATCTCGTTGCCGCAAAACCTGAAGGTGGAATCTCAGATTTACGAAAGCTGTCTGATAATCTCGGTACAGCAAGACGTCAACTACAAAGCACTAAGAATTGTACGAATACACCTCTAGTTGGCAAATCAAATTACTGTTCAACCGTAGAAAAAGAATAATAGTTGTCAAATAAAAACACTGTTAATTGTTAAAAAAACACCGTTAATTGTCAAATAAACGTACTGTTAATTGTGAGAATGTACACTTGATAGTCAATATATTTTGTTCGAATATCTTCTGCGGTTCGCAGACAAACAGCCCAGTCAGAAAATTGTAAATTCATGATCGTTGAATATTTGGGGGGAAAAAACCCTCTCAAAAATTTTGAGCAATGAAGGATACTCCACCTCAGAAGAGGATGCGCCCAAATTGGATTGGAAATCTCGTTGCCGCAAAACCTGAAGGTGGAATCTCAGATTTACGAAAGCTGTCTGAGAATCTAGGTACAGCAAGACCTCAACTACAAAGCACTAAGAATTGTACGAATACACCTTTAGTTGGCAAATCAAATGACTGTTCAACTATAGAAAAAGAATGTTAGTTGTCAAATAAAAACACTGTTAATTATTAAAAAAAACACCGTTAATTGTCAAATAATCATACTGTTAATTGTGAGAATGTACAGTTGATAGTCAATATATTTTGTTCGAATATCTTCTGCGGTTCGCAGACAAACAATCCCGTTAGAAAATTGTAAATTCATGATCGTTGAATATTTGGGGGAAAAAACGTCTGAAATATTTTGAGCGATGATGGATAGTCCACCTCACAAAAGGAAGCGCCCGAATTGGATTGGAAATCTCGTTGCCGCAAAACCTGAAGGTGGAATCTCAGATTTACGAAAGCTGTCTGAGAATCTCGGTACAGCAAGACGTCAACTACAAAGCACTATGAATTGTACGAATACACCTTTAGTTGGCAAATCAAATGAGTGTTCAACTATAGAAAAGAATGTTAGTTGTCAAATAAAAACACTGTTAATTGTTAAAAAAACACCGTTAATTGTCAAATAAACGTACTGTTAATTCTGAGAACGTACACTTGATAGTCAATATATTTTGTTCGAATATCTTCTGCGGTTCGCAGACAAACAATCCCGTCAGAAAATTGTAAATTCATGATCGTTGAATATTTGGGGGGAAAAAACCCTCTGAAATATTTTGAGCGATGTTGGATACTCCACCTCAGAAAAGGAGGCGCCCGAATTGGATTGGAAATCTCGTTGCCGCAAAACCTGAAGGTGGAATCTAAGATTTACGAAAGCAGTCTGAGAATCTCGGTACAGCAAGACCTCAACTACAAAGCACTAAAAATTGTACGAATACACCTTTAGTTGGCAAATCAAAAAAAAAAGAATGTTAGTTGTCAAATAAAAACACTGTTAATTGTTAAAAAAACACCGTTAATTGTCAAATAAACGTACTCTTAATCGTGAGAATGTACACTTGATAGTCAATATATTTTGTTCGAATATCTTCTTGTGTTCGCAGACAAACAGCCCAGTCAGAAAATTGTAAATTCATGATCGTTGAATATTTGGGGGGAAAAAACCCTCTCAAATATTTTGAGCGATGATGGATACTCCACCTCAGAAGAGGATGCGCCCAATTTGGATTGGGAATCTCGTTGCCGCAAAACCTGAAGGTGGAATCTCAGACTTGTGAAAGCTGTCCGAGAATCTCGGTACAGCAAGACCTAAACTAAATAGCACCGTGAATTGTAAGAATACACCGTTACTTGGCAAATCAAATTACTGTTCAACTATAGAAAAAGAATGTTAGTTGTCGAATAAAAACACTATTAATTATTAAAAAAAACACCGTTAATTGTCAAATAATCATACTGTTAATTGTGAGAATGTACAGTTGATAGTCAATATATTTTGTTCGAACATCTTCTGCGGTTCGCAGACAAACAGTCCCGTCAGAAAATTGTAAATTCATGATCGTTGAATATTTGGGGGGAAAAACCGTCTAAAATATTTTGAGCGATGATGGATACTCCACCTCAGAAAAGGAGGCGCCCGAATTGGATTGGAAATCTGGTTGCCGCAAAACCTGGAGGTGGAATCTCAGATTTACGAAAGCTGTCTGAGAATCTCGGTACAGCAAGACGTCAACTACAAAGCACTAAGAATTGTACGAATACACCTTTAGTTGGCAAATCAAATGAGTGTTCAACTATAGAAAAGAATGTTAGTTGTCAAATAAAAACACTGTTAATTGTTAAAAAAACACCGTTAATTGTCAAATAAACGTACTGTTAATTGTGAGAATGTACACTTGATAGTCAATATATTTTGTTCGAATATCTTCTTGTGTTCGCAGACAAACAGCCCAGTCAGAAAATTGTAAATTCATGATCGTTGAATATTTGGGGGGAAAAAACCCTCTCAAATATTTTGAGCGATGATGGATACTCCACCTCAGAAGAGGATGCGCCCAAATTGGATTGGGAATCTCGTTGCCGCAAAACCTGAAGGTGGAATCTCAGACTTGTGAAAGCTGTCCGAGAATCTCGGTACAGCAAGACCTAAACTAAATAGCACTGTGAATTGTAAGAATACACCGTTACTTGGCAAATCAAATTACTGTTCAACTATAGAAAAAGAATGTTAGTTGTCGAATAAAAACACTATTAATTATTAAAAAAAACACCGTTAATTGTCAAATAATCATACTGTTAATTGTGAGAATGTACAGTTGATAGTCAATATATTTTGTTCGAATATCTTCTGCGGTTCGCAGACAAACAGTCCCGTCAGAAAATTGTAAATTCATGATCGTTGAATATTTGGGGGGAAAAACCGTCTAAAATATTTTGAGCGATGATGGATACTCCACCTCAGAAAAGGAGGCGCCCGAATTGGATTGGAAATCTCGTTGCCGCAAAACCTGGAGGTGGAATCTCAGATTTACGAAAGCTGTCTGAGAATCTCGGTACAGCAAGACGTCAACTACAAAGCACTAAGAATTGTACGAATACACCTTTAGTTGGCAAATCAAATGAGTGTTCAACTATAGAAAAGAATGTTAGTTGTCAAATAAAAACACTGTTAATTGTTAAAAAAACACCGTTAATTGTCAAATAAACGTACTGTTAATTGTGAGAATGTACACTTGATAGTCAATATATTTTGTTCGAATATCTTCTTGTGTTCGCAGACAAACAGTCCCGTCAGAAAATTGTAAATTCATGATCGTTGAATATTTGGGGGGAAAAAACCCTCTGAAATATTTTTAGCGATGATGGATACTCCACCTCAGAAAAGGAGGCGCCCGAATTGGATTGGAAATCTCGTTGCCGCAAAACCTGAAGGTGGAATCTCAGATTTACGAAAGCTGTCTGAGAATCTCGGTACAGCAAGACCTCAACTACAAAGCACTAAGAATTGTATGAATACACCTTTAGTTGGCAAATCAAATTACTGTTCAACTATAGAAAAAGAATGTTAGTTGTCAAATAAAAACACGGTTAATAGTTAAAAAAACACTGCTAATAGTCTAATAAACGTAGTGTTAATTGTGAGAATGTACACTTGACCGTTAATATATTTTGTTCGAATATCTTCTGCGGTTCGCAGACAAACAGCCCAGTCAGAAAATTGTAAATTCATGATCGTTGAATATTTGGGGGGAAAAAACCCTCTCAAATATTTTGAGCGATGATGGATACTCCACCTCAGAAGAGGATGCGCCCAAATTGGATTGGGAATCTCGTTGCCGCAAAACCTGAAGGAGGAATCTCAGACTTGTGAAAGCTGTCCGAGAATCTCGGTACAGCAAGACCTAAACTAAATGGCACCGTGAATTGTAAGAATACACCGTTAATTGGCAAATCAAATTACTGTTCAACTATAGAAAAAGAATGTTAGTTGTCGAATAAAAACACTATTAATTATTAAAAAAAACACCGTTAATTGTCAAATAATCGTTCTGTTAATTGTGAGAATGTACAATTGATAGTCAATATATTTTGTTCGAATATCTTCTGCGGTTCGCAGACAAATAGTCCCGTCAAAAAATTGTAAATTCATGATCGTTGAATATTTGGGGGGAAAAAACCCTCTGAAATATTTTGAGCGATGATGTATACTCCACCTCAGAAAAGGAGACGCCCGAATTGGATTGGAAATCTCGTTGCCGCAAAACCTGAAGGTGGAATCTCAGATTTACGAAAGCTGTCTGATAATCTCGGTACAGCAAGACCTCAACTACAAAGCACTAAGAATTGTACGAATACACCTCTAGTTGGCAAATCAAATTACTGTTCAACCATAGAAAAAGAATGTTAGTTGTCAAATAAAAACACTGTTAATTATTAAAAAAACACCGTTAATTGTCAAATAAACGTACTGTTAGTTGTGAGAATGTACACTTGATAGTCAATATATTTTGTTCGAATATCTTCTGCAGTTCGCAGACAAACAGCCCAGTCAGAAAATTGTAAATTCATGATCGTTGAATATTTGGGGGGAAAAAACCCTCTCAAATATTTTGAGCGATGATGGATACTCCACCTCAGAAGAGGATGCGCCCAAATTGGATTGGGAATCTCGTTGCCGCAAAACCTGAAGGTGGAATCTCAGACTTGTAAAAGCTGTCCGAGAATCTTGGTACAGCAAGACCTAAACTAAATAGCACTGTGAATTGTAAGAATACACCGTTACTTGGCAAATCAAATTACTGTTCAGCTATAGAAAAAGAATGTTAGTTGTCAAATAAAAACACTGTTAATTATTAAAAAAAACACCGTTAATTGTCAAATAATCGTTCTGTTAATTGTGAGAATGTACAATTGATAGTCAATATATTTTGTTCGAATATCTTCTGCGGTTCGCAGACAAACAGTCCCGTCAGAAAATTATAAATTCATGATCGTTGAATATTTGGGGGGAAAAAACCCTCTGAAATATTTTGAACGATGATGGATACTCCACCTCAGAAAAGGAGGCGCCCGAATTGGATTGGAAATCTCGTTGCCGTAAAACCTGAAGGTGGAATCTCAGATTTACGAAAGCTGTCTGAGAATCTCGGTACAGCAAGACCTCAACTACAAAGCACAAAGAATTGTACTAATACACCTTTAGTTGGCAAATCAAATGACTGTTCAACTATAGAAAAAGAACGTTAGTTGTCAAATAAAAACACTGTTAATTGTTAAAAAAACACCGTTAATTGTCAAATAAACGTACTGTTAATTCTGAGTATGTACACTTGATAGTCAATATATTTTGTTCGAATATCTTCTCCGGTTCGCAGACAAACAGTCCCGTCAGAAAATTGTAAATTCATGATCGTTGAATATTTGGGGGGAAAAAACCCTCTGAAATATTTTGAGCGATGATGGATACTCCACCTCAGAAAAGGAGGCGCCCGAATTGGATTGGAAATCTCGTTGCCGCAAAACCTGAAGGTGGAATCTCAGATTTACGAAAGCTGTCTGAGAATCTCGGTACAGCAAGACCTCAACTACAAAGCACTAAGAATTGTACGAATACACCTTTAGTTGGCAAATCAAATGAGTGTTCAACTATAGAAAAGAATGTTAGTCGTCAAATAAAAACACTGTTAATTGTTAAAAAAACACCGTTAATTGTAAAATAAACGTACTGTTAATTGTGAGAATGTACACTTGATAGTCAATATATTTTGTTCGAATATCTTCTGCGGTTCGCAGACAAACAGTCCCGTCAGAAAATTATAAATTCATGATTGTTGAATATTTGGGGGGAAAAAACCCTCTGAAATATTTTGAACGATGATGGATACTCCACCTCAGAAAAGGAGGCGCCCGAATTGGATTGGAAATCTCGTTGCCGTAAAACCTGAAGGTGGAATCTCAGATTTACGAAAGCTGTCTGAGAATCTCGGTACAGCAAGACCTCAACTACAAAGCACAAAGAATTGTACTAATACACCTTTAGTTGGCAAATCAAATGACTGTTCAACTACAGAAAAAGAACGTTAGTTGTCAAATAAAAACACTGTTAATTGTTAAAAAAACACCGTTAATTGTCAAATAAACGTACTGTTAATTCTGAGTATGTACACTTGATAGTCAATATATTTTGTTCGAATATCTTCTCCGGTTCGCAGACAAACAGTCCCGTCAGAAAATTGTAAATTCATGATCGTTGAATATTTGGGGGGAAAAAACCCTCTGAAATATTTTGAGCGATGATGGATACTCCACCTCAGAAAAGGAGGCGCCCGAATTGGATTGGAAATCTCGTTGCCGCAAAACCTGAAGGTGGAATCTCAGATTTACGAAAGCTGTCTGAGAATCTCGGTACAGCAAGACCTCAACTACAAAGCACTAAGAATTGTACGAATACACCTTTAGTTGGCAAATCAAATGAGTGTTCAACTATAGAAAAGAATGTTAGTCGTCAAATAAAAACACTGTTAATTGTTAAAAAAACACCGTTAATTGTAAAATAAACGTACTGTTAATTGTGAGAATGTACACTTGATAGTCAATATATTTTGTTCGAATATCTTCTGCGGTTCGCAGACAAACAGCCAGTCAGAAAATTGTAAATTCATGATCGTTGAATATTTGGGGGGAAAAAACCCTCTGAAATATTTTGAGCGATGATGGATACTCCACCTCAGAAAAGGAGGCGCCCGAATTAGATTGGAAATCTCGTTCCCGCAAAACCTGAAAGTGGAATCTCAGATTTACGAAAGCTGTCTGAGAATCTCGGTACAGCAAGACGTCAACTACAAAGCACTAAGAATTGTACGAATACACCTCTAGTTGGCAAATCAAATTACTGTTCAACCGTAGAAAAAGAATAATAATTGTCAAATAAAAACACTGTTAATTGTTAAAAAAACACCGTTAATTGTCAAATAAACGTACTGTTAATTGTGAGAATGTACACTTGATAGTCAATATATTTTGTTCGAATATCTTCTGCGGTTCGCAGACAAACAGCCCAGTCAGAAAATTGTAAATTCATGATCGTTGAATATTTGGGGGGAAAAAACCCTCTCAAAATTTTGAGCAATGAAGGATACTCCACCTCAGAAGAGGATGCGCCCAAATTGGATTGGAAATCTCGTTGCCGCAAAACCTGAAGGTGGAATCTCAGATTTACGAAAGCTGTCTGAGAATCTAGGTACAGCAAGACCTCAACTACAAAGCACTAAGAATTGTACGAATACACCTTTAGTTGGCAAATCAAATGACTGTTCAACTATAGAAAAAGAATGTTAGTTGTCAAATAAAAACACTGTTAATTATTAAAAAAAACACCGTTAATTGTCAAATAATCATACTGTTAATTGTGAGAATGTACAGTTGATAGTCAATATATTTTGTTCGAATATCTTCTGCGGTTCGCAGACAAACAATCCCGTTAGAAAATTGTAAATTCATGATCGTTGAATATTTGGGGGAAAAAACGTCTGAAATATTTTGAGCGATGATGGATAGTCCATCTCACAAAAGGAAGCGCCCGAATTGGATTGGAAATCTCGTTGCCGCAAAACCTGAAGGTGGAATCTCAGATTTACGAAAGCTGTCTGAGAATCTCGGTACAGCAAGACGTCAACTACAAAGCACTATGAATTGTACGAATACACCTTTAGTTGGCAAATCAAATGAGTGTTCAACTATAGAAAAGAATGTTAGTTGTCAAATAAAAACACTGTTAATTGTTAAAAAAACACCGTTAATTGTCAAATAAACGTACTGTTAATTCTGAGAACGTACACTTGATAGTCAATATATTTTGTTCGAATATCTTCTGCGGTTCGCAGACAAACAATCCCGTCAGAAAATTGTAAATTCATGATCGTTGAATATTTGGGGGGAAAAAACCCTCTGAAATATTTTGAGCGATGTTGGATACTCCACCTCAGAAAAGGAGGCGCCCGAATTGGATTGGAAATCTCGTTGCCGCAAAACCTGAAGGTGGAATCTAAGATTTACGAAAGCAGTCTGAGAATCTCGGTACAGCAAGACCTCAACTACAAAGCACTAAAAATTGTACGAATACACCTTTAGTTGGCAAATCAAAAAAAAAAGAATGTTAGTTGTCAAATAAAAACACTGTTAATTGTTAAAAAAACACCGTTAATTGTCAAATAAACGTACTCTTAATCGTGAGAATGTACACTTGATAGTCAATATATTTTGTTCGAATATCTTCTTGTGTTCGCAGACAAACAGCCCAGTCAGAAAATTGTAAATTCATGATCGTTGAATATTTGGGGGGAAAAAACCCTCTCAAATATTTTGAGCGATGATGGATACTCCACCTCAGAAGAGGATGCGCCCAAATTGGATTGGGAATCTCGTTGCCGCAAAACCTGAAGGTGGAATCTCAGACTTGTGAAAGCTGTCCGAGAATCTCGGTACAGCAAGACCTAAACTAAATAGCACCGTGAATTGTAAGAATACACCGTTACTTGGCAAATCAAATTACTGTTCAACTATAGAAAAAGAATGTTAGTTGTCGAATAAAAACACTATTAATTATTAAAAAAAACACCGTTAATTGTCAAATAATCATACTGTTAATTGTGAGAATGTACAGTTGATAGTCAATATATTTTGTTCGAACATCTTCTGCGGTTCGCAGACAAACAGTCCCGTCAGAAAATTGTAAATTCATGATCGTTGAATATTTGGGGGGAAAAACCGTCTAAAATATTTTGAGCGATGATGGATACTCCACCTCAGAAAAGGAGGCGCCCGAATTGGATTGGAAATCTGGTTGCCGCAAAACCTGGAGGTGGAATCTCAGATTTACGAAAGCTGTCTGAGAATCTCGGTACAGCAAGACGTCAACTACAAAGCACTAAGAATTGTACGAATACACCTTTAGTTGGCAAATCAAATGAGTGTTCAACTATAGAAAAGAATGTTAGTTGTCAAATAAAAACACTGTTAATTGTTAAAAAAACACCGTTAATTGTCAAATAAACGTACTGTTAATTGTGAGAATGTACACTTGATAGTCAATATATTTTGTTCGAATATCTTCTTGTGTTCGCAGACAAACAGCCCAGTCAGAAAATTGTAAATTCATGATCGTTGAATATTTGGGGGGAAAAAACCCTCTCAAATATTTTGAGCGATGATGGATACTCCACCTCAGAAGAGGATGCGCCCAAATTGGATTGGGAATCTCGTTGCCGCAAAACCTGAAGGTGGAATCTCAGACTTGTGAAAGCTGTCCGAGAATCTCGGTACAGCAAGACCTAAACTAAATAGCACTGTGAATTGTAAGAATACACCGTTACTTGGCAAATCAAATTACTGTTCAACTATAGAAAAAGAATGTTAGTTGTCGAATAAAAACACTATTAATTATTAAAAAAAACACCGTTAATTGTCAAATAATCATACTGTTAATTGTGAGAATGTACAGTTGATAGTCAATATATTTTGTTCGAATATCTTCTGCGGTTCGCAGACAAACAGCCCAGTCAGAAAATTGTAAATTCATGATCGTTGAATATTTGGGGGGAAAAAACCCTCTCAAATATTTTGAGCGATGATGGATACTCCACCTCAGAAGAGGATGCGCCCAAATTGGATTGGGAATCTCGTTGCCGCAAAACCTGAAGGAGGAATCTCAGACTTGTGAAAGCTGTCCGAGAATCTCGGTACAGCAAGACCTAAACTAAATGGCACCGTGAATTGTAAGAATACACCGTTAATTGGCAAATCAAATTACTGTTCAACTATAGAAAAAGAATGTTAGTTGTCGAATAAAAACACTATTAATTATTAAAAAAAACACCGTTAATTGTCAAATAATCGTTCTGTTAATTGTGAGAATGTACAATTGATAGTCAATATATTTTGTTCGAATATCTTCTGCGGTTCGCAGACAAATAGTCCCGTCAAAAAATTGTAAATTCATGATCGTTGAATATTTGGGGGGAAAAAACCCTCTGAAATATTTTGAGCGATGATGTATACTCCACCTCAGAAAAGGAGACGCCCGAATTGGATTGGAAATCTCGTTGCCGCAAAACCTGAAGGTGGAATCTCAGATTTACGAAAGCTGTCTGATAATCTCGGTACAGCAAGACCTCAACTACAAAGCACTAAGAATTGTACGAATACACCTCTAGTTGGCAAATCAAATTACTGTTCAACCATAGAAAAAGAATGTTAGTTGTCAAATAAAAACACTGTTAATTATTAAAAAAACACCGTTAATTGTCAAATAAACGTACTGTTAGTTGTGAGAATGTACACTTGATAGTCAATATATTTTGTTCGAATATCTTCTGCAGTTCGCAGACAAACAGCCCAGTCAGAAAATTGTAAATTCATGATCGTTGAATATTTGGGGGGAAAAAACCCTCTCAAATATTTTGAGCGATGATGGATACTCCACCTCAGAAGAGGATGCGCCCAAATTGGATTGGGAATCTCGTTGCCGCAAAACCTGAAGGTGGAATCTCAGACTTGTAAAAGCTGTCCGAGAATCTTGGTACAGCAAGACCTAAACTAAATAGCACTGTGAATTGTAAGAATACACCGTTACTTGGCAAATCAAATTACTGTTCAGCTATAGAAAAAGAATGTTAGTTGTCAAATAAAAACACTGTTAATTATTAAAAAAAACACCGTTAATTGTCAAATAATCGTTCTGTTAATTGTGAGAATGTACAATTGATAGTCAATATATTTTGTTCGAATATCTTCTGCGGTTCGCAGACAAACAGTCCCGTCAGAAAATTATAAATTCATGATCGTTGAATATTTGGGGGGAAAAAACCCTCTGAAATATTTTGAACGATGATGGATACTCCACCTCAGAAAAGGAGGCGCCCGAATTGGATTGGAAATCTCGTTGCCGTAAAACCTGAAGGTGGAATCTCAGATTTACGAAAGCTGTCTGAGAATCTCGGTACAGCAAGACCTCAACTA
This sequence comes from Vaccinium darrowii, assembly GCA_020921065.1. Taxonomy (NCBI): domain Eukaryota; kingdom Viridiplantae; phylum Streptophyta; class Magnoliopsida; order Ericales; family Ericaceae; genus Vaccinium; species Vaccinium darrowii. The sequence goes on along the minus strand of JAFMTH010000061.1, from coordinate 56,070 downwards.
CAAAGCACAAAGAATTGTACTAATACACCTTTAGTTGGCAAATCAAATGACTGTTCAACTATAGAAAAAGAACGTTAGTTGTCAAATAAAAACACTGTTAATTGTTAAAAAAACACCGTTAATTGTCAAATAAACGTACTGTTAATTCTGAGTATGTACACTTGATAGTCAATATATTTTGTTCGAATATCTTCTCCGGTTCGCAGACAAACAGTCCCGTCAGAAAATTGTAAATTCATGATCGTTGAATATTTGGGGGGAAAAAACCCTCTGAAATATTTTGAGCGATGATGGATACTCCACCTCAGAAAAGGAGGCGCCCGAATTGGATTGGAAATCTCGTTGCCGCAAAACCTGAAGGTGGAATCTCAGATTTACGAAAGCTGTCTGAGAATCTCGGTACAGCAAGACCTCAACTACAAAGCACTAAGAATTGTACGAATACACCTTTAGTTGGCAAATCAAATGAGTGTTCAACTATAGAAAAGAATGTTAGTCGTCAAATAAAAACACTGTTAATTGTTAAAAAAACACCGTTAATTGTAAAATAAACGTACTGTTAATTGTGAGAATGTACACTTGATAGTCAATATATTTTGTTCGAATATCTTCTGCGGTTCGCAGACAAACAGTCCCGTCAGAAAATTATAAATTCATGATTGTTGAATATTTGGGGGGAAAAAACCCTCTGAAATATTTTGAACGATGATGGATACTCCACCTCAGAAAAGGAGGCGCCCGAATTGGATTGGAAATCTCGTTGCCGTAAAACCTGAAGGTGGAATCTCAGATTTACGAAAGCTGTCTGAGAATCTCGGTACAGCAAGACCTCAACTACAAAGCACAAAGAATTGTACTAATACACCTTTAGTTGGCAAATCAAATGACTGTTCAACTACAGAAAAAGAACGTTAGTTGTCAAATAAAAACACTGTTAATTGTTAAAAAAACACCGTTAATTGTCAAATAAACGTACTGTTAATTCTGAGTATGTACACTTGATAGTCAATATATTTTGTTCGAATATCTTCTCCGGTTCGCAGACAAACAGTCCCGTCAGAAAATTGTAAATTCATGATCGTTGAATATTTGGGGGGAAAAAACCCTCTGAAATATTTTGAGCGATGATGGATACTCCACCTCAGAAAAGGAGGCGCCCGAATTGGATTGGAAATCTCGTTGCCGCAAAACCTGAAGGTGGAATCTCAGATTTACGAAAGCTGTCTGAGAATCTCGGTACAGCAAGACCTCAACTACAAAGCACTAAGAATTGTACGAATACACCTTTAGTTGGCAAATCAAATGAGTGTTCAACTATAGAAAAGAATGTTAGTCGTCAAATAAAAACACTGTTAATTGTTAAAAAAACACCGTTAATTGTAAAATAAACGTACTGTTAATTGTGAGAATGTACACTTGATAGTCAATATATTTTGTTCGAATATCTTCTGCGGTTCGCAGACAAACAGCCAGTCAGAAAATTGTAAATTCATGATCGTTGAATATTTGGGGGGAAAAAACCCTCTGAAATATTTTGAGCGATGATGGATACTCCACCTCAGAAAAGGAGGCGCCCGAATTAGATTGGAAATCTCGTTCCCGCAAAACCTGAAAGTGGAATCTCAGATTTACGAAAGCTGTCTGAGAATCTCGGTACAGCAAGACGTCAACTACAAAGCACTAAGAATTGTACGAATACACCTCTAGTTGGCAAATCAAATTACTGTTCAACCGTAGAAAAAGAATAATAATTGTCAAATAAAAACACTGTTAATTGTTAAAAAAACACCGTTAATTGTCAAATAAACGTACTGTTAATTGTGAGAATGTACACTTGATAGTCAATATATTTTGTTCGAATATCTTCTGCGGTTCGCAGACAAACAGCCCAGTCAGAAAATTGTAAATTCATGATCGTTGAATATTTGGGGGGAAAAAACCCTCTCAAAAATTTTGAGCAATGAAGGATACTCCACCTCAGAAGAGGATGCGCCCAAATTGGATTGGAAATCTCGTTGCCGCAAAACCTGAAGGTGGAATCTCAGATTTACGAAAGCTGTCTGAGAATCTAGGTACAGCAAGACCTCAACTACAAAGCACTAAGAATTGTACGAATACACCTTTAGTTGGCAAATCAAATGACTGTTCAACTATAGAAAAAGAATGTTAGTTGTCAAATAAAAACACTGTTAATTATTAAAAAAAACACCGTTAATTGTCAAATAATCATACTGTTAATTGTGAGAATGTACAGTTGATAGTCAATATATTTTGTTCGAATATCTTCTGCGGTTCGCAGACAAACAATCCCGTTAGAAAATTGTAAATTCATGATCGTTGAATATTTGGGGGAAAAAACGTCTGAAATATTTTGAGCGATGATGGATAGTCCATCCTCACAAAAGGAAGCGCCCGAATTGGATTGGAAATCTCGTTGCCGCAAAACCTGAAGGTGGAATCTCAGATTTACGAAAGCTGTCTGAGAATCTCGGTACAGCAAGACGTCAACTACAAAGCACTATGAATTGTACGAATACACCTTTAGTTGGCAAATCAAATGAGTGTTCAACTATAGAAAAGAATGTTAGTTGTCAAATAAAAACACTGTTAATTGTTAAAAAAACACCGTTAATTGTCAAATAAACGTACTGTTAATTCTGAGAACGTACACTTGATAGTCAATATATTTTGTTCGAATATCTTCTGCGGTTCGCAGACAAACAATCCCGTCAGAAAATTGTAAATTCATGATCGTTGAATATTTGGGGGGAAAAAACCCTCTGAAATATTTTGAGCGATGTTGGATACTCCACCTCAGAAAAGGAGGCGCCCGAATTGGATTGGAAATCTCGTTGCCGCAAAACCTGAAGGTGGAATCTAAGATTTACGAAAGCAGTCTGAGAATCTCGGTACAGCAAGACCTCAACTACAAAGCACTAAAAATTGTACGAATACACCTTTAGTTGGCAAATCAAAAAAAAAAGAATGTTAGTTGTCAAATAAAAACACTGTTAATTGTTAAAAAAACACCGTTAATTGTCAAATAAACGTACTCTTAATCGTGAGAATGTACACTTGATAGTCAATATATTTTGTTCGAATATCTTCTTGTGTTCGCAGACAAACAGCCCAGTCAGAAAATTGTAAATTCATGATCGTTGAATATTTGGGGGGAAAAAACCCTCTCAAATATTTTGAGCGATGATGGATACTCCACCTCAGAAGAGGATGCGCCCAAATTGGATTGGGAATCTCGTTGCCGCAAAACCTGAAGGTGGAATCTCAGACTTGTGAAAGCTGTCCGAGAATCTCGGTACAGCAAGACCTAAACTAAATAGCACCGTGAATTGTAAGAATACACCGTTACTTGGCAAATCAAATTACTGTTCAACTATAGAAAAAGAATGTTAGTTGTCGAATAAAAACACTATTAATTATTAAAAAAAACACCGTTAATTGTCAAATAATCATACTGTTAATTGTGAGAATGTACAGTTGATAGTCAATATATTTTGTTCGAACATCTTCTGCGGTTCGCAGACAAACAGTCCCGTCAGAAAATTGTAAATTCATGATCGTTGAATATTTGGGGGGAAAAACCGTCTAAAATATTTTGAGCGATGATGGATACTCCACCTCAGAAAAGGAGGCGCCCGAATTGGATTGGAAATCTGGTTGCCGCAAAACCTGGAGGTGGAATCTCAGATTTACGAAAGCTGTCTGAGAATCTCGGTACAGCAAGACGTCAACTACAAAGCACTAAGAATTGTACGAATACACCTTTAGTTGGCAAATCAAATGAGTGTTCAACTATAGAAAAGAATGTTAGTTGTCAAATAAAAACACTGTTAATTGTTAAAAAAACACCGTTAATTGTCAAATAAACGTACTGTTAATTGTGAGAATGTACACTTGATAGTCAATATATTTTGTTCGAATATCTTCTTGTGTTCGCAGACAAACAGCCCAGTCAGAAAATTGTAAATTCATGATCGTTGAATATTTGGGGGGAAAAAACCCTCTCAAATATTTTGAGCGATGATGGATACTCCACCTCAGAAGAGGATGCGCCCAAATTGGATTGGGAATCTCGTTGCCGCAAAACCTGAAGGTGGAATCTCAGACTTGTGAAAGCTGTCCGAGAATCTCGGTACAGCAAGACCTAAACTAAATAGCACTGTGAATTGTAAGAATACACCGTTACTTGGCAAATCAAATTACTGTTCAACTATAGAAAAAGAATGTTAGTTGTCGAATAAAAACACTATTAATTATTAAAAAAAACACCGTTAATTGTCAAATAATCATACTGTTAATTGTGAGAATGTACAGTTGATAGTCAATATATTTTGTTCGAATATCTTCTGCGGTTCGCAGACAAACAGTCCCGTCAGAAAATTGTAAATTCATGATCGTTGAATATTTGGGGGGAAAAACCGTCTAAAATATTTTGAGCGATGATGGATACTCCACCTCAGAAAAGGAGGCGCCCGAATTGGATTGGAAATCTCGTTGCCGCAAAACCTGGAGGTGGAATCTCAGATTTACGAAAGCTGTCTGAGAATCTCGGTACAGCAAGACGTCAACTACAAAGCACTAAGAATTGTACGAATACACCTTTAGTTGGCAAATCAAATGAGTGTTCAACTATAGAAAAGAATGTTAGTTGTCAAATAAAAACACTGTTAATTGTTAAAAAAACACCGTTAATTGTCAAATAAACGTACTGTTAATTGTGAGAATGTACACTTGATAGTCAATATATTTTGTTCGAATATCTTCTTGTGTTCGCAGACAAACAGTCCCGTCAGAAAATTGTAAATTCATGATCGTTGAATATTTGGGGGGAAAAAACCCTCTCAAATATTTTGAGCGATGATGGATACTCCACCTCAGAAGAGGATGCGCCCAAATTGGATTGGGAATCTCGTTGCCGCAAAACCTGAAGGTGGAATCTCAAACTTGTGAAAGCTGTCCGAGAATCTCGGTACAGCAAGACCTAAACTAAATAGCACCGTAAATTGTAAGAATACACCGTTACTTGGCAAATCAAATTACTGTTCAACTATAGAAAAAGAATGTTAGTTGTCGAATAAAAACACTATTAATTATTAAAAAAAACACCGTTAATTGTCAAATAATCATACTGTTAATTGTGAGAATGTACACTTGATAGTCAATATATTTTGTTCGAATATCTTCTTGTGTTCGCAGACAAACAGCCCAGTCAGAAAATTGTAAATTCATGATCGTTGAATATTTGGGGGGAAAAAACCCTCTCAAATATTTTGAGCGATGATGGATACTCCACCTCAGAAGAGGATGCGCCCAAATTGGATTGGGAATCTCGTTGCCGCAAAACCTGAAGGTGGAATCTCAGACTTGTGAAAGCTGTCCGAGAATCTCGGTACAGCAAGACCTAAACTAAATAGCACCGTGAATTGTAAGAATACACCGTTACTTGGCAAATCAAATTACTGTTCAACTATAGAAAAAGAATGTTAGTTGTCGAATAAAAACACTATTATTATTAAAAAAAACACCGTTAATTGTCAAATAATCATACTGTTAATTGTGAGAATGTACAGTTGATAGTCAATATATTTTGTTCGAATATCTTCTGCGGTTCGCAGACAAACAGTCCCGTCAGAAAATTGTAAATTCATGATCGTTGAATATTTGGGGGGAAAAACCGTCTAAAATATTTTGAGCGATGATGGATACTCCACCTCAGAAAAGGAGGCGCCCGAATTGGATTGGAAATCTCGTTGCCGCAAAACCTGGAGGTGGAATCTCAGATTTACGAAAGCTGTCTGAGAATCTCGGTACAGCAAGACGTCAACTACAAAGCACTAAGAATTGTACGAATACACCTTTAGTTGGCAAATCAAATGAGTGTTCAACTATAGAAAAGAATGTTAGTTGTCAAATAAAAACACTGTTAATTGTTAAAAAAACACCGTTAATTGTCAAATAAACGTACTGTTAATTGTGAGAATGTACACTTGATAGTCAATATATTTTGTTCGAATATCTTCTTGTGTTCGCAGACAAACAGCCCAGTCAGAAAATTGTAAATTCATGATCGTTGAATATTTGGGGGGAAAAAACCCTCTCAAATATTTTGAGCGATGATGGATACTCCACCTCAGAAGAGGATGCGCCCAAATTGGATTGGGAATCTCGTTGCCGCAAAACCTGAAGGTGGAATCTCAGACTTGTGAAAGCTGTCCGAGAATCTCGGTACAGCAAGACCTAAACTAAATAGCACCGTGAATTGTAAGAATACACCGTTACTTGGCAAATCAAATTACTGTTCAACTATAGAAAAAGAATGTTAGTTGTCGAATAAAAACACTATTAATTATTAAAAAAAACACCGTTAATTGTCAAATAATCATACTGTTAATTGTGAGAATGTACAGTTGATAGTCAATATATTTTGTTCGAATATCTTCTGCGGTTGGCAGACAAACAGTCCCGTCAGAAAATTGTAAATTCATGATCGTTGAATATTTGGGGGGAAAAACCGTCTAAAATATTTTGAGCGATGATGGATTCTCCACCTCAGAAAAGGAGGCGCCCGAATTGGATTGGAAATCTCGTTGCCGCAAAACCTGGAGGTGGAATCTCAGATTTACGAAAGCTGTCTGAGAATCTCGGTACAGCAAGACGTCAACTACAAAGCACTAAGAATTGTACGAATACACCTTTAGTTGGCAAATCAAATGAGTGTTCAACTATAGAAAAGAATGTTAGTTGTCAAATAAAAACACTGTTAATTGTTAAAAAAACACCGTTAATTGTCAAATAAACGTACTGTTAATTGTGAGAATGTACACTTGATAGTCAATATATTTTGTTCGAATATCTTCTTGTGTTCGCAGACAAACAGTCCCGTCAGAAAATTGTAAATTCATGATCGTTGAATATTTGGGGGGAAAAAACCCTCTCAAATATTTTGAGCGATGATGGATACTCCACCTCAGAAGAGGATGCGCCCAAATTGGATTGGGAATCTCGTTGCCGCAAAACCTGAAGGTGGAATCTCAAACTTGTGAAAGCTGTCCGAGAATCTCGGTACAGCAAGACCTAAACTAAATAGCACCGTGAATTGTAAGAATACACCGTTACTTGGCAAATCAAATTACTGTTCAACTATAGAAAAAGAATGTTAGTTGTCGAATAAAAACACTATTAATTATTAAAAAAAACACCGTTAATTGTCAAATAATCATACTGTTAATTGTGAGAATGTACACTTGATAGTCAATATATTTTGTTCGAATATCTTCTTGTGTTCGCAGACAAACAGCCCAGTCAGAAAATTGTAAATTCATGATCGTTGAATATTTGGGGGGAAAAAACCCTCTCAAATATTTTGAGCGATGACGGATACTCCACCTCAGAAGAGGATGCACCCAAATTGGATTGGGAATCTCGTTGCCGCAAAACCTGAAGGTGGAATCTCAGACTTGTGAAAGCTGTCCGAGAATCTCGGTACAGCAAGACCTAAACTAAATAGCACCGTGAATTGTAAGAATACACCGTTACTTGGCAAATCAAATTACTGTTCAACTATAGAAAAAGAATGTTAGTTGTCGAATAAAAACACTATTAATTATTAAAAAAAACACCGTTAATTGTCAAATAATCATACTGTTAATTGTGAGAATGTACAGTTGATAGTCAATATATTTTGTTCGAACATCTTCTGCGGTTCGCAGACAAACAGTCCCGTCAGAAAATTGTAAATTCATGATCGTTGAATATTTGGGGGGAAAAACCGTCTAAAATATTTTGAGCGATGATGGATACTCCACCTCAGAAAAGGAGGCGCCCGAATTGGATTGGAAATCTCGTTGCCGCAAAACCTGGAGGTGGAATCTCAGATTTACGAAAGCTGTCTGAGAATCTCGGTACAGCAAGACGTCAACTACAAAGCACTAAGAATTGTACGAATACACCTTTAGTTGGCAAATCAAATGAGTGTTCAACTATAGAAAAGAATGTTAGTTGTCAAATAAAAACACTGTTAATTGTTAAAAAAACACCGTTAATTGTCAAATAAACGTACTGTTAATTCTGAGAATGTACACTTGATAGTCAATATATTTTGTTCAAATATCTTCTGCGGTTCGCAGACAAACAGCCAGTCAGAAAATTGTAAATTCATGATCGTTGAATATTTGGGGGGAAAAAACCCCCTCAAATATTTTGAGCAATGATGGATACACCACCTCAGAAGAGGATGCGCCCAAATTGGATTGGGAATCTCGTTGCCGCAAAATCTGAAGATGGTATCTCAGATTTACGAAAGCTGTCTGAGAATCTCGGTACAGCAAGACCTCAACTACAAAGCACTAAGAATTGTACGAATACACCTTTAGTTGGCAAATCAAATTACTGTTCAACTATAGAAAAAGAATGTTAGTGGTCGAATAAAAACACTGTTAATTGTTAAAAAAACACCGTTAATTGTCAAATAAACGTACTGTTAATTGTGAGAATGTACACTTGATAGTCAATATATAGAAAAGAATGTTAGTTGTCAAATAAAAACACTGTTAATTGTTAAAAAAAACACCGTTAATTGTCAAATAAACGTACTGTTAATTCTGAGAATGTACACTTGATAGTCAATATATTTTGTTCGAATATCTTCTGCGGTTCGCAAACAAACAATCCCGTCAGAAAATTGTAAATTCATGATCGTTGAATATTTGGGGGGAAAAAACCCTCTGAAATATTTTGAGCGATGTTGGATACTCCACCTCAGAAAAGGAGGCGCCCGAATTGGATTGGAAATCTCATTGCCGCAAAACCTGAAGGTGGAATCTCAGATTTACGAAAGCTGTCTGAGAATCTCCGTACAGCAAGGCCTCAACTACAAAGCACTAAAAATTGTACGAATACACCTTTAGTTGGCAAATCAAATTACTGTTCAACTATAAAAAAAGAATGTTAGTTGTCAAATAAAAATACTGTTAATTGTTAAAAAAACACTGTTAATTGTCAAATAAACGTACTCTTAATTGTGAGAATGTACACTTGATAGTCAATATATTTTGTTCGAATATCTTCTTGTGTTCGCAGACAAACAGCCCAGTCAGAAAATTGTAAATTCATGATCGTTGAATATTTGGGGGGAAAAACCCTCTCAAATATTTTGAGCGATGATGGATACTCCACCTCAGAAGAGGATGCGCCCAAATTGGATTGGGAATCTCGTTGCCGCAAAACCTGAAGGTGGAATCTCAGACTTGTGAAAGCTGTCCGAGAATCTCGGTACAGCAAGACCTAAACTAAATAGCACCGTGAATTGTAAGAATACACCGTTACTTGGCAAATCAAATTACTGTTCAACTATAGAAAAAGAATGTTAGTTGTCGAATAAAAACACTATTAATTATTAAAAAAAACACCGTTAATTGTCAAATAATCATACTGTTAATTGTGAGAATGTACAGTTGATAGTCAATATATTTTGTTCGAATATCTTCTGCGGTTCGCAGACAAACAGTCCCGTCAGAAAATTGTAAATTCATGATCGTCGAATATTTGGGAGGAAAAACCGTCTAAAATATTTTGAGCGATGATGGATACTCCACCTCAGAAAAGGAGGCGCCCGAATTGGATTGGAAATCTCGTTGCCGCAAAACCTGAAGGTGGAATCTCAGATTTACGAAAGCTGTCTGAGAATCTCGGTACAGCAAGACGTCAACTACAAAGCACTAAGAATTGTACGAATACACCTTTAGTTGGCAAATCAAATGAGTGTTCAACTATAGAAAAGAATGTTAGTTGTCAAATAAAAACACTGTTAATTGTTAAAAAAACACCGTTAATTGTCAAATAAACGTACTGTTAATTGTGAGAATGTACACTTGATAGTCAATATATTTTGTTCGAATATCTTCTGCGGTTCGCAGACAAACAGCCAGTCAGAAAATTGTAAATTCATGATCGTTGAATATTTGGGGGGAAAAAACCCCCTCAAATATTTTGAGCAATGATGGATAATCCACCTCAGAAGAGGATGCGCCCAAATTGGATTGGGAATCTCGTTGCCGCAAAATCTGAAGATGGAATCTCAGATTTACGAAAGCTGTCTGAGAATCTCGGTACAGCAAGACCTCAACTACAAAGCACTAAGAATTGTACGAATACACCTTTAGTTGGCAAATCAAATTACTGTTCAACTATAGAAAAAGAATGTTAGTGGTCGAATAAAAACACTGTTAATTGTTAAAAAAACACCGTTAATTGTCAAATAAACGTACTGTTAATTGTGAGAATGTACACTTGATAGTCAATATATTTTGTTCGAATATCTTCTGCGGTTCGCAGACAAACAGCCCAGTCAGAAAATTGTAAATTCATGATCGTTGAATATTTGGGGGGAAAAAACCCTCTCAAATATTTTGAGCGATGATGGATACTCCACCTCAGAAAAGGAGGCGCCCGAATTGGATTGGAAATCTTGTTGCCGCAAAACATGAAGGTGGAATCTCAGATTTACGAAAGCTGTCTGAGAATCTAGGTACAGCAAGACCTCAACTACAAAGCACTATGAATTGGACGAATACACCTTTAGTTGGCAAATCAAATGACTGTTCAACTATAGAAAAAGAATGTTAGTTGTCAAATAAAAACACTGTTAATTGTTAAAAAAACACCGTTAATTGTCAAATAAACGTACTGTTAATTCTGAGAATGTACACTTGATAGTCAATATATTTTGTTCGAATATCTTCTGCGGTTCGCAGAGAAACAATTCCGTCAGAAAATTGTAAATTCATGATCGTTGAATATTTGGGGGGAAAAAACCCTCTGAAATATTTTGAACGATGTTGGATACTCCACCTCAGAAAAGGAGGCGCCCGAATTGGATTGGAAATCTCATTGCCGCAAAACCTGAAGGTGGAATCTCAGATTTACGAAAGCTGTCTGAGAATCTCGGTACAGCAAGACCTCAACTACAAAGCACTAAGAATTGTACGAATACACCTCTAGTTGGCAAATCAAATTACTATTCAACCATAGAAAAAGAATTATAGTTGTCAAATAAAAACACTGTTAATTGTTAAAAAAACACCGTTAATTGTCAAATAAACGTACTGTTAATTGTGAGAATGTACACTTGATAGTCAATATATTTTGTTCGAATATCTTCTGCTGTTCGCAGACAAACAGCCCAGTCAGAAAATTGTAAATTCATGATCGTTGAATATTTGGGGGGGAAAAAACCCTCTCAAATATTTTGAGCGATGATGAATTCTCCACCTCAGAAGAGGATGCGCCCAAATGGGATTGGGAATCTCGTTGCCGCAAAACCTGAAGGTGGAATCTCAGACTTGTGAAAGCTGCCCTAGAATCTTGATACAGCAAGACCTAAACTAAATAGCACCGTGAATTGTAAGAATACACCGTTACTTGCAAATCAAATTACTGTTCAACTATAGAAAAAGAATGTTAGTTGTCGAATAAAAACACTATTAATTATTAAAAAAAACACCGTTAATTGTCAAATAATCGTACTGTTAATTGTGAGAATGTACAGTTGATAGTCAATATATTTTGTTCGAATATCTTCTGCGGTTCGCAGACAAACAGTCCCGTCAGAAAATTCTAAATTCATGATCGTTGAATATTTGGGGGGAAAAAACTGTCTGTAATATTTTGAGCGATGATGGATACTCCACCTCAGAAAAGGAGGCGCCCGAATTGGATTGGAAATCTCGTTGCCGCAAAACCTGAAGGTGGAATCTCAGATTTACGAAAGCTGTCTGAGAATCTCGGTACAGCAAGACCTCAACTACAAAGCACAAAGAATTGTACGAATACACCTTTAGTTGGCAAATCAAATGACTGTTCAACTACAGAAAAAGAATGTTAGTTGTCAAATAAAAACACTGTTCATTGTTAAAAAAACACCGTTAATTGTCAAATAAACGTACTGTTAATTCTGAGAATGTACAGTTGATAGTCAATATATTTTGTTCGAATATCTTCTGCGGTTCGCAGACAAACAGTCCCTTCAGAAAATTGTAAATTCATGATAGTTGAATATTTGGGGGGAAAAAACCCTCTGAAATATTTTGAGCGATGATGGATACTCCACCTCAGAAAAGGAGGCGCCCGAATTGGATTGGAAATCTCGTTGCCGCAAAACCTGAAGGTGGAATCTCAGATTTACGAAAGCTGTCTGAGAATCTCGGTACAGCAAGACCTCAACTACAAAGCACTAAGAATTGTACGAATACACCTTTAGTTGGCAAATCAAATTACTGCTCAACTATTGAAAAAGAATGTTAGTTGTCAAATAAAAACACTGTTAATTGTTAAAAAAACACCGTTAATTGTCAAATAAACGTACTGGTAATTGTGAGAATGTACACTTGATTGGCAATATATTTTGTTCGAATATCTTCTGCGGTTCGCAGACAAACAGCCCAGTCAGAAAATTGTAAATTCATGATCGTTGAATATTTGGGGGGAAAAAACCCTCTCAAATATTTTGAGCAATGATGGATAATCCACCTCAGAAGAGGATGCACCCAAATTGGATTGGGAATCTCGTTGCAGCAAAACCTGAAGGTGGAATCTCAGACTTGTGAAAGCTGTCCGAGAATCTCGGTACAGCAAGACCTAAACTAAATAGCACCGTGAATTGTAAGAATACACCGTTACTTGGCAAATAAAATTGCTGTTCAACTATAGAAAAAGAATGTTAGTTGTCGAATAAAAACACTGTTAATTATTAAAAAAAACACCGTTAATTGTCAAATAATCATACTGTTAATTGTGAGAATGTACAGTTGATAGTCAATATATTTTGTTCGAATATCTTCTGCGGTTCGCAGACACACAGTCCCGTCAGAAAATTGTAAATTCATGATCGTTGAATATTTGGGGGGAAAAACCGTCTAAAATATTTTGAGCGATGATGGATACTCCACCTCAGAAAAGGAGGCGCCCGAATTGGATTGGAAATCTCGTTGCCGCAAAACCTGAAGGTGGAATCTCAGATTTACGAAAGCTGTCTGAGAATCTCGGTACAGCAAGACGTCAACTACAAAGCACTAAGAATTGTACGAATACACCTTTAATTGGCAAATCAAATGAGTGTTCAACTATAGAAAAGAATGTTAGTTGTCAAATAAAAACACTGTTAATTGTTAAAAAAACACCGTTAATTGTCAAATAAACAGTACTGTTAATTCTGAGAATGTACACTTGATAGTCAATATATTTTGTTCGAATATCTTCTGCGGTTCGCAGAGAAACAATTCCGTCAGAAAATTGTAAATTCATGATCGTTGAATATTTGGGGGGAAAAAACCCTCTGAAATATTTTGAGCGATGTTGGATACTCCACCTCAGAAAAGGAGGCGCCCGAATTGGATTGGAAATCTCATTGCCGCAAAACCTGAAGGTGGAATCTCAGATTTACGAAAGCTGTCTGAGAATCTCGGTACAGCAAGACCTCAACTACAAAGCACTAAGAATTGTACGAATACACCTCTAGTTGGCAAATCAAATTACTATTCAACCATAGAAAAAGAATTATAGTTGTCAAATAAAAACACTGTTAATTGTTAAAAAAACACCGTTAATTGTCAAATAAACGTACTGTTAATTGTGAGAATGTACACTTGATAGTCAATATATTTTGTTCGAATATCTTCTGCTGTTCGCAGACAAACAGCCCAGTCAGAAAATTGTAAATTCATGATCGTTGAATATTTGGGGGGAAAAAACCCTCTCAAATATTTTGAGCGATGATGGATTCTCCACCTCAGAAGAGGATGCGCCCAAATGGGATTGGGAATCTCGTTGCCGCAAAACCTGAAGGTGGAATCTCAGACTTGTGAAAGCTGCCCTAGAATCTTGATACAGCAAGACCTAAACTAAATAGCACCGTGAATTGTAAGAATACACCGTTACTTGGCAAATCAAATTACTGTTCAACTATAGAAAAAGAATGTTAGTTGTCGAATAAAAACACTATTAATTATTAAAAAAAACACCGTTAATTGTCAAATAATCGTACTGTTAATTGTGAGAATGTACAGTTGATAGTCAATATATTTTGTTCGAATATCTTCTGCGGTTCGCAGACAAACAGTCCCGTCAGAAAATTATAAATTCATGATCGTTGAATATTTGGGGGGAAAAAACTGTCTGTAATATTTTGAGCGATGATGGATACTCCACCTCAGAAAAGGAGGCGCCCGAATTGGATTGGAAATCTCGTTGCCGCAAAACCTGAAGGTGGAATCTCAGATTTACGAAAGCTGTCTGAGAATCTCGGTACAGCAAGACCTCAACTACAAAGCACAAAGAATTGTACGAATACACCTTTAGTTGGCAAATCAAATGACTGTTCAACTATAGAAAAAGAATGTTAGTTGTCAAATAAAAACACTGTTAATTGTTAAAAAAACAACGTTAATTGTCAAATAAACGTACTGTTAATTCTGAGAATGTACAGTTGATAGTTAATATATTTTGTTCGAATATCTTCTGCGGTTCGCAGACAAACAGTCCCTTCAGAAAATTGTAAATTCATGATAGTTGAATATTTGGGGGGAAAAAACCCTCTGAAATATTTTGAGCGATGATGGATACTCCACCTCAGAAAAGGAGGCGCCCGAATTGGATTGGAAATCTCGTTGCCGCAAAACCTGAAGGTGGAATCTCAGATTTACGAAAGCTGTCTGAGAATCTCGGTACAGCAAGACCTCAACTACAAAGCACTAAGAATTGTACGAATACACCTTTAGTTGGCAAATCAAATTACTGCTCAACTATTGAAAAAGAATGTTAGTTGTCAAATAAAAACACTGTTAATTGTTAAAAAAACACCGTTAATTGTCAAATAAACGTACTGGTAATTGTGAGAATGTACACTTGATTGGCAATATATTTTGTTCGAATATCTTCTGCGGTTCGCAGACAAACAGCCCAGTCAGAAAATTGTAAATTCATGATCGTTGAATATTTGGGGGGAAAAAACCCTCTCAAATATTTTGAGCAATGATGGATAATCCACCTCAGAAGAGGATGCACCCAAATTGGATTGGGAATCTCGTTGCAGCAAAACCTGAAGGTGGAATCTCAGACTTGTGAAAGCTGTCCGAGAATCTCGGTACAGCAAGACCTAAACTAAATAGCACCGTGAATTGTAAGAATACACCGTTACTTGGCAAATAAAATTGCTGTTCAACTATAGAAAAAGAATGTTAGTTGTCGAATAAAAACACTGTTAATTATTAAAAAAAACACCGTTAATTGTCAAATAATCATACTGTTAATTGTGAGAATGTACAGTTGATAGTCAATATATTTTGTTCGAATATCTTCTGCGGTTCGCAGACACACAGTCCCGTCAGAAAATTGTAAATTCATGATCGTTGAATATTTGGGGGGAAAAACCGTCTAAAATATTTTGAGCGATGATGGATACTCCACCTCAGAAAAGGAGGCGCCCGAATTGGATTGGAAATCTCGTTGCCGCAAAACCTGAAGGTGGAATCTCAGATTTACGAAAGCTGTCTGAGAATCTCGGTACAGCAAGACGTCAACTACAAAGCACTAAGAATTGTACGAATACACCTTTAATTGGCAAATCAAATGAGTGTTCAACTATAGAAAAGAATGTTAGTTGTCAAATAAAAACACTGTTAATTGTTAAAAAAACACCGTTAATTGTCAAATAAACGTACTGTTAATTCTGAGAATGTACACTTGATAGTCAATATATTTTGTTCGAATATCTTCTGCGGTTCGCAGAGAAACAATTCCGTCAGAAAATTGTAAATTCATGATCGTTGAATATTTGGGGGGAAAAAACCCTCTGAAATATTTTGAGCGATGTTGGATACTCCACCTCAGAAAAGGAGGCGCCCGAATTGGATTGGAAATCTCATTGCCGCAAAACCTGAAGGTGGAATCTCAGATTTACGAAAGCTGTCTGAGAATCTCGGTACAGCAAGACCTCAACTACAAAGCACTAAGAATTGTACGAATACACCTCTAGTTGGCAAATCAAATTACTATTCAACCATAGAAAAAGAATTATAGTTGTCAAATAAAAACACTGTTAATTGTTAAAAAAACACCGTTAATTGTCAAATAAACGTACTGTTAATTGTGAGAATGTACACTTGATAGTCAATATATTTTGTTCGAATATCTTCTGCTGTTCGCAGACAAACAGCCCAGTCAGAAAATTGTAAATTCATGATCGTTGAATATTTGGGGGGGAAAAAACCCTCTCAAATATTTTGAGCGATGATGGATTCTCCACCTCAGAAGAGGATGCGCCCAAATGGGATTGGGAATCTCGTTGCCGCAAAACCTGAAGGTGGAATCTCAGACTTGTGAAAGCTGCCCTAGAATCTTGATACAGCAAGACCTAAACTAAATAGCACCGTGAATTGTAAGAATACACCGTTACTTGGCAAATCAAATTACTGTTCAACTATAGAAAAAGAATGTTAGTTGTCGAATAAAAACACTATTAATTATTAAAAAAAACACCGTTAATTGTCAAATAATCGTACTGTTAATTGTGAGAATGTACAGTTGATAGTCAATATATTTTGTTCGAATATCTTCTGCGGTTCGCAGACAAACAGTCCCGTCAGAAAATTATAAATTCATGATCGTTGAATATTTGGGGGGAAAAAACTGTCTGTAATATTTTGAGCGATGATGGATACTCCACCTCAGAAAAGGAGGCGCCCGAATTGGATTGGAAATCTCGTTGCCGCAAAACCTGAAGGTGGAATCTCAGATTTACGAAAGCTGTCTGAGAATCTCGGTACAGCAAGACCTCAACTACAAAGCACAAAGAATTGTACGAATACACCTTTAGTTGGCAAATCAAATGACTGTTCAACTATAGAAAAAGAATGTTAGTTGTCAAATAAAAACACTGTTAATTGTTAAAAAAACAACGTTAATTGTCAAATAAACGTACTGTTAATTCTGAGAATGTACAGTTGATAGTTAATATATTTTGTTCGAATATCTTCTGCGGTTCGCAGACAAACAGTCCCTTCAGAAAATTGTAAATTCATGATAGTTGAATATTTGGGGGGAAAAAACCCTCTGAAATATTTTGAGCGATGATGGATACTCCACCTCAGAAAAGGAGGCGCCCGAATTGGATTGGAAATCTCGTTGCCGCAAAACCTGAAGGTGGAATCTCAGATTTACGAAAGCTGTCTGAGAATCTCGGTACAGCAAGACCTCAACTACAAAGCACTAAGAATTGTACGAATACACCTTTAGTTGGCAAATCAAATTACTGCTCAACTATTGAAAAAGAATGTTAGTTGTCAAATAAAAACACTGTTAATTGTTAAAAAAACACCGTTAATTGTCAAATAAACGTACTGTTAATTGTGAGAATGTACACTTGATAGTCAATATATTTTGTTCGAATATCTTCTGTTGTTCGCAGACAAACAGCCCAGTCAGAAAATTGTAAATTCATGATCGTTGAATATTTGGGGGGGAAAAAACCCTCTCAAATATTTTGAGCGATGATGGATTCTCCACCTCAGAAGAGGATGCGCCCAAATGGGATTGGGAATCTCGTTGCCGCAAAACCTGAAGGTGGAATCTCAGACTTGTGAAAGCTGTCCGAGAATCTCGGTACAGCAAGACCTAAACTAAATAGCACCGTGAATTGTAAGAATACACCGTTACTTGGCAAATCAAATTGCTGTTCAACTATAGAAAAAGAATGTTAGTTGTCGAATAAAAACACTGTTAATTATTAAAAAAAACACCGTTAATTGTCAAATAATCATACTGTTAATTGTGAGAATGTACAGTTGATAGTCAATATATTTTGTTCGAATATCTTCTGCGGTTCGCAGACACACAGTCCCGTCAGAAAATTGTAAATTCATGATCGTTGAATATTTGGGGGGAAAAACCGTCTAAAATATTTTGAGCGATGATGGATACTCCACCTCAGAAAAGGAGGCGCCCGAATTGGATTGGAAATCTCGTTGCCGCAAAACCTGAAGGTGGAATCTCAGATTTACGAAAGCTGTCTGAGAATCTCAGTACAGCAAGACGTCAACTACAAAGCACTAAGAATTGTACGAATACACCTTTAATTGGAAAATCAAATGAGTGTTCAACTATAGAAAAGAATGTTAGTTGTCAAATAAAAACACTGTTAATTGTTAAAAAAACACCGTTAATTGTCAAATAAACGTACTGTTAATTCTGAGAATGTACACTTGATAGTCAATATATTTTGTTCGAATATCTTCTGCGGTTCGCAGAGAAACAATTCCGTCAGAAAATTGTAAATTCATGATCGTTGAATATTTGGGGGGAAAAAACCCTCTGAAATATTTTGAGCGATGTTGGATACTCCACCTCAGAAAAGGAGGCGCCCGAATTGGATTGGAAATCTCATTGCCGCAAAACCTGAAGGTGGAATCTCAGATTTACGAAAGCTGTCTGAGAATCTCGGTACAGCAAGACCTCAACTACAAAGCACTAAGAATTGTACGAATACACCTCTAGTTGGCAAATCAAATTACTATTCAACCATAGAAAAAGAATTATAGTTGTCAAATAAAAACACTGTTAATTGTTAAAAAAACACCGTTAATTGTCAAATAAACGTACTGTTAATTGTGAGAATGTACACTTGATAGTCAATATATTTTGTTCGAATATCTTCTGTTGTTCGCAGACAAACAGCCCAGTCAGAAAATTGTAAATTCATGATCGTTGAATATTTGGGGGGGAAAAAACCCTCTCAAATATTTTGAGCGATGATGGATTCTCCACCTCAGAAGAGGATGCGCCCAAATGGGATTGGGAATCTCGTTGCCGCAAAACCTGAAGGTGGAATCTCAGACTTGTGAAAGCTGCCCTAGAATCTTGATACAGCAAGACCTAAACTAAATAGCACCGTGAATTGTAAGAATACACCGTTACTTGGCAAATCAAATTACTGTTCAACTATAGAAAAAGAATGTTAGTTGTCGAATAAAAACACTATTAATTATTAAAAAAAACACCGTTAATTGTCAAATAATCGTACTGTTAATTGTGAGAATGTACAGTTGATAGTCAATATATTTTGTTCAAATATCTTCTGCGGTTCGCAGACAAACAGCCCGTCAGAAAATTATAAATTCATGATCGTTGAATATTTGGGGGGAAAAAACTGTCTGTAATATTTTGAGCGATGATGGATACTCCACCTCAGAAAAGGAGGCGCCCGAATTGGATTGGAAATCTCGTTGCCGCAAAACCTGAAGGTGGAATCTCAGATTTACGAAAGCTGTCTGAGAATCTCGGTACAGCAAGACCTCAACTACAAAGCACAAAGAATTGTACGAATACACCTTCTGCGGTTCGCAGACAAACAGCCAGTCAGAAAATTGTAAATTCATGATCGTTGAATATTTGGGGGGAAAAAACCCCCTCAAATATTTTGAGCAATGATGGATACTCCACCTCAGAAGAGGATGCGCCCAAATTGGATTGGGAATCTCGTTGCCGCAAAATTTGAAGATGGAATCTCAGATTTACGAAAGCTGTCTGAGAATCTCGGTACAGCAAGACCTCAACTACAAAACACTAGGAATTGTACGAATACACCTTTAGTTGGCAAATCAAATTACTGTTCAACTATAGAAAAAGAATGTTAGTGGTCGAATAAAAACACTATTAATTGTTAAAAAAACACCGTTAATTGTTAAATAAACGTACTGCTAATTGTGAGAATGTACACTTGATAGTCAATATATTTTGTTCGAATATCTTCTGCGGTTTGCAGACAAACAGCCCAGTCAGAAAATTTTAAATTCATGATCGTTGAATATTTGGGGGGAAAAAACCCTCTCAAATATTTTGAGCGATGATGGATACTCCACCTCAGAAAAGGAGGCGCCCGAATTGGATTGGAAATCTCGTTGCCGCAAAACCTGAAGGTGGAATCTCAGATTTACGAAAGCTGTCTGAGAATCTAGGTACAGCAAGACCTCAACTACAAAGCACTAAGAATTGTACGAATACACCTTTAGTTGGCAAATCAAATGACTGTTCAACTATAGAAAAAGAATGTTAGTTGTCAAATAAAAACACTGTTAATTGTTAAAAAAACACCGTTAATTGTCAAATAAACGTACTGTTAATTGTGAGAATGTACACTTGATAGTCAATATATTTTGTTCGAATATCTTCTGCGGTTCGCAGACAAACAGCCAGTCAGAAAATTGTAAATTCATGATCGTTGAATATTTGGGGGGAAAAAACCCCCTCAAATATTTTGAGCAATGATGGATACTCCACCTCAGAAGAGGATGCGCCCAAATTGGATTGGGAATCTCGTTGCCGCAAAATCTGAAGATGGAATCTCAGATTTACGAAAGCTGTCTGAGAATCTCGGTACAGCAAGACCTCAACTACAAAGCACTAAGAATTGTACGAATACACCTTTAGTTGGCAAATCAAATTACTGTTCAACTATAGAAAAAGAATGTTAGTTGTCGAATAAAAACACTGTTAATTGTTAAAAAGACACCGTTAATTGTCAAATAAACGTACTGTTAATTGTGAGAATGTACACTTGATAGTCAATATATTTTGTTCGAATATCTTCTGCGATTCGCAGACAAACAGCCCAGTCAGAAAATTGTAAATTCATGATCGTTGAATATTTGGGGGGAAAAAACCCTCTCAAATATTTTGAGCGATGATGGATACTCCACCTCAGAAGAGGATGCGCCCAAACTTGATTGGGAATCTCGTTGCCGCAAAACCTGAAGGTGGAATCTCAGACTTGTGAAAGCTGTCCGAGAATCTCGGTACAGCAAGACATAAACTAAATAGCACCGTTAATTGTAAGAATACACCGTTACTTGGCAAATCAAATTACTTTTCAACTATAGAAAAAGAATGTTAGTTGTCGAATAAAAACACTGTTAATTATTAAAAAAAACACCGTTAATTGTCAAATAATCGTACTGTTAATTGTGAGAATGTACAGTTGATAGTCAATATATTTTGGTCGAACATCTTCTCCGGTTCGCAGACAAACAGTCCAGTCAGATAATTGTAAATTCATGATCGTTGAATATTTGGGGGGAAAAAACCCTCTGAAATATTTTGAGCGACGATGGATACTCCACCTCAGAAAAGGAGGCGCCCGAATTGGATTGGTAATCTCGTTGCCGCAAAACCTGAAGGTGGAATCTCAGATTTACGAAAGCTGTCTGAGAATCTCGGTACAGCAAGACCTCAACTACAAAGCACTAAGAATTGTACGAATACACCATTAGTTGGCAAATCAAATGACTGTTCAACTATAGAAAAAGAATGTTAGTTGTCAAATAAAAACACTGTTAATTGTTAAAAAAAACACCGTTAATTGTCAAATAAACGTACTGTTAATTGTGAGAATGTACACTTGATAGTCAATATATTTTGTTCGAATATCTTCTGCGGTTCGCAGACAAATAGCCCAGTCAGAAAATTGTAAATTCATGATCGTTGAATATTTGGGGGGAAAAAACCCTCTCAAATATTTTGAGCGATGATGGATACTCCACCTCAGAAGAGGATGCGCCCAAATTGGATTGGGAATCTCGTTGCCGTAAAACCTGAAGGTGGAATCTCAGACTTGTGAAAGCTGTCCGAGAATCACAGTACAACAAGACCTAAACTAAATAGCACCGTGAATTGTAAGAATACACCGTTACTTGACAAATCAAATTACTGTTCAACTATAGAAAAGAATGTTAGTTGTCGAATAAAAACACTGTTAATTATTTAAAAAAACATCGTTAATTGTCAAATAATCGTATTGTTAATTGTGAGAATGTACCCTTGATAGTCAATATATTTTGTTCGAATATCTTCTGCGGTTCGCAGACAAACAGTCCCATCAGAAAATTGTAAATTCATGATCGTTGAATATTTGGGGGGAAAAAACCCTCTGAAATATTTTGAGCGATGATGGATACTCCACCTCAGAAAAGGAGGCGCCCGAATTGGATTGGAAATCTCATTGCCGCAAAACCTGAAGGTGGAATCTCAGATTTACGAAAGCTGTCTGAGAATCTCGGTACAGCAAGACCTCAACTACAAAGCACTACGAATTGTACGAATACACCTTTCGTTGGCAAAAGAAATTACTGTTCAACTATAGAAAAAGAATGTTAGTTGTCAAATAAAAACACTGTTAATTGTTAAAAAAACACCGTTAATTGTCAAATAAACGTATTGTTAATTGTGAGAATGTACACTTGATAGTCAATATATTTTGTTCGAATATCTTCTGCGGTTCGCAGACAAACAGCCTAGTCAGAAAATTGTAAATTCATGATCGTTGAATATTTGGGGGGAAAAAACCCTCTCAAATATTTTGAGCGATGATGGATACTCCACCTCAGAAGAGGATGCGCCCAAATTGGATTGGGAAACTCGTTGCCGCAAAACCTGAAGATGGAATCTCAGATTTACGAAAGCTGTCTGAGAATCTCGGTACAGCAAGACCTCAACTACAAAGCACTAAGAATTGTACGAATACACCTTTAGTTGGCAAATCAAATTACTGTTCAACTATAGAAAAAGAATGTTAGTTGTCGAATAAAAACACTGTTAATTGTTAAAAAAACACCGTTAATTGTCAAATAAACGTACTGTTAATTGTGAGAATGTACACTTGATAGTCAATATATTTTGTTCGAATATCTTCTGCGGTTCGCAGACAAACAGCCTAGTCAGAAAATTGTAAATTCATGATCGTTGAATATTTGGGGGGAAAAAACCCTCTCAAATATTTTGAGCGATGATGGATACTCCACCTCAGAAAAGGAGGCGCCCGAATTTGATTGGAAATCTCGTTGCCGCAAAACCTGAAGGTGGAATCTCAGATTTACGAAAGCTGTCTGAGAATCTCGGTACAGCAAGACCTTAACTATAAAGCACTAAGAATTGTACGAATACACCTTTAGTTGGCAAATCAAATTACTGTTCAACTATAAAAAAAGAATGTTGGTTGTCGAATAAAAACACTGTTAATTGTTAAAAAAACACCGTCAATTGTCAAATAAACGTACTGTTAATTGTGAGAATGTACACTTGATAGTCAATATATTTTGTTCAAATATCTTCTGCGGTTCTCAGACAAACAGCCCAGTCAGAAAATTGTAAATTCATGATCGTTGAATATTTGGGGGGAAAAAACCCTCTGAAATATTTTGAGCGATGATGGATACTCCACCTCAGAAGAGGATGCGCCCAAATTGGATTGGGAAACTCGTTGCCGCAAAACCTGAAGCTGGAATCTCAGATTTACGAAAGCTGTCTGAGAATCTCGGTACAGCAAGACCTAAACTAAATAGCACCGTGAAATGTAAGAATACACCGTTACTTGGCAAATCAAATTAATGTTCAACTATAGAAAAAGAATGTAAGTTGTCGTATAAAAACATTGTTAATTATTAAAAAAAACACCGTTAATTGTCAAATAATCGTACTGTTAATTGTGAGAATGTACAGTTGATAGTCAATATATTTTGTTCGAATATCTTCTGCGGTTCGCAGACAAACAGCCTAGTCAGAAAATTGTAAATTCATGATCGTTGAATATTTGGGGGGAAAAAACCCTCTGAAATATTTTGAGCGATGATGGATACTCCACCTCAGAAAAGGAGGCGCCCGAATTGGATTGAAAATCTCGTTGCCGCAAAACCTGAAGGTGGAATCTCAGACTTGTGAAAGCTGTATGAGAATCTCGGTACAGCAAGACCTAAACTAAATAGCACCGTGAATTGTAAGAATACACCGTTACTTGGCAAATCAAATTACTGTTCAATTATAGAAAAAGAATGTTAGTTGTCAAATAAAAACACTGTTAATTGTTAAAAAAACTTCGTTAATTGTCAAATAAACGTACTGTTAATTGTGAGAATGTACACTTGATAGTCAATATATTTTGTTCGAATATCTTCTGCGGTTCGCAGACAAACAGCCGAGTCAGAAAATTGTAAATTCATGATCATTCAATATTTGGGGGGAAAAAACCCTCTCAAATATTTTGAGCGATGATGGATACTCCACCTCAGAAGAGGATGCGCCCAAATTGGATTGGGAATCTCGTTGCCGCAAAACCTGAAGGTGGAATCTCAGACTTGTGAAAGCTGTCCGAGAATCTCGGTACAGCAAGACCTAAACTAAATGGCACCGTGAATTGTAAGAAAACACCGTTACTTGGCAAATCAAATTACTGTTCAACTATAGAAAAAGAATGTTAGTTGTCGAATTAAAACACTGTTAATTATTAAAAAAAACACCGTTAATTGTCAAATAATCGTACTGTTAATTGTGAGAATGTACAGTTGATAGTCAATATATTTTGGTCGAACATCTTCTGCGATACGCAGACAAACAGTCTAGTCAGAAAATTGTAAATTCATGATCGTTGAATATTTGGGGGGAAAAAACCCTCTGAAATATTTTGAGCGATGATGGATACTCCACCTCAGAAAAGGAGGCGCCCGAATTGGATTGGAAATCTCATTGCCGCAAAACCTGAAGGTGGAATCTCAGATTTACGAAACCTGTCTGAGAATCTCGGTACAGCAAGACCTCAACTACAAAGCAGTAAGAATTGTACGAATACACCTTTAGTTGGCAAATCAAATTACTGTTCAACTATAGAAAAAGAATGTTATTTGTCAAATAAAAACACTATTAATTGTTAAAAAAACACCGTTAATTGTCAAATAAACGTACTGTTAATTGTGAGAATGTACACTTGATAGTCAATATATTTTGTTCGAATATCTTCTGCGGTTCGCAGACAAACAACCCAGTCAGAAAATTGTAAATTCATGATCATTGAATATTTGGGGGGAAAAAACACTCTCAAATATTTTGAGCGATGATGGATACTCCACCTCAGAAGAGGATGCGCCCAAATTGGATTGCGAATCTCGTTGCCGCAAAACCTGAAGATGGAATCTCAGATTTACGAAAGCCGTCTGAGAATCTCAGTACAGCAAGACCTCAACTACAAAGCACTAAGAATTGTACGAATACACCTTTAGTTGGCAAATCAAATATCTGTTCAACTATAGAAAAAGAATGTTAGTTGTCGAATAAAAACACTGTTAATTGCTAAAAAAACACCGTTAATTGTCAAATAAACGTATTGTTAATTGTGAGAATGTACACTTGATAGTCAATATATTTTGTTCAAATATCTTCTGCGGTTCTCAGACAAAGAGCCCAGTTAGAAAATTGTAAATTCATGATCGTTGAATATTTGGGGGGAAAAAACCCTCTGAAATATTTTAAGCGATGATGGATACACCACCTCAGAAGAGGATGCGCCCAAATTGGATTGGGAATCTCGTTGCTACAAAACCTGAACGTGGAATCTCAGACTTGTGAAAGCTGTCCGAGAATCTCGGTACAGCAAGACCTAAACTAAATAGCACCGTGAAATGTAAGAATACACCGTTACTTGGCAAATCAAATTAATGTTCAACTATAGAAAAAGAATGTTAGTTGTCGTATAAAAACATTGTTAATTATTAAAAAAAACACCGTTAATTGTCAAATAATCGTACTGTTAATTGTGAGAATGTACAGTTGATAGTCAATATATTTTGTTCGAATATCTTCTGCGGTTCGCAGACAAACAGTCCCGTCAGAAAATTGTAAATTCATGATCGTTGAATATTTGGGGGGAAAAAACCCTCTGAAATATTTTGAGCGATGATGGATACTCCACCTCAGAAGAGGATGCGCCCAAATTGGATTGGGAATCTCGTTGCTACAAAACCTGAACGTGGAATCTCAGACTTGTGAAAGCTGTCCGAGAATCTCGGTACAACAAGACCTAAACTAAATAGCACCGTGAAATGTAAGAATACACCGTTACTTGGCAAATCAAATTAATGTTCAACTATAGAAAAAGAATGTTAGTTGTCCTATAAAAACATTGTTAATTATTAAAAAAAACACCGTTAATTGTCAAATAATCGTACTGTTAATTGTGAGAATGTACAGTTGATAGTCAATATATTTTGTTCGAATATCTTCTGCGGTTCGCAGACAAACAGTCCCGTCAGAAAATTGTAAATTCATGATCGTTGAATATTTGGGGGGAAAAAACCCTCAGAAATATTTTGAGCGATGATGGATACTCCACCTCAGAAAAGGAGGCGCCCGAATTGGATTGGAAATATCGTTGCCGCAAAACCTGAAGGTGGAATCTCAGATTTACGAAACCTGTCTGAGAATCTCGGTACAGCAAGACCTCAACTACAAAGCACTAAGAATTGTACGAATACACCTTTAGTTGGCAAATCAAATTACTGTTCAACTATAGAAAAAGAATGTTAGTTGTCAAATAAAAACACTGTTAATTGTTAAAAAAACACCGTTAATTGTCAAATAAACGTACTGTTAATTGTGAGAATGTACACTTGATAGTCAATATATTTTGTTCGAATATCTTCTGTGGTTCGCAGCCAAACAGCCTAGTCAGAAAATTGTAAATTCATGATCGTTGAATATTTGGGGGGAAAAACCCTCTCAAATATTTTGAGCGATGATGGATACTCCACCTCAGAAGAGGATGCGCCCAAATTGGATTGGGAATCTCGTTGCCGCAAAACCTAAAGGTGGAATCTCAGACTTGTGAAAGCTGTATGAGAATCTCGGTACAGCAAGACCTAAACTAAATAGCACCGTGAATTGTAAGAATAAACCGTTACTTGGCAAATCAAATTACTGTTCAATTATAGAAAAAGAATGTTAGTTGTCAAATAAAAACACTGTTAATTGTTAAAAAAACTTCGTTAATTGTCAAATAAACGTACTGTTAATTTTGAGAATGTACACTTGATAGTCAATATATTTTGTTCGAATATCTTCTGCGGTTCGCAGACAAACAGCCGAGTCAGAAAATTGTAAATTCATGATCATTCAATATTTGGGGGGAAAAGACCCTCTCAAATATTTTGAGCGACGATGGATACTCCACCTCAGAAGAGGATGCGCCCAAATTGGATTGCGAATCTCGTTGCCGCAAAACCTGAAGATGGAATCTCAGATTTACGAAAACTGTCTGAGAATCTCAGTACAGCAAACCTCAACTACAAAGCACTAAGAATTGTACGAATACACCTTTAGTTGGCAAATCAAATTACTGTTCAACTACAGAAAAAGAATGTTAGTTGTCGAATAAAAACACTGTTAATTGTTGAAAAAACACCGTTAATTGTCAAATAAACGTATTGTTAATTGTGAGAATGTACACTTGATAGTCAATATATTTTGTTCGAATATCTTCTGCGGTTCGCAGACAAACAGCCCAGTCAGAAAATTGTAAATTCATGATCGTTGAATATTTGGGGGGAAAAAACCCTCTCAAATATTTTGAGCGATGATGGATACTCCACCTCAGAAGAGGATGCGCCCAAATTGGATTGGGAATCTCGTTGCCGCAAAACCTGAAGGTGGAATCTCAGACTTGTGAAAGCTGTCCGAGAATCTCGGTACAGCAAGACCTAAACTAAATAGCACCGTGAATTGTAAGAATACACCGTTACTTGGCAAATCAAATTACTGTTCAACTATAGAAAAAGAATGTTAGTTGTCGAAGAAAAACACTGTTAATTATTAAAAAAAACACCGTTAATTGTCAAATAATCGTACTGTTAATTGTGAGAATGAACAGTTGATAGTCAATATATTTTGTTCAAATATCTTCTGCGGTTCGCAGACAAACAGTCCCGTCAGAAAATTGTAAATTCATGATCGTTGAATATTTGGGGGGAAAAAACCCTCCCAAAATATTTTGAGCGATGATGGATACTCCACCTCAGAAAAGGAGGCGCCCGAATTGGATTGGAAATCTCGTTGCAGCAAAACCTGAAGGTGGAGTATCCATCATCGCTCATACTCCTTCTGAGGAGGAGTATCCGCCATCGCTCAAAATATTTGAGAGGGTTTTTTACCCCCAAATATTCAACGATCATAAATTTACAATTTTCTGACTGGACTGTTTGTCTGCGAATCGCAGAAGATATTTGAACAAAATATATTGACTATCAACTGTACATTCTCAGAATTAACAGTACGTTTATTTGACAATAAACAGGGTTTTTTTTAAAATTAACAGTGTTTATATTTGACAACTAACATTCTTTTTCTATAGTTGAACAGTAATTTGATTTGCCAACTAACGGTGTATTCTTACAATTCTTAGTGCTTTGTAGTTGAGGTCTTGTTGTACCGAGATTCTCAGACAGCTTTCGTAAATCTGAGATTCCACCTTCAGGTTTTGCGGCAACGAGATTTCCAATCCAATTCGAGCGCCTCCTCTTCTGAGGTGGAGTATCCACCATCGCTCAAAATTTTTGAGAGGGTTTTTTCCCCCCAAATATTCAACGATCATGAATTTACATATTTCTGACCGGACTGTTTGTCTGCGAAACGCAGAAGATATTCGAACAAAATATATTGACTATCAACTGTACATTCTCACAATTAACAGTACGTTTATTTGACAATTAACGTTGTTTTTTTGACAATTAACAGTGTTTTTATTTGACAACTAACATTCTTTTTCTATAGTTGAACAGTAATTTGATTTGCCAACTAACGGTGTATTCTTACAATTCACGGTGCACTTTAGTTGAGGTCTTGCTGTACCGAGATTCTCGGACAGCTTTCACAAGTCTGAGATTCGACCTTCAGGTTTTGCGGCAACGTGATTCCCAATCCAATTCGGGGGCCTCCTCTTCTGAGGTGGAGTATCCACCATCGCTCAAAATATTTGAGAGGGTTTTTTCCCCCCAAATATTCAACGATCATGAATTTACAATTTTCTGACTGGACTGTTTGTCTGCGAACCGCAGAAGATATTCGAACAAAATATATTGACTATCAACTGTAAATTCTCCCAATTAACAGTACATTTATTTGACAATTGGCGGTGATTTTTTAACAATGAACAGTGTTTTTATTTGAAAACTAACATTCTTTTTCTATAGTTGAACAGTAATTTGATTTGCCAACTAACGGTGTGTCACGCCCTCAAATTTAATAATCCAAAAATAACTAATATCCACGTGGAACACGTCAAAGTCTCACATTTTTCCTTAGAAAAGTCAAAGTCAACACAATACAATCTCACTATTCGAATGACAAGGCCTATCTACTAGCGACCATAGCCCGAATGCATAAGTACATGGTTTAAAAGTTATTACATTAATCAACGAGTCAAAAGGATAACCATATGGAAGTTACAAAACCATCTTTCCAAAAATAGAATACAAAGATGGGAAAATAACTTCATGCATGAATGTACTCCATATAAGTATCACTCCACACGCATCCAACTTCATGCTCCATGCCGTGTACCTGAAAATTGATAGGTTGAGCTCACTAGCCCAGTAGGAAAACTATTCTACCAACGCTAGGTGTATAAACATGATGCGTGCAACATGAATGTGGATAATATAAGGGACACGTCCAAAGTACGAGATTAGGATGAACGGAAGGTTATAACTCGACCACGAAGTAACCAAGTGTATCCAAGCGTCCATAATGTGTCCAAGTGTCCAAAATTATGTTTAAGTGTCCCGAAATACGTTTAAAATATCCAACCCAAGTTCAAGTAGTTACCAAGTTACACATTTTCGCATATCGAAAGCAAATTTTCACCAAGTTAATCCAAATACATCATGACCGGCATTTCAATAGAAAACATTCATACATTTTAATAGGGAAGTATCCCTCTGCCGAATTTCATGGGCTCCGTACACCCCTGCCGGATTTCGTGGGCTTCGTGCACCCCTGCCGAATTTCGTGGGCTCCGTGCACCCGTGGCTAGGGACACCAAACGGGTGATCCCTAGAGTTCACATTTATCCATAAAATACTTTCGATTCAAAACTCATCTCAAAACTTTACATTTTGAACTAAAGTAGTCACTTTCGTTGAAAAAGGGTCAACCAACTCGTTGCACTACCCAAATGTTACCAAAATATGGTTGGAGGGATGTACGATGTGTCCAATGTTCAAGGGGAGGATGGAGGATGAAAATATAGTAATTCAGTGTTGCCCGACCGGTTGGTGGTTTTTGCCCAACTGGTTGGACCAAAACAGAGGCAAGACAATTTTTCCAGAGAAGCCCAACCGGTTGGAGGTTTTTGCCCGACTGGTTGGGCAGAGACAGATTCAAACGAAAATCTCAGAAGCGCCCAACCGGTTGGAGGTTTTTGCCCAACCGGTTGGAGAAACCCAGAATTTCTGCGACTTTTTCTCAAAACAAGAAGCTTCAACCCATGTGCATATAAGAGGTTCTACGCCAAAAATTGAGCTGTAGAACAACTAATAGACATCAAAGGAGGACATATCAACAACCAATTGCATCAAACAATACACCAATTCATAGATCACAAAATCAAACTCAAACAAACCCACTTAGGAGGAATTCATGGTTTTTGATGAAATTCAAGAACAAGAGTGAGATATGTGCTATACATCACATAAATACAACTAGAGGGAGTAGAATTTGTCTTCCTACCTCAAGATTTGAGCTTGAATTGAGTGAGAAAATGAAAGCCCTAGCCTCCAATGAGCTCCAACCCGAAATATGAGCTTTTGGTGCGAAACAAACGCAATACGAGCTTCAATACGCGTAGAGGAGGTGATTTTAGGTGGGGTTCTTGAAGGTGACTTGAAGGTTTGGTGAATTTTGGAGCTTTGAGCAAGCAAAAATGGAGGAAAGGAGTGACAAAGAGAGATATGGCTGGTGGAGATAGAGAGGGGCTGATTTTTGTGTAAAAATGCAAGACAACAAGTGTTATATACTCTCACCTCTTAACACTTTCACCCCTAGACTTTCAAATGCATATTAAACACACCCAAATGCACTCTCCCACTATCACATTGAACTCTCTTAATAAAAATTCAATTCCTCACATTTACCCAACATTATTCCAGAAAAATTATGCAAATTTACGGGTCCTTACACGGTGTATTCTTACAATTCACGGTGCTTTTTAGTTGTGGTCTTGCTGTACCTAGATTCTCGGACAGCTTTCACAAGTCTGAGATTCCACCTTCAGGTTTTGCGGCAACGAGATTTTCAATCCAATTCGGGCGCCTCCTCTTCTGAGGAGGAGTATCCGCCATCGCTCAAAATATTTGAGAGGGTTTTTTCCCCCCAAATATTCAACGATCATAAATTTACAATTTTCTGACTGGACTGTTTGTCTGCGAACCGCAGAAGATTTTTCAACAAAATATATTGACTATCAACTGTACATTCTCACAATTTACAGTACGCTTATTTGACAATAAACGGTGTTTTTTTAAAAATTAACAGTGTTTATATTTGACAACTAACATTCTTTTTCAATAGTTGAACAGTAATTTGATTTGCTAACTAACGGTGTATTCTTACAATTCTTAGTGCTTTGTAGTTGAGGTCTTGCTGTACCGAGATTCTCAGACAGCTTTCGTAAATCTGAGATTCCACCTTCAGGTTTTGCGGCAACGAGATTTCCAATCCAATTTGAGCGCCTCCTCTTCTGAGGTGGAGTATCCATCATCGCTCAAAATATTTGAGAGGGTTTTTTCCCCCCAAATATTCAACGATCATAAATTTACATATTTCTGACCGGACTGTTTGTCTGCGAAACGCAGAAGATATTCGAACAAAATATATTGACTATCAACTGTACATTCTCACAATTAACAGTACGTTTATTTGACAATTAACGGTGTTTCTTTAACAATTAACAGTGGTTTTATTTGACAACTAACATTCTTTTTCCATAGTGGAACAGTAATTTGATTTGCCAACTAACGGTGTATTCTTACAATTCACGGTGCTCTTTAGTTGAGGTCTTGCTGTACCGAGATTCTCGGACAGCTTTCACAAGTCTGAGATTCCACCTTCAGATTTTGCGGCAACATGATTCCCAATCCAATTCGCGCGCCTCCTCTTCTGAGGTGGAGTATCCACCATCGCTCAAAATATTTGAGAGGGTTTTTTCCCCCCAAATATTCAACGATCATGAATTTACAATTTTCTGACTGGACTGTTTGTCTGCGAACCGCAGAAGATATTCGAACAAAATATATTGACTATCAACTGTAAATTCTCACAATTAACCGTACGTTTATTTGACAATTGGCGGTGTTTTTTTTAACAATTAACAGTGTTTTTATTGGACAACTAACATTCTTTTTCTATAGTTGAACAGCAATTTGATTTGCCAACTAACGGTGTATTCTTACAATTCACGGTGCTTTTTAGTTGAGGTCTTGCTGTACCTAGATTCTCGGACAGCTTTCACAAATCTGAGATTCCACCTTCAGGTTTTGCGGCAACGAGATTCCCAATCCAATTCGGGCGCATCCTCTTCTGAGGAGGAGTATCCGCCATCGCTCAAAATATTTGAGAGGGTTTTTTCCCCCCAAATATTCAACGATCATAAATTTACAATTTTCTGACTGGACTGTTTGTCTGCGAACCGCAGAAGGTATTTGAACAAAATATATTGACTATCAACTGTACATTCTCACAATTAACAATACGTTTATTTGACAATAAACGGTGTTTTTTTAAAAATTAACAGTGTTTATATTTGACAACCAACATTCTTTTTCTATAGTTGAACAGTAATTTGATTTGCCAACTAACGGTGTATTCTTACAATTCTTAGTGCTTTGTAGTTGAGGTCTTGCTATACCGAGATTCTCAAACAGCTTTCGTAAATCTGAGAATCCACCTTCAGGTTTTGCGGCCACGAGATTTTCAATCCAATTCGGGCTCCTCCTCTTCTGAGGAGGAGTATCCGCCATCGCTCAAAATATTTGAGAGGGTTTTTTCCCCCCAAATATTCAACGATCAAAAATTTACAATTTTCTGACTAGACTGTTTGTCTGCGAACCGCAGAAGATTTTTGAACAAAATATATTGACTATCAACTGTACATTCTCACAATTAACAGTACGTTTATTTGACAATAAACGGTGTTTTTTTAAAAATTAACAGTGTTTATATTTGACAACTAACATTCTTTTTCTATAGTTGAACAGTAATTTGATTTGCCAAATAACGGTGTATTCTTACAATTCTTAGTGCTTTGTAGTTGAGGTCTTGCTGTACCGAGAATCTCAGACAGCTTTCGTAAATCTGAGATTCCACCTTCAGGTTTTGCGGCAACGAGATTTCCAATCCAATTCGAGCGCCTCCTCTTCTGAGGTGGAGTATCCATCATCGCTCAAAATATTTGAGAGGGCCTTTTCCCCCCAAATATTCAACGATCATGAATTTACATATTTCTGACCGGACTGTTTGTCTGCGAAACGCAGAAGATATTCGAACAAAATATATTGACT
The DNA here is from genome assembly GCA_020921065.1 of Vaccinium darrowii. Classification (NCBI taxonomy): domain Eukaryota; kingdom Viridiplantae; phylum Streptophyta; class Magnoliopsida; order Ericales; family Ericaceae; genus Vaccinium; species Vaccinium darrowii. Next base: position 22,639 of record JAFMTH010000061.1, on the reverse strand, counting down.
ATCAACTGTACATTCTCACAATTAACAGTACGTTTATTTGACAATTAACGGTGTCTTTTTAACAATTAACAGTTTTTTTGTTTGACAACTAACATTCTTTTTCTGTAGTTGAACAGTAATTTGATTTGCCAACTAACGGTGTATTCTTATAATTCACGGTGGTCTTTAGTTGAGGTCTTGCTGTACCGAGATTCTCGGACAGCTTTCACAAGTCTGAGATTCCACCTTCAGGTTTTGCGGCAACGTGATTCCCAATCCAATTCGGGTGCCTCCTCTTCTGAGGTGGAATATCCACCATCACTCAAAATATTTGAGAGGGTTTTTTCCCCCCAAATATTCAACGATCATGAATTTACAATTTTCTGACTGGACTGTTTGTCTGCGAACCACAGAAGATATCAGAACAAAATATATTGACTATCAACTGTAAATTCTCACAATTAACAGTACGTTTATTTGACAATTGGCGGTGTTTTTTTTAACAATTAACAGTGTTTTTTTTTGACAACTAACATTCTTTTTCTATAGTTGAACAGTAATTTGATTTGCCAACTAACGGTGTATTCATACAATTCACGGTGCTCTTTAGTTGAGGTCTTGCTGTACCGAGATTCTCGGAAAGCTTTCACAAGTCTGAGATTCCACCTTCAGATTTTGCGGCAACATGATTCCCAATCCAATTCGCGCGCCTCCTCTTCTGAGGTGGAGTATCCACCATCGCTCAAAATATTTGAGAGGGTTTTTTCCCCCCAAATATTCAACGATCATGAATTTACAATTTTCTGACTGGACTGTTTGTCTGCGAACCGCAGAAGATATTCGAACAAAATATATTGACTATCAACTGTAAATTCTCACAATTAACCGTACGTTTATTTGACAATTGGCGGTGTTTTTTTTAACAATTAACAGTGTTTTTATTGGACAACTAACATTCTTTTTCTATAGTTGAACAGCAATTTGATTTGCCAACTAACGGTGTATTCTTACAATTCACGGTGCTTTTTAGTTGAGGTCTTGCTGTACCTAGATTCTCGGACAGCTTTCACAAATCTGAGATTCCACCTTCAGGTTTTGCGGCAACGAGATTCCCAATCCAATTCGGGCGCCTCCTCTTCTGAGGAGGAGTATCCGCCATCGCTCAAAATATTTGAGAGGGTTTTTTCCCCCCAAATATTCAACGATCATAAATTTACAATTTTCTGACTGGACTGTTTGTCTGCGAACCGCAGAAGGTATTGGAACAAAATATATTGACTATCAACTGTACATTCTCACAATTAACAATACGTTTATTTGACAATAAACGGTGTTTTTTTAAAAATTAACAGTGTTTATATTTGACAACTAACATTCTTTTTCTATAGTTGAACAGTAATTTGATTTGCCAACTAACGGTGTATTCTTACAATTCACGGTGCTCTTTAGTTGAGGTCTTGCTGTACCGAGATTCTCGGAAAGCTTTCACAAGTCTGAGATTCCACCTTCAGATTTTGCGGCAACATGATTCCCAATCCAATTCGCGCGCCTCCTCTTCTGAGGTGGAGTATCCACCATCGCTCAAAATATTTGAGAGGATTTTTTCCCCCCAAATATTCAACGATCATGAATTTACAATTTTCTGACTGGACTGTTTGTCTGCGAACCGCAGAAGATATTCGAACAAAATATATTGACTATCAACTGTAAATTCTCACAATTAACCATACGTTTATTTGACAATTGGCGGTGTTTTTTTTAACAATTAACAGTGTTTTTATTGGACAACTAACATTCTTTTTCTATAGTTGAACAGCAATTTGATTTGCCAACTAACGGTGTATTCTTACAATTCACGGTGCTTTTTAGTTGAGGTCTTGCTGTACCTAGATTCTCGGACAGCTTTCACAAATCTGAGATTCCACCTTCAGGTTTTGCGGCAACGAGATTCCCAATCCAATTCGGGCGCCTCCTCTTCTGAGGAGGAGTATCCGCCATCGCTCAAAATATTTGAGAGGGTTTTTTCCCCCCAAATATTCAACGATCATAAATTTACAATTTTCTGACTGGACTGTTTGTCTGCGAACCGCAGAAGGTATTGGAACAAAATATATTGACTATCAACTGTACATTCTCACAATTAACAATACGTTTATTTGACAATAAACGGTGTTTTTTTAAAAATTAACAGTGTTTATATTTGACAACTAACATTCTTTTTCTATAGTTGAACAGTAATTTGATTTGCCAACTAACGGTGTATTCTTACAATTCTTAGTGCTTTGTAGTTGAGGTCTTGCTATACCGAGATTCTCAAACAGCTTTCGTAAATCTGAGAATCCACCTTCAGGTTTTGCGGCCACGAGATTTTCAATCCAATTCGGGCTCCTCCTCTTCTGAGGAGGAGTATCCGCCATCGCTCAAAATATTTGAGAGGGTTTTTTCCCCCCAAATATTCAACGATCAAAAATTTACAATTTTCTCACTAGACTGTTTGTCTGCGAACCGCAGAAGATTTTTGAACAAAATATATTGACTATCAACTGTACATTCTCACAATTAACAGTACGTTTATTTGACAATAAACGGTGTTTTTTTAAAAATTAACAGTGTTTATATTTGACAACTAACATTCTTTTTCTATAGTTGAACAGTAATTTGATTTGCCAAATAACGGTGTATTCTTACAATTCTTAGTGCTTTGTAGTTGAGGTCTTGCTGTACCGAGAATCTCAGACAGCTTTCGTAAATCTGAGATTCCACCTTCAGGTTTTGCGGCAACGAGATTTCCAATCCAATTCGAGCGCCTCCTCTTCTGAGGTGGAGTATCCATCATCGCTCAAAATATTTGAGAGGGCCTTTTCCCCCCAAATATTCAACGATCATGAATTTACATATTTCTGACCGGACTGTTTGTCTGCGAAACGCAGAAGATATTCGAACAAAATATATTGACTATCAACTGTACATTCTCACAATTAACAGTACGTTTATTTGACAATTAACGGTGTCTTTTTAACAATTAACAGTTTTTTTATTTGACAACTAACATTCTTTTTCTGTAGTTGAACAGTAATTTGATTTGCCAACTAACGGTGTATTCTTATAATTCACGGTGGTCTTTAGTTGAGGTCTTGCTGTACCGAGATTCTCGGACAGCTTTCACAAGTCTGAGATTCCACCTTCAGGTTTTGCGGCAACGTGATTCCCAATCCAATTCGGGTGCCTCCTCTTCTGAGGTGGAATATCCACCATCACTCAAAATATTTGAGAGGGTTTTTTCCCCCCAAATATTCAACGATCATGAATTTACAATTTTCTGACTGGACTGTTTGTCTGCGAACCACAGAAGATATCAGAACAAAATATATTGACTATCAATTGTAAATTCTCACAATTAACAGTACGTTTATTTGACAATTGGCGGTGTTTTTTTTAACAATTAACAGTGTTTTTATTTGACAACTAACATTCTTTTTCTATAGTTGAACAGTAATTTGATTTGCCAACTAACGGTGTATTCTTACAATTCACGGTGCTCTTTAGTTGAGGTCTTGCTGTACCGAGATTCTCGGAAAGCTTTCACAAGTCTGAGATTCCACCTTCAGGTTTTGCGGCAACGTGATTCCCAATCCAATTCGGGCGCCTCCTCTTTTGAGGTGGAGTATCCACCATCGCTCAAAATATTTGAGAGGGTTTTTTCCCCCCAAATATTCAACGATCATGAATTTACAATTTTCTGACTGGACTGTTTGTCTGCGAACCGCAGAAGATATTCGAACAAAATATATTGACTATCAACTGTACATTCTCACAATTCACAGTACGTTTATTTGACAAATGGTGTTGTTTTTTTTTAACAATTAACAGTGTTTTTATTTGACAACTAACATTCTTTTTCTATAGTTGAACAGTAATTTGATTTGCCAACTAACGGTGTATTTTTACAATTCACGGTGCTCTTTAGTTGCGGTCTTGCTGTACCGAGAATCTCGGACAACTTTCACAAGTCTGAGATTCCACCTTCAGGTTATGCGGCAACGAGATTCCCAATCCAATTCGGGCGTCTCCTCTTCTGAGGAGGAGTATCCGCCATCGCTCAAAATATTTGAGAGGGTCTTTTCCCCCCAAATATTCAACGATCATAAATTTACAATTTTTTGACTGGACTGTTTGTCTGCGAACCGCAGAAGATATTTGAACAAATTATATTGACTATCAACTGTACATTCTCACAATTAACAGTACATTTATTTGACAATAAATGGTGCTTTTTTAAAAATTAACAGTGTTCATATTTGACTACTAACATTCTTTTTCTATAGTTGAACAGTAATTTGATTTGCCAACTAACGGTGTATTCTTACAATTCTTAGTTCTTTGTAGTTGAGGTCTTGCTGTATCGAGATTCTCAGACAGCTTTCGTAAATCTGAGATTCCACCTTCAGGTTTTGCGGCAACCAGATTTCCAATCCAATTCGGGTGCCTCCTTTTCTGAGGTGGAGTATCCATCATCGCTCAAAATATTTGAGAGGGTTTTTTCCCCCAAATATTCAACGATCATGAATTTACAATTTTCTGACTGGACTGTTTGTCGGCGAAACCCAGTAGATATTCGAACAAAATATATTGACTATCAACTGTACATTCTCAAAATTCACAATACATTTATTTGACAATTGGCGGTGTTTTTTTTAACAATTAACAGTGTTTTTATTTGACAACTAATATTCTTTTTCCATAGTGGAACAGTAATTTGATTTGCCAACTAACGGTGTGTTCTTACAATTCACGGTGCTCTTTAGTTGAGGTCTTGCTATACCGAGATTCTTGGACAGCTTTCACAAGTCTGAGATTCCACCTTCAGGTTTTGCGGCAACGAGATTCCCAATCCAATTCGGGGGCCTCCTCTTCTGAGGTGGAGTATCCACCATCGCTCAAAATATTTGAGAGGGTTTTTTCCCCCCAAATATTCAATGATCATGAATTTACAATTTTCTGACTGGACTGTTTGTCTGCGAACCGCAAAAGATTTTCGAACAAAATATATTGACTATCAACTGTACATTCTCACAATTAACAGTACGTTTATTTGACAATTGGCGGTGTTTTTTTTAACAATTAACAGTGTTTTTTGTTTGACAACTAACATTCTTTTTCTATAGTTGAACAGTAATTTGATTTGCCAACTAACGGTGTATTCTTACAATTCACGGTGCTTTTTAGTTGAGGTTTTGCTGTACCTAGATTCTCGGATAGCTTTCACAAGTCTTAGATTCCACCTGCAGGTTTTGTGGCAACGAGATTCCCAATCCAATTCGGGGGCCTCCTCTTCTGAGTAGGAGTATCCGCCATCGCTCAAAATATTTGAGAGGGTTTTTTCCCCCCAAATATTCAACGATCATAAATTTACAATTTTTTGACTGGACTGTTTGTCTGCGAACCGCAGAAGATATTTGAACAAAATATATTGACTATCAACTGTACATTCTCACAATTAACAGTACATTTATTTGACAATAAACGGTGTTTTTTAAAAATTAACAGTGTTTATATTTGACAACTAACATTCTTTTTCTATAGTTGAACAGTAATTTGATTTGCCAACTAACGGTGTATTCTTACAATTCTTAGTGCTTTGTAGTTGAGGTCTTGCTGTATCGAGATTCTGAGACAGCTTTCGTAAATCTGAGATTCTACCTTCAGGTTTTGCGGCAACCAGATTTCCAATCCAATTCGCGCGCCTCCTCTTCTGTGGTGGAGTATCCATCATCGCTCAAAATATTTGAGAGGGTTTTTTCCCTCCCAATATTCAACGATCATGAATTTACATATTTCTGACCGGACTGTTTGTCTGCGAAACGCAGAAGATATTCGAACAAAATATATTGACTATCAATTGGACTGTTTGTCTGCGAAACGCAGAAGATATTCGAACAAAATATATTGACTATCAACTGTACATTCTCACAATTATCAGTACGTTTATTTAACAATTAACGGTGTTTTTTTTTAACAATTAACAGTGTTTTTATTTGACAACTAACATTCTTTTTCTATAGTTGAACAGTAATTTGATTTGCCAACTAACGGTGTATTCTTTTTTTGAACGGCGAAAATTTTTATTAATCGCTGAAAAATTACAAAGACCAAAGGGACAAGGAATGAAGGCGACGTATCCGAAGCAAAGCTAAGGACAGTCCAATGCCCATCCGAGACCCAAACCATAAGCTAGCAAGAAGCCAACCCGGAAAACACCAAAAGGGCCGAAGCCCAAACACCTAAAGGCCTAGACTCCATTTGGGGCCAAACCAGATTTGACATTTAAGCACATACATCCATGGTCTAGCCCAAAAGGCAACCCAAATAAATAAAACAGCCCAAATAAACCCAAAGGCCCAAACAAAAACCCTATCACAAAGCCAGCAGCCACCATCGTCTTCCTCGAGCAAACAGCAAAGACCCTCGAGCAACCGACGTACCACCGAAGGCGGTCACACAAATCGGAGAACCAAGGATAGTGCAAGAGGAAAGAGAACAGCAACCAAGACCCACGTGACAAGCCACCGCCGATGATCTACCACCCACGAGAAGCCGCCGCCATCAAACCATACACCACCGAACCCACCACCCCCAACAAAGCGCGCGCAGAAACCACCACTGGCCGTTAGGCCAGAAACCACAATCTTCCAGCAAAGATCCGCGGCGTGGATGGCCGGCCCGACGAGCCGTTAGGCAGGGAAGAGCCGCACCCAGCAGTGCAGCCCAGGCCGGAAACCGAAACGGCAAAGGAAAGGGAAGCAAAGAGCCGTAGGAGGGAGAGAGGGAAGGGAAGGGAGGAGGAGAGGATAAGCCCGGGGGGAGGAGGGGAGGCGCCGCTCCCCCCCCCCCCCCCAGGCGAAGCCCTAGCTGAAAAGAACGAGAGGGATGGGAAGGGTTAGAGAGAGAGAGAGAGAGAGGGATGGGAAGGGTTTATGAGACGTGTACTAACGGTGTATTCTTAATTCATGATCGTTGAATATTTGGGGGGAAAAAACCCTCTCAAATATTTTGAGCGATGGTGGATACTCCACCTCAGAAAAGGAGGCGCTCGAATTGGATTGGAAATCTCGTTGCCGCAAAACCTGAATGTGAAATCTCAGATTTACGAAAGCTGTTTTAGAATCTCGGTACAGCAAGACCTCAACTACAAAGCACTAATAATTGTAAGAATACACCGTTAGTTGGCAAATCAAATTACTGTTCAACTATAGAAAAAGAATGTTAGTTGTCAAATATAAACACTGTTAATTTTTAAAAAAACACCGTTTATTGTCAAATAAACGTATTGTTAATTGTGAGAATGTACAGTTGATAGTCAATATATTTTGTTCAAATATCTTCTGCGGTTCGCAGACAAACAGTCTAGTCAGAAAATTGTAAATTTTTGATCGTTGAATATTTGGGGGGAAAAAACCCTCTCAAATATTTTGAGCGATGGCGGATACTCCTCCTCGGAAGATGAGGCGCCCGAATTGGATTGGGAATCTCGTTGCCACAAAACCTGAAGGTGGAGTATCTTCTGCGTTTCGCAGACAAACAGTCCAATTGATAGTCAATATATTTTGTTCGAATATCTTCTGCGTTTCGCAGACAAACAGTCCGGTCAGAAATATGTAAATTCATGATCGTTGAATATTGGGAGGGAAAAAACCCTCTCAAATATTTTGAGCGATGATGGATACTCCACCACAGAAGAGGAGGCGCGCGAATTGGATTGGAAATCTGGTTGCCGCAAAACCTGAAGGCGCCTCCTCTTCTGAGGTGGAGTATCCACCATCGCTAAAAATATTTGAGAGGGGTTTTTCCCCCCAAATATTCAATGATCATGAATTTATAATTTTCTGACTGGACTGTTTGTCTGCGAACCGCAAAAGATATTCGAACAAAATATATTGACTATCAACTGTACATTCTCACAATTAACAGTACGTTTATTTGACAATTGGCGGTGTTTTTTTTAACAATTAACAGTGTTTTTATTTGACAACTAACATTCTTTTTCTATAGTTGAACAGTAATTTGATTTGCCAACTAACGGTGTATTCTTAAAATTCACGGTGCTTTTTAGTTGAGGTCTTGCTGTACCTAGATTCTCGGATAGCTTTCACAAGTCTTAGATTCCACCTGCAGGTTTTGTGGCAACGAGATTCCCAATCCAATTCGGGCGCCTCCTCTTCTGAGGAGGAGTATCCACCATCGCTCAAAATATTTGAGAGGGTTTTTTCCCCCCAAATATTCAACGATCATAAATTTACAATTTTCTGACTAGACTGTTTGTCTGCGAACCGCAGAAGATATTCGAACAAAATATATTGACTATCAATTGTACATTCTCACAATTAACAGTACGTTTATTTGACAATAAACGGTGTTTTTTTAAAAATTAACAGTGTTTATATTTGACAACTAACATTCTTTTTCTATAGTTGAACAGAAATTTGATTTGCCAACTAACGGTGTATTCTTACAATTATTAGTGCTTTGTAGTTGAGGTCTTGCTGTACCGAGATTCTCAGACAGCTTTCGTAAGTCTGAGATTCCACCTTCAGGTTTTGCGGCAGCGAGATTTCCAATCCAATTCGAGCGCCTCCTCTTCTGAGGTACATCATCCCTCAAAATATTTGTGAGGGTTTTTTCCCCCCAAATATTCAACGATCATGAATTTACATATTTCTGACTGGACTGTTTGTCTGCGAAACGCAGAAGATATTCGAGCAAAATATATTGACTATCAACTGTACAGTGTCACAATTAACAGTACGTTTATTTGACAATTAACGGTGTTTTTTTAACAATTAACAGTGTTTTTATTTGACAACTAACATTCTTTTTCTATAATTGAACAGTAATTTGATTTGCCAACTAATGGTGTATTCTTACAATTCACGGTGCTCTTTAGTTGAGGTCTAGCTGTACCGAGATTCTCGGACAGCTTTCACAAGTCTGAGATTCCACCTTCAGGTTTTGCGGCAACGAGATTCCCAATCCAATTCGGGCGCCTCCTCTTCTAAGGTGGAGTATCCACCATCGCTCAAAATATTTGAGAGGTGTGGACGCTCGGGCTTCGCGCGTGGGCGAAACAGGTATCCACAGAGTTTTGGTCGTGAAAAATGGCGATCCGGAAAATGAAGAAAAATTTAGAGTCGCCACCCGGGGTTTAATTCTTAGAGAATGTTAGGTACCCGAGGAACCATTTTAGAAAAATATTGACTCTTATGCCGCTGAAAAAGGGTTTGATCTGCGAAAAATAGAGATTTGGGTTCGGGAGCCAGGTTACCCACGGGGAAGGTTTTGTTCGAAAAAATGCACCCCGCGTGCCCGAAATTTTCCGGTCTTTACTAAACATTTGTGGGATTATTCTTTGAGAAGATTTTATGAAAAACTTTAGAACACATAAACAATATATTATAAAATAACGAGCTCATAAGAGATAGATAATAATGATGAACAAAACTGACATGTAAACAAACATATAAACATGTTAAAATTAACTAAAGAGGGGGGGGGGGGGGGACTAGTGCAAGAAATAGAAAGTGAAAGGGGGATACTGCAATTTTAACCACTTGCCAGAAAACAGAGCATCGATTTTAGGAAAACAGAGCATCCAAAACGATTTTCCAATAACACTGTACGGTGTAAAAGTCATGCCGCACGGCGCATAAGGGATGCCGCGCGGTGCCTCTGCGAAGCATATTTTTTCAAAAAATCTCATTTTTATCCGATTGAAACCAGCTTCTGTTTTTCGTACAAAAACCAACCTTTTTTTTTTTTTTTTGTAAAAAGGCTTGAAAATAGTCTTGATGAAAGAATGTAACTTATTTCTGGGTCGGTATCCCGCGACAATGGATAGTATCGCGCGACACTCACCCGAAAGGTTTGGATTTTATTGAAACGTCTCCGTTCGGGCTCGAGAAAGAGCTACGGAGCTCCCCTCACAACCCGATGGAGAACTTCCCCCTCTCAGAAGATTATTACTTCAATGGACGTGGATATATACCTCTGGTTTGCTCAATCGTCGGTCAGAATTTGAAGGAAGATCGGTTTGAAGGTTGGGATTAGTATACTGGTGGAAGCAAAGGGTTATATGATTTGGATCGGAGATGGTTTTGACAGAGTAACGAGGGGACAACGAATTTTTGCTCTTTGAGAGGAATGTTTTCTGAGAAAAACTAACTCCTTGATACTCGTTCTTCCTCGTGCCTTACATAGGCGAAACTTGATCATTTTCAATCATTCCGATGATTCCCGTACGCCAGCGAATGTCATAATGTGCGAATATCATCATCGCTTCTGAGCTGCTGGGCGAACCTGGGAATCCTGTTGATGGGACAAGGGCGGCGCACGGCGTCAAGGATATACCGTACGGTGCACATAGTGACACCGCACAGGGCAAAGAAGTTTTCAAGCCGTACAACTATGGGTTTCAGACCGTACGGTTCAGGTGGGTTTTGGGTTTTTGGTTTATTTGATCCATCCAACTAAAAGAGTTGTCCTGAGGTATACTTCGTGCATTCTTTTCATCATCGGGGATGCACAAGTCATTAAAATTGGGGTGTTTACAGCTGCCCCTCTTCGACACGGCTTGGTCACCATCATGTTGGTGCAAGTCGTGCTAAAAGATTCGGACATCCCAATTTGAACAACTTATGCGGAAAACAAGAAAATCAATAAATTTGGTCGAGCTCGGAGCTTCCTACGTACCTCGTTTGTGAGGATCAGACTGATCGTAGTTCGTTGGGGCCATCATGAAAAAGTTGATACCTCATTTTTCAATGAGGGAAAAACGAATGATGTTTGCAGGAAAATAATTTTGGAGGTTTTTTGAAACCGTTAAAAATTTTTCGGAGGCTCTGAAGGCCGTAAAAAAAAACAATTGCCTTTAAAGATAAATTGCCTTTGAGGACTTAAAAGGTTTTGTGAAAATAAATTGCCTTTGAGTACTTAAATGCTTTTGTGAAAATAAATTGCCTTTGAGGGCTTAAAAGGTTTTGTGAAAATAAATTACCTTTGAGGGCTTTAAAAGGTTTTGTGAAAATAAATTGCCTTTGAGGGCTTAGAAGGTTTTTGTGAAAATAAATTGCCTTTGAGGGCTTTAAATGGTTTTGTGAAAATAAATTGCCTTTGAGGGCTTAAAAGGTTTTGTGAAAATAAATTGCTCTTGTGAAAATAAATTGCCTTTGAGGACTTAGTAATATCATATCGTAGAGGTTTGGGAAAGTGGACCTTCCTTGAAAGCGCTTGAACAACCCGGGGGTGAGTGCAATTTTTGAAGAAACTGAAAGGAGACGCCGAACGGCATAGGCATGTGTACCGCGCGGTGCACACTGACACACCGCACGGTTTAAGTGGAATTTTTCTGAGAATTTGTTTGAAACCGCCAAAACCTTTCGTCTTTCACGCACTTCGTTCAAAATACTTCGATAAGTTATTCTGAGTATCCCAAAAACTGATTCCTTCCAGAAATCTTCTTTTTCTTCCCCGATTTTTCGATCAAAATCTTTGGGATTCGAACCCATGGCTAGTCCAAACGGCAATGGAGAGCAACCATCGATATCCGGTGAAAGGTATCTATCGTCGGTGCCGAGAGAAGAGGATACCGTGACCCAATCGACAGTGGGTGTTGAAATTTCGACCATTCCAAGTCCGGTTGGCTCAGTGGGAACGACCTTGAGTAGTAGCGAGCACCGCGCGGTGCCATCCGAAGGGGATGGATCTCGTACGGCGGTGGCAGGACCTCGTGCGGCGGCGACTGAGAGCGGTTTGGCGGGGATAAGTGGTAATATGCCTTATACAGCGACTGTTGGAGGAGTTTCGGCAGAGGTGGGAGATGAGATCCTCATGGGTGAGCCCTTTCATTCGACCGGTGGTGACCCGAGTGCCACGGTTGCTGGTGAGTTGTCGGCGGGTGATGTTTCGGTCGACCGGCCTATAGGATTTGCCAAGTTTTTCAGGCAACCTCCGTATACCGACAAAGAAGTATTTCTCTGTCTCAGAAAGAATGTTAGTTGTCAAATAAAAACACTGTTAATTGTTAAAAAAAACACCGCCAATTGTCAAATAAACGTACTGTGAATTGTGAGAATGTACAATTGATAGACAATATATTATGTTCGAATATCTTCTGCGGTTCGCAGACAAACAGTCTAGTCAGAAAAGTATAAATTCATGATCGTTGAATATTTGGAGGGAAAAAACCCTCTCAAATATTTTGAGCGATGGTGGATACTCCACCTCAGAAGAGGAGGCGCTCAAATTAGATTGGAAATCTCGTTGCCGCAAAACCTGAAGGTGGAATCTCACATTTAAGAAAGCTGTACGAGAATCTCGGTACAGCAAGACCTCAACTACAAAGCACTAAGAATTGTAAGAATACACCGTTAGTTGGCAAATCAAATTACTGTTCAACTATAGAAAAAGAATGTTAGTTGTCAAATATAAACACTGTTAATTTTTAAAAAAACACCGTTTATTGTCAAATAAACGTACTGTTAATTGTGAGAATGTACAGTTGATAGTCAATATATTTTGTTCAAATATCTTTTGCGGTTCGCAGACAAACAGTGCAGTCAGAAAATTGTAAATTTATGATCATTGAATATTTGGGGGGAAAAAACCCTCTCAAATATTTTGAGCGATGGCGGATACTCCTCCCCAGAAGAGGAGGGGCCCGAATTGGATTTGGAATCTCGTTGCCGCAAAACCTGAAGTTGGAATCTCAGACTTGTGAAAGCTGTCCGAGAATCTAGGTACAGCAAGACCTCAACTAAAAAGCACCGTGAATTGTAAGAATACACCGTTAGTTGGCAAATCAAATTACTGTTCAACAATAGAAAAAGAATGTTAGTTGTCAAATAAAACACTGCTAATTGTTAAAAAAAACACCGCCAATTGTCAAATAAACGTACTGTTAATTGTGAGAATGTACAGTTGATAGTCAATATATTTTGTTCGAATATCTTCTGCGTTTCGCAGACAAACAGGCCAGTCAGAAATATGTAAATTCATGATCGTTGAATATTTGGGAGGAAAAACGCTCTCAAATACTTTGAGCGATGATGGATACTCCACCTCAGAAGAGGAGGCGCTCGAATTGGATTGGAAATCTCGTTGCCGCAAAACCTGAACGTGGAATCTCAGATTTACGAAAGCTGTCTGAGAATCTCGGTACAGCAAGACCTCAACTACAAAGCACTAAGAATTGTAAGAATATACCGTTAGCTGCCAAATCAAATTACTGTTCAACTATAGAAAAAGAATGTTAGTTGTCAAATATAAACATTGTTAATTTTTAAAAAAACACCGTTTATTGTCAAATAAACGTACTGTTAATTGTGAGAATGTACAGTTGATAGTAAATATATTTTGTTCAAATATCTTCTGCGGTTCGCAGACAAACAGTCCAGTCAGAAAATTGTAAATTTATGATCGTTGAATATTTGGGGGGAAAAAACCCTCTCAAATATTTTGAGCGATGGAGGATACTCCTCCTCAGAAGAGGAGGCGCCCGAATTGGATTGGGAATCTCGTTGCCGCAAAACCTGAAGGTGGAATCTCAGACTTGTGAAAGCTGTCCGAGAATCTAGGTACAGCAAGACCTCAACTAAAAAGCACCGTGAATTGTAAGAATACACCGTTAGTTGGCAAATCAAATTACTGTTCAACTATAGAAAAAGAATGTTAGTTGTCAAATCAAAACACAGTTAATTGTTAAAAAAAACACCGCCAATTGTCAAATAAACGTACTGTTAATTGTGAGAATGTACAATTGATAGTCAATATATTTTGTTCGAATATCTTCTGCGTTTCGCAGACAAACAGGCCAGTCAGAAATATGTAAATTCAAGATCGTTGAATATTTGGGGGGAAAAACCCTCTCAAATATTTTGAGCGATGATGGATACTCCACTTCAAAAGAGGAGGCGCTCGAATTGGATTGGAAATCTCGTTGCCGCAAAACCTGAAGGTGGAATACGAAAGCTGTCTGAGAATCTCGGTACAACAAGACCTCAACTACAAAGCACTAGGAATTGTAAGAATGCACCGTTAGCTGGCAAATCGAATTACTGTTCAACTATAGAAAAAGAATGTTTGTTGTCAAAGAGATCAGTTTCACAGAGTAAGCCAACATGTAATGTCCCAACTTCTTGGAAGCCCAGATTAACGCCCAACAGACTTTTTCCAGTGACGTGTATCGCTCCTCACACCCCATCATTTTCTTGCTGATGTAGTAAATGGCCTTTTCGCTTCCTCCTTCTCCTTCTTGCGCTAACATACATCCCATGGCTGAAGACGTGACAGATAAGTACAAAATAAGAGGTTGCCCTGGGATGGGCGGCATCAATACCGGAGGGCTCTGAAGATACTTCTTGATGGTCTCGAAAGCTTGTTGACATTTATCGTCCCATTTGAACGACACACCCTTCTTGAGCAGGCGAAACATCGGCTCGCAAGTGGAGGTTAACTTGGCGATGAATCTGCTGGTAAACTGAATTTTTCCGAGGAGGCTCTGTATTTCTTTCTCCGTCCGAGGTGGCTCCATTTCTAGGATGGCTTTGATTTTTGATGGATCCACCTCGATCCCTCGTGTGGTGATCATGAATCCAAGCATTTTTCCGGCTGTGACTCCGAACGTACATTTCTCGGGATTGAGGCGCAACCTGTATTTGCGGATCCTCTCGAAGAACTTCCTGAGGGCGAGCAGATGCCCTTGTCTTTCCTTAGCCTTGACAATCATGTCATCCACATACACTTCCACTTCCTTATGGATCATGTCGTGCAGCAAAGTTGTGGCAGCTCTTTGGTAGGTAGACCCCGCGTTCTTTAGTCCGAACGGCATAACCCTGTAGCAGTAGGTGCCCCACTCTGTGGTGAAAGTGGTTTTCTCACGATCTTCAGGAGCCATGAGAATTTGATTGTAACCTGAGAATCCATCCATGAATGATAGCAGTGCGTGTCCTGCGGTGTTATCTACCAAGACATCTATATGTGGCAGAGGAAAATCATCTTTTGGGCTTGCTTTGTTTAAATCCCTAAAGTCTACACAGATCCTGATCTTCCCATTCTTTTTAGGAACAGGCACAATATTTGCGACCCATTGAGGGTACTCGGTGACCATCAGAAATCCTGCGTCTATCTGTCTCTGAACTTCCTTCTTGATTTCCAATACCCAATCTGGCCTCATCTTCCTTAGCTTCTGCTTGACAGGCTTTGCATCGGGGTACAAGGGGATTCGATGCTCCACTATTTCGGGATCGATACCAGGCATATCTGCGTGTGACCATGCAAAAACATCTTCGAATTCTTTCAGGAGATCCGAGTGAGCTTTGAATTCTTCTGGAGACAGTCCAGAGCCGATTTGAACCATGCGCGGATTACTCTCATCTCTCAAATTTATAGAAACAACTTCTTCTTTTATAGGCTGAGCATGCCTTTCATCTTCCCTTTCGATTAGAGATCGGAGTTCTTTTGGAATTCTTCCTCAAACTCGATCCCCTCATCATCGGGGTCGATGCAATTTATTTCGGACACAGCAAGATAAGCAAAGTCGATTTTATTCATTTCAAAGGAAGGGGCCCCAGGGGCATGATACATGAGAGTGGAGTCAAACTCAAAGGAAAAGTGGTGACGCGGAGTGATAACAAATTCAAGCTCCGACTCAATGTCAGACTCAATGCTAGATGCAGTGCTTGACTCAGATTCAAATTCAAAATCAGTGCCAGTGTAAATGATTCTAGGTACAAAAGTGCAATTTTTATAAGTTCCATTGGCATCCACAATGAGGGTGGTAACATCTTCCAGAGCTTCCTGGCCCAGCATCATCAGCTCCATGTCCTCAACAGACTTTAAATCAGTAAGCGTTGTAGCAGGCTCGTCTTCTCTCATACCTAGCGGACTTTCTTCCCCAAACAGCGATAAAAGATTCCCTGAGTCAAGAACCTCGATCCAGTCAACATGGAGCATCTTGATCGGCTCTCCCCATTTTTCTGTTTCATCATCGCTATCCCAGGTATTGTCAGCAAATATTTCAAATCCTGGTAGCTTGGTTTTTGCTTCCATGTCCCAGAAAGGTCCTGGCTCCCCCAGGTAAACAGCCTCTGGGGCTTTTGTGAAATGGACAGGCCCTTGATCGGCATGTGCTTTAGATTTGCTTGTTGATTCATAACCAAGACCAAAGCGGTGGTTATTTGTCAGAAACTTAGGGAATTCGGCTATCCCCTGATTGTTGCGACCAAGCCCTAGACCGGGCAAATACTCCATTTTCAGCATCATGTCCAAGGCCGTTGATCTTATCGAGAAATCCTCGTCCATTTTGATAGTGTGTATACCATTAGAAGTATCAAAGGAAAACCCTCCAAGAGCAATGTCTTCTTCTCCGTGAGCAATTTCAAGTAGGGGAGCGTTGTCAGGGACATGCGGGCGAATTCCAGAATCCCCATAGATGGTTAAAGTTCCGGTAGCCAATCCGAGCTGAGCTTTCTGATGTAGAGAGGAGGGTACGGCCATGATGTCTGACCGGTGGAGCCAAGGCCTGCCCAGCAGCAGGTTGAATGATGAGGGGATGTCAAGCACATGAAACTCAACACTAGTCTCAAAATCTTCGATCACTATTTCCATCTGAATGGTCCCAACCACATCTCGTCGGGTATTATCATAAGCGCGCACTCCAAGATTTGAAGGCTGGAAATCCTTGTTCTTAAAACCCAAACAATAGGCTGTACGTAGGGGACAGACATTCAAGGCTGATCCATTGTCTAATAACACAATCGGGACCCACTTTTCCTTGCATTTCAGAGTGATGTGTAATGGTTTGTTGTGACCGGCTCCTTCTGGCGGCAAATCTTTTTCAGTGAAAACTACAACATGCTTTGCACGAGTGGGTGTAAGTAGGGCCACCATCGTTTCCAGAGGAGTGTCTGGTGGCACCTCCATATTTGACAGGGCTTTGATTAGCTTCTGACGATGCTCTCGAGATGAAGAAAGTAATCCCCAAATAGATACTGAGGCCGAGGTTCGTTCAAGTTGTTTCTGAATCGGATCATTTGTTACTGGGGGACCTTTCGGAAGGGGTTTAGCAACCGGGTTCTGTTGAATAACAACTTCTGGATGGTCAGGAATTGTATCCTCGGGGAAGGAATCATCCCAAACGAAATCTCCTGTCGTGGCATGGTTGGAGGGATTCCTGCCTTGGAGGTGGGCTGGCTGGTAAACTCGACCACTTCTGGTTATCCTGTTGACTGTTTCTTCCCAAAACTTCTGATTTTCACCCCAGAAATTCGTGTATTCCTCATTAACCTTTCGTTTGCCAGTCCTGATGGCTTCCCTTTTCTGCATGATTTCTTGATCTTCAGTCCAGAAATTCATCAGATCGTTTCTGGCCCTCTGTTCCTTGATCTCAACTGCTTCCATTTTCACTTTGAGGTTGTCCATTTCGGAATCTTGCCAGAAGGATGGATCTAGCATGGCTTTATTGACAGCCCACACCTCATCATTGCTTACTTGAATATCAACTACTTCTTCTTCATCCCAGAGGGCAGCCACAGGGTCATTGACTAGCACCGATACCGTGGATGACAGTGGGAATGATACTGACGGCCGTGGTGAAGATCCATTGCTGATGTATGCCTGTGGGAGCCAATCTTGATTTCCAAAGGCGGCTTCCATGACAGAGCGGCCCTCTTCCCTAAAATTTGCGAGTGGTGAAACACAATCCACAGGATGTCTGTCTGGAATCAACATTCCTCCTAGAGGATTTCTTTCTTCCTGGCTCTATTCGGAAATGCTTCTTGTCGTATTGATCTGATAGACATGGGGATTTTCTGTAATAGGCTCGTCGAGGAATTCGGAAATGTCGAAGTGGCTTGAGTCTCCAGAGATTAGCAAAGAACCGAACAATGCTTGTCGGGATTCCTCCCAATCTAGATCGCTCATGGACCATTCTTCTTCTTCCACAACATCACTCCATCTTGAATCTTGAACTATACTAGCATATGAGAGGAAATGGACCCCAAGATCTTCTGGCAGGGGGACAGTGGGTTTTGGTTCAGTAGCTGCGATGATATAGAGGTTAGGGTCAAATTTGGTGAAGGTAAGGTCTTTTGCAGTGGGAATGGGGGATATTTGGCCAATTTGGGTGTTTTACTTGTGATTAGGCAGAGGATTGGAAATGGTGTTAGGCTTTTGGTTAGGAAGTGGAAGGGTTCCGTCGTCCACAAGATCTTGGACTTTATGCTTGAGACGCATACAATTGTTGGTGTGATGGCCCGGCATTTGGTGGTAGGCACAATAGGTGTTTGGGTTATGGTTGGGAGGAAGCTCTTTGGGTGGCTCTCGAGGTTCGAGTGGCTGAATGAGGTTTTTATCAAGGAGTTTTTTGTATACTGTGACAAGGGGAAATGGGAGTGGGTGAAATTCTCTTCTCGGCCGGGGAGCTGTTTGCTGGAATTGTGACTGGGCTACAATCTGGTTAACAGGTTCAGTCTTGACTGGCTTGGGGTTGGAAGAGCTGGTTTGGTTCTGAGTGTAGTTGTTGGGTCCAAACAAGGCGTTGTTGTTGCCAGAGTAGACTCGTCTTGGCTTAGGAGCAGACTCACCCTTTTCGAATATGCCACTTCGGAGAGCATCTTCAATTGCCAGGCCGGCCTCATAGAAAGTCTTGAAGTCAGCAGTAGTTTGAAATACCACTAGGTGTTTGGCAAAGTCTGGTTCCAGATTTCTCGTAATAATTCTCATCTGTTCCTTTTCTGAAGGCCTTTCCATCATCTGGGAGGCTTTCCCTCTCCACCTCTTAACAAAGTCAGCAAAGGACTCATTCTTCCCTATCTTGGTTGATTCCAGTTCCCGGACAGTCATTTCAAGCTGAATGTTGTAATTGTATTGGGCGACAAAGGCTGCCCCAATATCTTCCCATGTCCTTTTCTTGGAGATGTCCAGATTCAGAAACCAGCGAAGTGCAGGTCCGGTCAGAGTTTGTTGAAACATCTGGCCCATCGCATCCTTTCCAACGTCATACATGGACAAAGTGCCCACATATGTTTGCAGATGAGCTTTCGGGTCACCGTTGCCATCAAACTTGTCCCAATCTATCGGTTTGAATTTGTCGGGGAGCTTTGCATCTGGGAAAAGGCATAATTTCTCCATATCAATCCCTGTGGTTGCTATTTTCTCTTGCTTCTGGACAGATTCCTCAAGCTTAGCCAGCTTGGTTAGTACTGACTCCATGTTCTGACTGCTCGATGCTCCTGCCGGCGGGGGGAGCTGAGTGGTTAATTTCTGAATCATGAGCATCATCTGGGCCATTTGCTTGGCGTTGTTGGTTTTCTGCTCTTCCAAGGCATCCTTGAGAAGTTGGATTTCATCCTTTTCTTCTTCCATAGCTGAGCTCCCGATTGACTGTTCTGTTCTCGACTCAGTTCGAACCAATCGCTGTTCAGGGGTTCGAGTCCAACCCGGTATGAGGTTTTTCTTCTTTTTGCCAATGGTTAGTACTGATGATATACACAAATGGAACTCAGGGACGCAGTGTATAGAGTATGTGCAAAATGAAAGAGAATCTATGTACATGAAAATGATGCATGATGCATGAAAGGATTGCCCCAACTTCCTCTTATTTTGTTAGATATATTCGAATTCCTATGATTTATGAAAACAACGGCCGGACCGAAGGTTGCCTACGTATCCCCATGGAGAGGAATCAGGTCGTAACGTAGTTCAGGACTACAAATTTGGCTCTTTTTCTCAAAAGATTTTTTTCATTAAAAGCAAGGAATTTTTACAGACTGACATGACAAACTTGACAACCAACCTGACAATCAAACAACAACAGACTTGATAATCCAACAGTAACAGACTCGATAATCAAACAACAATAGACTCGATAATCAAACAACAACAGACTCGATAAGCCAACAATAACAGACTCGATAATAGACTTGATAATTAACAAGTGCTAAGGATCACAAGCTGGCTTGGTCCTTCAAAAGAAGCCTCGATAGCTGGATTAAGTCAGTGGGTATTTACATTTGATAATAGGCTTGATGATTAAACAGCAACAGACCCGATAATGGACAAGAACCACAGGTTGACTTGATTCTTCAAAAGAAGCCCTTGTTGGCTTGATTTGGTCATTGCATGATTATTTCTGGCTTTGAAAGCCATTCTCAAGAGGAAGGATGATTTGGAGATGTCGGCCTTGCGGAGGGCCCTGTTTCATCAGCTTTTCCTTTTCCTTTGGGGTCCTCGTTTTTCTCCTGCTCGCACTGATCCTTGAGCTGCTGTGGGGTCATGCCATCATTGTTGAGAAGGCAATCTGCAAAGCACACATCACATTCGCACTCGTCCCAATACTTGTGGCCTGTGACTGGGTCTTCGAAGTAGTAGACGGGCTGGCTGTTGGCATCAAAGTATTTCACGGGTGGCATGGTTGCGAACTCCCCATCATCTGGCTCCATCATTAGGGTGACCTTTTCGGGCATTGGCTCTGGTTTTTGGGAAAGCAAAACTTCCATCCCTCATTTGCATCCCATTGAAGAGACGCACCGGGCAAGTTGGCTTCAGCCAGCAGACTGAGTTTTTCATCAAGGTCCTCCCCCATGTGGTCTTCTATGTGAGTTTTCCTGGCTGAGGCTTTTCTGGCTCGCACGGGGGTTGTTCTGGTTGAACTTCTTCAATTATCCACATGGGCGCCCCTTGGTGGGTGGTGAGAGTGGACTTGAATCGCTTGTAAGGTCCTCCAGACATGATGACTCTACCATAAAGGAAATGTGTATTTCACTTTTGGGAAAGGGAGCCAGTTGCAGTATATTTTTTTTTGAAAATTTTTGCTTTTGATTTTTCTCTTTTTTTTTTTTGAGGAGAGATTCGCGTCTATCCAACACAATGTGCGATTGTCGGGGCAATCCTCTCATATATGAACATGAAGTGATGACCTAAGGTTGAGCTATCCTAGGTATGTATGCAGGATAAAGATAACATGCACATGATATATACAAAAAATGGTATGAACAATTGATAGGCAAACAAGGCGTACCAATAAACAGGTAAACAGATAACAAGGTAACAGGTATACGGGATAACAGGTAACAGGCAAACAGAATAACAGGTAATCCTACCCTGCGGGTCCCTGTCTTAGGTTGGAAGGTACTACGGTTTATTATATGCAAAGGCCGGGTTTTGGTTTAAAGGGGGTTCCCTAGACTAGAGCCAATATTTGCCTCCCAGTGCCAAGTGTACTGCATGGCAAAGGTTCGAACGGCAGGCTAGACTCATCATCGTCCGGGGTTGCCGAGAATCTTGGGATGTCCTAACACCGGCAAGCCGGGGGTAGGGTAACCAAGACGCAGCGGCGAGGCTTATCAAACATCGATGCACGTGCAATGCAAAAAGTTTCACAATAAAATATTTTCAAAATCCCACAAATATTTTCAAGTTTGGCTCACCCATAAATTAATTTTTATTTTGAAATTTTTACTCGAGCAAACAACCGGGAAAGCTCCAGTCCGGATTGGTCGGGCGTTAGCCCTGTTATTGCACCATTCCTTTCTCGATCACGCGGGGCGTGTTCGTTTTTGTCAAGCTTTCGGGGGTCGTTTTACAAGTGTAAAATACCAAAGTAAAAATTAACTTAAAAATCCCCAGCAGAGTCGCCATTTTGTGGACGGTCGGATCCACGCGCGGCTCGAAGAAAACAGAAAATGTGAGTCGCCACCCGGGATTTATTTGGAAAATGATTTTGGTACCCGAGAAACCGTTGAAAAATAATTGATGACTCTCGTGCCGTTTCTGGAAAAGATTTTGGTCTGCGAACGATTCTTGGATTCGGAAGCCAGGTTACGAACGGGGAAGGTTTTGTTGAAAAGCACCCCAGTTCGCCGGGAATTTCCCGGTCTCTACTAAATATTTGTGGGATTTCGGGAAACATTTTATTGAAAACTTTGATGATTAAACGGATAAATAGCAAGAAATAAAATAGATAAAACCATAACAGAAATAAAATAAACAAGGGGACTAATAGCAATAATAGAAAGGTGAAGGGGGTGAAAGTGCAGTAAGGAGTATACGAAAACCAGAAAAATAGAGTACAAACGAGGAAAACAGGGGAGAAAATCTCATGCCACTAGGTTAGCCGTACGGCTCACCTAAATCGGCCGTACGGTGGCATCTAAATGAACCGTACGGTTCACTTTTGAGAAAATTTTCAAAATTTTGGTTTTCGACAGTAGCTTGTTTTTGCTTGAAAAACTTTTGATTTTTATGGAAAGATTCAACCACCCAAGCCTAGGAATGACTATTAAAGTCACCCTCGACCTGGGAGGATCCCCTCAAAAGCCAAGGTTTAGAACCCGGCTTATCGAAATACGGTTGTACCTTCGCGAAAGACTTTGAACAGCTTTAGAAACTTCGGAGATTCTTGGACATGAACTCTTTGGAAACAGATTCGATACGCACTAGTGAACCTTAGAGGGGGGTTTGAACGAAGGAAATGGAATGGGCTCAAAGTTTCTAGGGAGGTTCGGACGGAATTTTGAACCGAAAATGACCGAAGAATTGGTCAGCGTGTTGCCGGAATAGGGGGTGTTTCTGTTTGTGTGTAGATGGAGGGAGGTGAGGTGTTTTTTATAGC
>JAFMTH010000081.1:0-119363 GCA_020921065.1 Vaccinium darrowii | reverse complement strand
TTTGCTGATCAAAAAAAAAAAAAAAATGATAGTTTTTATTAAACAAGTTTATCATCTGTTGGGAAGAAACATCAATTTACATGCGTAGGACAATGACCAATAAACCTATGTTAAAGGAAACGGAACCTGTAGGGCTCTACTTGTAGGGCGGCCCTGTAGGACAGATTTAGACTTTTAGACAGTCCGGAGTTGAATAAAATTGTTCCAGGGAAGAGTCCTTGGAAGAGTTTTATTCAAATAGTTGGTTGCAAAGATGGAAGTTATGGGGTTGTTGTTGTGCAGCCTATGCACAACAGGTGCTGTGCATCATTCGGGCCGTACGTTACTCGGATGGATGGTCTAGATTTCATCTTGCACGCATGATAATGGAAGGTTCGTATGCAAATGTGCCGAGGTGAAATCTAGGTTGTCCATCCGAGCAACAGACGGCTCGAATGGTGCACAATACCTGTTGTGCAGATGCTGCACAGCAGCAACCCCTCCTTCCATCAACATTCACGTTGCATAGTAACGATTGATTGCTTATTATTATTAAAACCACAAGGTTTAAATTAGCAAGTTATCTATTGGAAACCCCCTCAATTTGAGACATGTTAGGGCAACTTAGTGCACCATCTAAAAGCGTTCCCTAAAGTGTCCTAACTAGTTAATTAAGAAAAACTCAAAAAATAGTCTCTACTGCACAAAAATTAACTCTCTAAAATCATAGGTAGCACCCCTCACTACCTAAAGTGCCCTAAGTGACTACCTAAATTTCGGGAGAGACTTAAGGAGAGAGAGAGAGGAGAGAGATAGAGAGAGAAAAGGGAAGGAGCAGAGAGAAAGAGGAGAGAGAGAATAACTTTAAGGAGAGAGAAAGGATAGACTTAAAGTTAATGAACATTTTTAGAGAGTCCCATTAAAGTGCATTTCTCCTTAGCTAGCTAGCTAAATTTTTAGCACACAAAATAGGGTTCCACATGTGCTTAGGTGTACACTTTAGCAAATATTTTTTAGGTAGTGCACTAGAGATGCTCTTAGAATAGGCAAAATCCAATTTCCTTTTTTGTATTTAAGTTTTGTTACAATGTGCCCTCAGACACATGATAAGGTTCATTAAATGAGTATAATTAAATCCACTTTTATAACAAGTAGTAAAGTAATTGATATATTTAGATTTTCCATGAAAAATGTAGTAAAAAAGATTGTGACTATTGTTTATAAATTAGATTTTTTTTGTAAAAACTTGCCCAAAGGAAAATAACTTGGGAATCCACGTCTGTTAACAACCCCAGTGACCACTGACTCTACTCGTTCATAAAATGGGCAAAATCCACTCTTTTGATGCCTTTTTGCTTCCGATCCCTTTAATTTTTGTATACTACTCCAAAAATTAATTTTATCTCTTATAAATATACTAATATCAGAAGTGCAAGAAGGCGTCAATATATACAATTTATTAATCTTTGAAATAGTTCACAAAAATTAAAGGAATCGGAAGCAAAAAGGCATCAAACGAGTGGAAATTTATGCTAAAATCATTTAGGACAGTATAATGATGATGTTTTGATAAAATTGCAAAGATGATGGTCTCCAAATATGAATTTATTCTTTTGGTTAAAGTGTGTACAAAATGTGTCCCACTAGCTGTGATTCCTAGCTCCATCGCTAACTTTGATAGATGATCAAGCGAAAGAAGGAAAAAAAATAACCATCAATACATCAAGCACCACCACAAATCATTTGAAAATGTATACCAACACTAATGTACAACATTTTAGTAACATTCCATTTCGATGGTCAGAAAAGATGAGCAAAGAAAACAAATAAAAATTTGTTTCCCTTTAATGGATGATTGATAGAGATTAAAATTGTGAGAAAGGTTGATAAATAAGGTTTTTTTTTTTTTTTTTTAAAAAACTTTATTGGTTGAAGGGCGGTAGTAAGGTTGTCCTAATGTGTCATAGTGTCCAGGGTCCAGAAATTCCAGTTGCGAAGATAACTTTTGCTTACGAATATGAGGTTGTGTACATTCATCCCTTCTCTAAACCCTATACTAGTAGGAGCCTAGCCCATGCATTCAGTACCCTTCTTTTTTCAATTCATTAAATGGGTCTTTTTGTTTCCCACTGTGAATCTGGGAGATTCGGTGAGAAATCACAATTTCTTTTATAGAATGACATGTCTTAATTAATGTGATTCTTTCATTTTAATAACTGATCACGTGCATTTGATAGTTCTTCTCCAACAATAAACTTGCTAATTTAAAACTTGTGGCTTTATTGGGAAGTAAGCAATCAATCAGTAGTATGTCAGAAGCTAGACACTATAGATGGCAGATATGTTATTTAAATGTTTTATTTATATAAGGTATGGGAAACGAAGAATATAATTGAAGTTATATAATATGTGTATAATGCCTTTATTGTTATGACTCTGGTGCATTTGATGATGGTTCTCTCCACCAAATAAATTGCTGATTTATAAGTAATGGCATTATTGGTAAGTAGCCAATCAATCGTTAGTATATATGCAAATAGTCAATGTCTTATATATTACTAAATGGGGAAAACAATGAATGTAGTTATAAAGGCATCCACAATTAGCTCTTAAAAAAACTCCTAAGTGAGACTCCTAACATTTAGCAATTCATTTGTCAAATTTGGTCTTCAATGGGCTCCCCATAGAAGCTCCTAAGGATGGCTCCTTAGATGACTCCTTGCACACTAGCTAAGTCTAGGGAGAAAGTTACAAGTGAGGAGAAGAGAGAGAAGGAGAAGAGAGAGAAAGAGAGAAGGAGAAGAGGGAGGGGAGAATGGAGGACCTAATTACATTTTTGTGTCCATAAATAATCTTAGGACATAGTTTAGGAGCTCGTTTTAGAGAGTATATTGGAGTGCTTCACACTCCTAAATTAGGAAGTCCTTAACAAACAAAATTGGCACCCACTTTTGCTTATGTGTCAACTTTAAAAGTCATTTTAGAAGCCAAATATAGAGAGTCCACTGTGGATGTTCTAATATTTGTATAATGCCCTGTCTATATTGTTGGGCCTCTTTACCGTTTTGAACATCTCAAAGAATTGTTTATATGTCATAATCTATGATGTTTTTTTGTCATTTCAACATTGCTTAGGGATAGAATGTGTGATTACTTAACTTATGTTAGGACCTCTCTATTCATTGCCAATTGGTTTTCAGATGGATATAAAGTCTCACATTGTATCACAGCGGGACCCATTCTATCCCACATTTAAAAAAATAAATTAAAAATCCACACCCACGATGACAGACCAACAAAAAAACTACACGATAATAGACCCGGAAAGAGGCTACATGTGAGATCTCAAATGCAACTGCACATGATGAGGGATGTTTAGGAATATAGTCCCACATTGCTTGGAGAGAGAATGGGTGATTACTTATATAATGGGAATATATGTTGGAACCTCTCCCCTCATTGCCAAATGATTTTCAGATGAATATAAAGTCTCCACAAAAAGCAGCCCTTATCAAATTGTTTACCATTACTTGTTCTTCAACTACCCAGATCCGATACACTCCTCCATCAGCCTCCATGTTGATCTCTTGTTTAATAATACCAAAAAACTCGGTTGAAATATTACAAAAAAAACTCGGTTGAAATATTACAAAAAAAACTCGGTTGAAATATGCACTTTACTTGAAGAGAATGATAACCTTTTTGATGTAGCTTCATCAAGAGTAATCGTCTCTCCCCAAATTATGTCAATGCTAAAGAAAGGATCTTATATGTTCACTTGTATCATCGCTTATGCTCAACAAGAATCCCATGAAACTTTTAAGAGAAGAGAAAACATTCTTTATACCATCGGTATAAACTAAACTTTTCTCCACATCGATTCTTTTGCGCCATGTGTCCATGTTCTACCTTTCGAGACCACTGTTTAGAGACATGGCGCAATGTAATAGATTTGGAGAATATAGTCATTTTGGACATAGAAGCAAAATAGTCAAGTTTTTTTTTCTGGACTGGACGTAGTCGTTCGCATATAGGAATTGGAAGGAAAACTTTAAATGTCCAATCAACTCCTTATGAAACGTTGGTGTTTTGGCAAAAAAGCGCAGAACTGGTTTTTTTGGTTTTTTTGTTGTCTTTATTCAATTTCTTTTTGCATTTGTTAGTTTTGCGTCAAGTTTTCGTGGTTTATTAATTCATCTCGACGAGAGGAATCCAAAAAGTATAAAATTATGGTCAAAACTAATATTTTTTTAATAAAGCCGAACCCTTCTCCACCAAGCCGCCGGAGAAAAATGGCAATGACTCATCGAAGGCGCAAGAAACCATGAAGAAGCCAGAGAAACTTGAAACAAGCAACCACCACAAGGTCACCGCCACCACCACCAGCAAACCCTCACCTTGCCGTTATGCCAAAACCGATTACACCCAAGAGTGATAACCGACGGGAGGGCAGTGGAGGAAGAAAGGCGAGGACGGAGAAAGGAAACCGCCGCTGCGAACCACCGAAGAAAACAGAAGAAGAGTTGAACGGAAGAGAAGGGGGGAAGATGAAAAAAGCAGGGGGAGGGGGGGGGGGGGGGGGGGGAAGAGAGAGGGAGAGAGGAAGGAGAAGAGAGAGGTGGGGGGAAAACGACAAGCGGCGGCGCCGCCTCCCCCAGGGGGAACCCAGTCAATGTAGATATTTGTGACATAGTTGTTGACATTATTTTTGTACTTTGTATTGGCTTAATTGATATTCCTTTCTTATGTCCTAAATTTTGTTGTATGTTCACCCATCGTACGCTCGAATCCTGTGTCCATCCCTGTATATAAGGTGATGATAACAACTACTTACAATTAATCTGAGTTATAATTTTGAGCACATGATTAAGGCTAACGTTTAATAGGTTAGTTGGCCTGTATGTATGTATTTATGGAGAGAGAAACCCACTCTCCCCATATATGTATTTATGTATATATGTATGTATGTATCTATGGAGAGAGAAAGAGAGAGGAGGGATGTTGGTTTGAGAGGTGAAACCATCGGCGGAAAAGGAGGAGGAGGATGTTCGGTGACCGGCAACTATGAGGGAGGGGAAGCGTGCGGTCGTCTGACTTACTTCTCTGTGTGTGTGTGTGTATGTGTGTGTGTTTGTGTTTGTGTGTGTGTGTGTGTGTTTTCCTGTCAATCAGGGGAAGAAGGAGATGAGTTTTTTTAAAAAAAAATGGCCCAAAACGACATCGTTTTGGGCCACTTAATTGTTTTTTTGGTCTGTTAAGTTCCAACTTAGCATTTCCCGTTAGTAAGGTAACAGATCTAGACGGTGGGAGTATATTTGATAACGGAAGTGAAGTTTGGGAGTACGATTGAAAAATTTGTAAGTTTGGAAGTATTTTTTATATTTAGGTCAAAGTTTGGGGGGTTTTATGAAATTTTCCCACCTTAAAACTACATAGTAGGTCAAACTTTGTGAGCTCGCTCGCACTATCAAACTCCAATTTTGACGTGCTTTGAACAATTAGAAAGCTTGTTAGGTCTACTTTCTAACCCAATTTGTTTTAATCTAAAATAATATTTACAATTTAAATAGATGACGATTTTACCCTTAGTGGGTCGGAAAATGAATGATTTTGGTAAAACACTAGCATCACCCTCATTTTAAATCGGATTTAGACACATTATATATCGATAAAAGAGGGTTTCAAAAGTACTAGAAGATGGTAGAATCCAACCATAAAAATAAGAAAGTATGGTTTATCAAAAGTGGGCTGAAAGCAAACTAAACGACAATTTATCGGAGCCAACTAAGGCTAAAACATGTTCTAAGTGTCACACAGCTCTTCCCTTCCTAATTTTAAGGCATTCTTCATCCCCTAAGAGTTCTACATAGTTCAAAAGCATCTTGTACCTCATCAAAGCATGCATAATCAATTCGTCATCGGTATTCCGCATGTGGCGGAACTCAAAATACCTACTGAGTCAACTTAGGGTGTTTAGCCGGTATGTCTTATATGGAATCTAGTGAGTGGTGAGAGTGCATAGTAGGGGTACATATATATAAATTTATATTTATTAATGGGAGATTCCGCAGCAGAAGCATTAAATTTAATTACTTATTTTTACTAACAAATTTCAAGAACGAAATTCGTAAATTAAAGCAGGGGATATTGTAATGACCCGTATAATAATTTCAAGCTTAATTTCTGTTTTTAGACTATCTGATAATTTTATTATTGTGAACGACTTGGAGGCTTAATTATAAGTATTATTTATCATTTGTTTTTTCTTTATGAGTACAACATAAAAATGAAGGACTAGACTTTGAGTTTTTTTTTTTTCTTTTACATTTTCTCATCGCGAGATTCTCAAGAGTAATATGCGATAGCACACAGTACAAAATAATTAACTCAATGGAGGAAATAGGCCAAACGGTTGCCTCAAAATTTGTGCTTTTTTGCTTCACATTCTGTTCTCTATTGGCTCCATCTCCAACACCATATGCCTCTTAAAATCGAGATAAGGGTAAGACATTGGGGATTCGTCATCTTTAGTTTTCCACCTGAGGCAAATGTAGAACAAATAATAAGATAAAATGCATTTACAACATGGAATTTAAAAATAATACGATCACTACATACGATCACTACATATTATTTTTCTTCACTTTTTTTATTCAGTTAATTTTAAGCAAATCTCAATTTTGGACGTATAGACGTAGCTAGGCTCAAAGCCCCATGATATTGTACGAGCAGTTATGTGCTGTGAGATTCTGAATTTATTTTTCCAACAAGAAATTTTGAATTTGAGCTGATGGAACTATATTAACACTCCTTGCAGTTATCTAATTGACTAACCCACAAATGTTACCAATATCACCCAAAAGAAAAGTATTCACCTATAATTGAGGACAAGATGGTGAAGGAAAATTGCAATCTCCAGTTTAGCGAATTCGCCCCCGGGACACAGACGCGATCCACCAGCAAATGGGGACACTTTCTTGCTAGTTGCTTGATCCTACGAAGATGGGAAATATTGATATAATTCCCTAGTATTTATAGGAGAAAAAAGAAAAAAATAATCACGAGTATGATATTTCCAAATTGGGACACCATGAGGAATGGAAATACATACAGCCCATCTGGAAGGATCAAAATCAGAGGGATTTTGATGAAGGGACGGATCAAGATGTGCTGCAGTAAAGACAGGAAGGACCTGCCATCCTTGGGGAATTACATATCCTGTTGCAAATAACCAGCTCAATGTTAAGAATTGGTTGTCAAATACACCATTTAAATATGTGAGAATATTAAACTGGGTTGTTGATTTTGAATTTTGTCCTTTTTTTTCCTCATTCGATTTGTTCTACATCGCTCTCATAAGGAACTAAGTTTGCTCAATTTAATTTAGAGGATACTCCATACACTTGTACGGATGTACCTCAATGTGCAGTCTGCACGTGAGGGGAGTATAAGATCTCTCTTACGTCGCTCACGTAAACACTCAAGTTTGGTTAACTACCAATTTGTTTTAAGTTTCAAGCCTCTAAAAATACCCAAATTTGAATTCTGTTTGGTAAAATTAGGCAGAACACCTAAGAGAACCCTGCATTAAAGAAGTACCAATTTAGGCTCGGAGAGCTACTATATCAGTTCATGTGAATGTTAAAAACCTTTGAATTCGACATCTTGAAGAGCTTTCCTATGCACAAATTTAGCCACATTTCCGCATCGTAGAGCTTCAGATATCACCTGCGACAAAGCTTCTATTAATACAAAAGGAGCTCAATGGATAGTAAGATAAGAAGAAAAGATACTATTGTCAGTATGTGTTCGTAGGATACATAGGAGGTGAACTCCATTTGCTTGTAATCTTCCAAAGTCAAGGATTCTCCATCCTTTTTTCTTCTCCTCAGAGCTTGGTGTTCGTCCTGAAAAATCAGCCAAAACGAGTCTTTGTAGCACAAACATTTAAAAAAATTTCACATAGGGAGCAAAGTAGATAATAAGTATGATAGTGACACCAGAATAAGTTTTTATGGGACTACGAGAATCTCTAAATTGGGCGGGTGAGGACCTTCTGGTCATGTCGATAGCTGACAAATTCAATATGGTCAATATCATCAAGTTTTGAGGTTCCTATTTGTCCAAACCACGTAATAGTATGACTATTGCACCAGTATTTATTCGAGATCAGGAAGGGTGAATTCGCATACAAAATGACATGAAAATTTATGCCTTCTTTAAGTCCAACTCTAAGCAACTGTCGTTGTAGCTCAGAATTTCAAAAATCTTTACATCGCAACAATTACAGTGAATTTTTGTCGTAGGAAGCATGGTATAAATATCATTCTCCTAGTTGGAATGGAATCAATTACCTTCAGTTGCTTGAGAACACATGGTGACTGTGCAATGAAGTAAACAACCAAGGACAAAACTCCAGGAGTTGCTTCAAAACCTGCTAGCAGAATATCGATTGCAAGACTCACTTTCTCTTCATCACTTAAGTTTCCTTTCTGCAACATCTCACCTATGAAGTCTCCTTTCTTAATACCGACATCCCTCTTTTCCTTTTCTTTTATGATCTCTCCCAAAGTGGAATAGAGCCTTACTCTAGCCTGTAATAAACACTAGCCAATTAGTTAGCATAAACAATTTGGACTCCAAAATTCGATACAAAATGTGCCCGATTCAGCCATATCATTAAAGTTTGCTCAACGCAGACCCTGTCTACGATGCCAGAAAAATATATAAAAAAAAACAAAGATTTCAACGTTTGATTCAGAATGCATTGAGATGAAGGAGCTCTGAATTTTTTGTCACAAGATCTCGTCCCTACCAGTGCGAAAGGAAAATAAAAAGAAAAAAGAAAAGAGTTTTTTGGTTTTATGTACCTTGATAGCTTTAGCATAAGGTGACCCTGGGAAGCATAGTGGGATGGACACAAAGCCTTTCAGGTAAATCCGGAAGTCCTCGAATATTTTTAGAGCTAGTGGGTCTTCTGCCTCAATATCCAACACATACTTGAACATAACATTCATTGCGAACTGCATTTTTTAATGAAAAAATAAGTTAGATACAAAAAATTCAACTTCAGTTCTCATGGAAGATGCATCAGAAAAACACACCAAAAAAATAAAACCATAATTCGCAGGAAATTCTCCTTAATTATGTGTTTTTATGAAAAATAACATTACTCGTACTGTTGTACATAAATTGAGTTGATTACCTTTCTAGCTTCTTCGCAGAATCCAACTTGTCTATGTTCTTTCAATGACTCCATAACTGAGATTGACAACTTATCAACATAGCAAACAAAGTCAGGTCTGAATCTAGACTCATTAATGAAGCCCACAGCAACACCTCTCAACTTCTTGTGAAGGTCTCCATGAACATGCATAATTGATAGCTTCCCAAGTATGTCAAGAACTGCCTTTGGGTAGCTGCTTTGAAATAGCTTCCCTTCATTTTGAAGAATGAATGTGTTGAGCTCATGATCACAAGAAACTATTGTTGGACAACCAAATAGATGAGATTTGAACACTCTCCCATACCTGAGAAATGACAGTAGAAAGACAAGATGTTATTCTTTGCGAACCTCTGTATGGAATCTAATTCCTTTTTTTTGTTTGTTTCAAGGCAATTAACTACACCTACTCTACTCTAAGCGGGGGGAGGCAGGGATGCGTTGGTAGGAATTGAACTCCCGATCTTATAGGTGAAGGTTTTTCACGAAAAAGATTCGGTAAAATGTTGAGGCATAGCTCAGTAACCAAATGACCACAAACAGTCACATCATTCTCTTTGACAATTCAGTGAAGTTAATCAAAGTGATTTGAAATGATAGAAGGAGACTAAGAGACATATCTATCACCAAAATTCTTATTTGCAGTACACTCTTAGTCGGGCGTCGAATAGTTGTGACAGCATCTCACGCGATTCGAGATTATTACTATACCGTCCAATTGAAGGTGCACTGAGACAAGTGACAGAGATTGTCAAGGACATAAGATCCTGGACAGAGAAAATTGAGTGTGGTGAATTGTGAGTTACCTAGAGCAATGCTTTTCTAAAAAGCTTCCCATGGAGTTTGATTTGTGAGGTCTGAGAAAGCCAAGTGACTCTCCAATAAAGGGCCACCCCATGTTTCCATTGGGTATGTTTGAGGGCTGTTGCTTAACAAAGAAGAGCTTTAGCAAAGAGGGGAAAAACAGAGCCAGTCCTATGAAGATGGCTAATGCTGCTGGAAGAAAAAGTGCTACCATGACTTTTCTATGTGGGTTTCTTACAACTTAAAGTTGGAAAAAGAGAGGCAGTTCCCAGTTGGCAATGACAATATCCACCTTAATTATACATTATACTGTCACCCTTAAGGTGCTATTTATAGGTTCAATAAGTCAGTTATTGCTCTGGACCCTGTTTGACGGACCCGGGGTGTATGCTGTTGCGTGTTGTCTGATCTGGGCCGTCCGTGCTCGGCGATGGACGGCTCGGGTCACATCTTATCTAAACGCATCTGAACCGTCCGCTACCAAATAAATCCGATCCGTCCATTACCAAGCACGGACGGCTCAGATTGGGTACAACATAGATGTTGTCCCGAAAGGGACAACACCATCCCCCAATTCCTGTTTGACATAAGTTTTTGAAAAACAAAACACTAATCTCTTCGGTTTTCCGGAACCACGCCCTTGCTCTTAGCACGTTTCTCAATAAGTTTTCTCTCCAATTATTACTGTAATTTCTTTATCTCTCACTCCACTCAGTATTCAAAAACCTCCCTCAAAACCTAACCAAACGAAACTCGGAGAGTCCAATTGCTATCACCCTAGCTAATCCCAAAGACAACCCGAATTCGGCTAATTGGGGTTGGCAAAATTCTGGTGTACATGTAGAGTAGTGATAGAGATGGGGCTAGAACAGAGAGTGAGAGCCAAAACCAGATTAAGAGAGATAGTGTATTGCTCCGTGGAGCAAGCATTCTAGCCAAACCACATTAACTTTCTTTGTGTGTGAGAACCATGACCCACTACAAGAAAAAAGAGCTATTGTAACGAAACTATGCGGGGAAAATTGATTTCCTCACCATATATACCTCATCCACATCGAAAAATCAAATTTTTCTAGCAAAGAAGATAGATTTTCTCACCAGGGTCGATTTGGTGAGGAAATAAATATTTCGTAGCCAAATGTATCCTATTGGCGACAAAATATGGTTTCCTTGCTATAAAAAGGTGACGAAAATAACTTGTCGCCAATAGGGTACATTTATCTGTTCTTGCCATACGCATATTTTAGGCGAGAATCCAATTTCGTCGCCTAATGGTCACTTTAGGCGACAAAATTTTCTGTCACATTTTCTAGGACTAACTATTTTTTTTTTCTTAAATAATTGTGCAAAAGCTCACTTAATAAGATACTCTAACAGTATTTTAGAAATGCAAAAGTTCTGACTCATTAGATGCGACGTTTGATCTCCTTTTCTAGTACTTAATTCGACAAGTTACTCCACGTTTGATCTGCCATTTTTCAAAAGAACGGAAAGTGACTGGACGGGGCTAATGAATAGTTGCTTGATAAAGTATCTCCACCCCTTACTGAAATTTTTATCCAAATTTGAGTAAAAACTTGATTTGGTGTATGGGCAAAAGCAAATTTAGACATAAATTTGAGTAAAAACCTCGTTAATGGCATTATTGTAAATTTGAGGGAGAGAAAATAGCCTTCAAAATTTGATATTGGATTTAGTTCTCACCAAATTTGATAAAATTTTTGAGTAATATCAAATTTGGTGAAAGATTTGGTGAAGGAGTGGAGTGGGCTTTTTGATATTTTTTACTCAAATTTGTGTTTGATGTAAGATTTGGGTAAGACATGGAGATGCTCTTAGATCTTGAATTCGAGGAAGATTGGAAGTCATTTGTTTAGGTTCGAACTTATCTACGTTACGTCAGTCCACTATTCTTTTTTTTTTTTTTTTTTTTAAGGACGAACGAATGCAGCATTATTGAAAAAAACCAGATGCATGGCCAATAGGCCTAAAACAGTTGCAACAAAGTAAGAATGCAAGAGGTTCCGTTCGGTTGGTTTTTTTTGAAAAAACAAATCAAACCAATTTAATCGGATTTTAGTTACTGTTTACAGAAATTGACCAATACCACCAATAAAACGCACCGAACCAAATCAAATCGTATTTGGTCAGTTTGGTTTGATGCGGCTTATCAGTTTGGACTTTATGTTAATGTGTCTATTCATTGTCATAAACAAAACTAGCAAATTCAAAACCAATTATTTGTACAAATTCAACTCAGCAAATTAATTACTCCTATATAGCAGGCAGGCAGACACACAGTGCATTAATAACTCAACCACATAATGGATTATTAACTTGACCAAAAATTGGATTATTTATTGGCAAAAAACTTCTACACCACTTAATGGATTATTAAACAATCAATATCCAATGATTAAAAAAAAAAAAAAAAGCGTCCAACTCAAGCATGTACGCGTAGACCAAATTATATTGTTAAATATTACTCCACAAAACCTTTAGGAAAATATACATCTCCCTTGCACCGTTCCTAAGTTTTTCTTGGTCAGGAAACTAATCCCCTTATTGGAATGTGAAACAGATAGAGCGTTATATTTGTTCAATTCCGATTTCGTTTTTCCATAATCAAACCTCCTAAACCAATCAACAAGGTGAAAAAAAAAAACCCGATCAAAATCCCCCATTTTGGTTTGGTTATGGTGGTTCGAGCGGTTTAATCGAGATATTTTACATAGCCGGGGGGAACTACTCCCTTCGTCTCAAAATAGATGTTCAAAAATCACTATTCACTCCTCTCAAAAAATCTTCTATATTTTTTAAACTATGATGAATTATATATGCAATATGGATCTTGTTTGCTAAATCTTGATTATTTTATTAAATAAATTTTTTACATTAGAAAATATATAAAAAATAGAAAATATAGATAATTTTTTGAGAGGTGTGAATAGTGGTTTTGGTCATACATTTTGCGATGGAGGGAGAAAAAAATAAAAAAGGAAGAAAAGCTGGAAAACAGCTGCAGTGTTTAAACCACCGATATGCTCATCGATGTGGTTTGGAGGAAGTTGAAGGAAAATAAATCTGTATCTTAGAACTCAACACCCCTTCGTCCCACGCAGTTGTCGCTGTTAGGCCCCAACACCGCTGTTTTCTAGAGGATTGCTAAATTAATTTTTCGCCGAGGCTGATCAAGCCTCGAGTAGAAAAAAAAATAGAGAGAGTGGGAGATTTTACCTCCCAAAAGATAGTCTCAACCATTTCACAATCCTCGAGGTAGAGAGAGAGGAGATGGGAGAGAGAGAGTCTTGAAAACTAAGGGGGACTGAGAGGGGAGGAAGAAGAAGGTTGATTGATGCTGGTGGGCCATGCAATCCGGTGAGGTTGTCGGAAGACAAAGGTTTTGGAAAAATGAATCAATCTAGAGACAATCCATGGAGTATAAGAAGATTGCACTAGATTGAAAGACAAAAAGATCAAACACTAAGTTTAGATCATTCAAAATGCATCAAGCACACAAATATATAAGAGTAAGGAATTCCTCTCTCTAAAAGTGGGCTGATGTAAAAAAGTGGTGCCCTAAATGAGTGAATGAGATCTACTTGTAGTGCAAGGTACAAAGCCCTAGAAGGGACCAATAGGAGAGTGACACATATGCAAAATCAGGCTTAAAGGACTAAGTGTGGCCAACTCTACGGAAACGCTACGAAAATCTGGTGGGAGAGTTGCCCAAGCTAAGAAGGCGCAAAGGAAACACTCCGAAAATCAGGTTGAAGAGCCTCCCACACTAAAGAGGCGCTCTTCCTATGGGATGAAGAGCCAGCCACGCTCCTAGGGCTCTCGGAGCGTGCATGAAGCGCCAACCACGCTCCTGGGGCACTCGGAGGGCGCATGAAGCACCAGCCACACATAGGAAACGCTACCTACTTCTTACTTAAGAGATTTCATGCCTTAGACAAAAAAACTAAGTGTTCACTCTACCTACACAAAACTAATCAATCTCATGCCTTTAACTAAGTAAAAAAAAATTGCTATGAAATGATAATGCAATCTAGATTAACCAAGGGTTAATTAAGCTAGACACAATTTCAAATAAATGCAAGCAAGAACCCAGATTAATCTTGCAAGAAGTGAATGCATGAAATGCATATGCAAAGTATATACCTCTTGAACGATTGTGCATTCGACATGACAATGGTCTTCTCGACGATTCATGATCAAGGGAGCGGAGTATCTAGATATTCTAAAAACCAAAACACCTCCCAAACCCAAAGAGAAGAATTACATACTTCAATGGTTTTCAACACACCCAAGAATCGCCAATAAACCTAACATATATAAAAAAGGGTATATATAGTGAAGAATGGGTAAAATGGGGCAGGTGTGGGTATTCAGGTATGGGGGTAGCAAAATCATACCCTCGCCATGCCCAACCGTGTATTATAAAATTACCCTCAGACCCACTCCTAATGGGTAGAAAGATCGGATAATATTCACCTCTGAATGTCCAGATCGGATCGGGTATCCATGGGTACGGGTGTAATTGCCATCTCTAATTCCACTTTTTGGTTGTATATATTGAATTAATCTCTTTTGGTTTACTATTCCAATGCACTCCCTTCGGCCCATAATAGTCCTCACAAAAAGCTAGATGTACAATTTTCAGATAAAAAAATAAAGAATTAATTAAGATCTTTAATTTGGTACGAAGAAATTTAAAAAATCATGTGTCCAAATACTTTAATTTTTCATTCGAAAATTGCAGGAAACCATCAAAATAGGACAAAGGTTGTATATGTTGTAGATTCTTGACCCCACTGATAGTAAATTCTTCGTCCACCCTTGGCTTTTTGGTCACCTCCAGAGATGGTCTAATGGTTTTGAGGCGTTCTCGGTAAGTGGTGGCCATTTGGTCGGATGCAGTTACCGGATGTTGGGGGTTGAGGTTGGTGGGGGCTAATTGAACCGATTTGCAGTTCATTTTATAACTTTATTAATTAAAACACGTGTTTTTGAACTTTATTCTCAAAATACGTGAAAATGTTGTTGGCAAACACGTTTTTTGGAAAACATGGTTCCGTTTCACGCTTTCACAGTGGGTTAAGACGGATTAATCCAAAAAATTAAGTTAATCCTAATTCAACTTGAAAGCGTGTTTACCAAACACGCTTTCTAAAAATGTGGTTCGTAATCACGCTTTATGTATGTTATAAATGGAAAAAAAAAAAAAAAAAAAAAAAAAGGATATAGTAAAATCGTGATTACCAAACACGCTTTTAGAAGGCATGTTTGGTGAACATGCTTTTCATTTTTCCTCGGAATACTTCCATTACAACTTGTGCTTGTCTTTGCCCGTGATTGGACCATGGAAAACCAGAATTCGGGAATTGCGTTTGCTAATTGTGCTTCTGACCTCTTGCACAATTTGCAAGGAAGGAATGAGTTTTAAAAGGGTGGTCCATGTTTTGGAGATTTGGAACCAATTGTTATTAGTTCCATTATGTCCCTTTCCCATTTCTATTTGTGAATTTAGATTTTCATCCCCCATTCTTTATGGAATTATGTTTTCATCCTCTTGTAATGTGATTTACCATTATTACCCTTCCTTAATATATATATATATATATATATATATATTAGAGGATGAAAATGTATAAAACGGAAGTAATTTTTGAATTCTAAATTAGTTACTTTTTATTGATCCACACACCCAAAAGTTATGATATTTTTTGAATTGGTGAATTATTCTCCTTCCCAAAATCAAGGAATTCGAAATGGTGAAAATTCAAAAGAGGGATGATATCTTATCATAAATGTTGTTGGAATCACGTTTAACCATATTACTGGCTCATTATCTCAATCATTTTAATTTTTACCATGATTACTCGATTTTACCATATTTTATGTTTTGTATTTGATTTTTAC
Source organism: Vaccinium darrowii (assembly GCA_020921065.1). Taxonomy (NCBI): domain Eukaryota; kingdom Viridiplantae; phylum Streptophyta; class Magnoliopsida; order Ericales; family Ericaceae; genus Vaccinium; species Vaccinium darrowii. Next base: position 103,432 of record JAFMTH010000081.1, on the reverse strand, counting down.
CATGATTATTTGAATCATGGTCAAACATATCAACCACATAATCAACATTTTATGGTAAAAATAAAAAACAATAAAAAATCATGGTAAAAAGATCAAAACAGCAGCTGCGCGAGCCTATGTAGCTAAGGAATATGTACGCTCTCCTTGTACTTGTAAACATGGTAATAATTATTGAATTAACGTCTTGAATCATGGTAAAAATGTCAAAAACCATTGACATGATTGCTAGTTTGATTTTAACCATGATCGCTTCCCTTCATGAATTTGCCCTGCGCATGCGGCACCCTAAAATATTTTAACCACGATTACTGGATCAAGGATTTTTGGATGAAAATATAAAGAACAGCGGCAAAAATAATTTATGTATCCCTCCCAAAAATCTTTACCCTAGAGGCCAAGAATTTTTGGAAGGAAACATAATTAATTTTGGATGAATTTCATCTATAATTATTTATGTTTTCATCCAAAAAATCTCTACCCAATAGGCCAAGAATTTTTGGATGGAAACATAATTAATTTCGGATGAAAACATTCGTTTTAGTCCTTAATCTCTTAGTATATATATTTATACATATAATCAAGGGCAAAAGTGAGTTTATTTGAATTTAGGGATGGAAACATAACTCCTAAAAAGGCTCAGGATGATTTTCTAATTTCAAGTGAGCAAAAGGATTATTATTTAAGTGCCCCAAAAAAGTAAAGGGTTTAAACGTGAAGTGCATATTTAAGGAAAAAACGTATTCTCAAAATACATCTTCGTAAAGCATGTTTCCTAAACACGCTTTCGTTATTGTTTTGATTATTCTGTTTTTCACTTTAGAAAGCGTGTGTACGAACCACGTTTTCAAAAAGCGTGTTTGGTAACCACGTTTTCAAGCCAAATTAGGATTAAAAAATTAATTGTTTGGGTTAATCCGTCTTAACCCACTGGAAAGCGTGAAACAAAACCACGTTTTCTAGAAAACGTGTTTGCCAAAAATGTTTTCCTGTACTTTGGGAATAAAGTTCAAAAACATGCGTTTTAATTAATAAAGTTATAAAAAAAAAAAAGCCGCATTTCAATTAATGAGTCGTTGGTGGGGGTTGTCTGCAGTTAATGGTGTTGTTTTCCAAAAGTAGAGTTTAAATGTGTTGACTTCCCATTTCTATAAAAACTTTTCAGAAAGACTCTTTCCCCATCTCTCCTCCTTCCAATTATCATTCACATTGCTCTATCTACTCATTATCTCTCTCTTCAATTATTACTCTCATTTCTCTCTCTATCTCTCTCCAATTATCACCCTTTTCTAATTATTATTCTCTTTCCAAAAACCTATCTAAACACTATCTCAAAAATATTTCTTAAAACTCTCAACTAAACATATGTCTCAAAGAGGAGACAAGTGTGCTTGGGTAAATTTTGGTGATTTTCTTCTGTGTTTTTTTTGTCAATATTGTATAAAGAGAATAAGTTATTTCCGCCGGCAGTGGAAACAAATGTTTCCTCCAAATCAATTGTAGACACCCCAAAATGAGCGTTCACGTACATTTTAATCCCCAATGATGAACGAAAATACCTGGAAGAACTCTCGGATTGAAATTTTCCAAGTCAACTCAGTCAACAGTACCGCACGGTACTCATCTCTCAATACACGGGACAGCCAGAGTCACGTACGGCAGACTGTTGAATTTTGACGGCCAGTTGTGCCGCACGGTACACAAGTTGTGCCGCACGGCACAGTTTGTGTACCGTACGGTACTGTTTACGGGTTCCCAGTTTTTGCAGATTCCCAGCAGCAGAGAATGTTGACGAGGTTGGTCCCCCCGCTCGGATGGTCGTGGCCGAAAGTAAGGAGCTATTCCCCACACCATTGTCCCCCTGGGCAAGAATCAAGAACGGCGTGCTACGGCTTACCCATCCTCTATATGAACCGATTGAATCCAATGAGAGGAGGAGACAGAGAACCAAACCCACAGCCCCGGACCCCATACGATTTCGGTAAAGAAAAGACCACGAAATTCCATCCTTGAATACCATTTTCCATTGCTAAGCTTTCTTAGCCACCATCTCCACTATAGAATCCAATATCTTTCTCTCTGTCAAAACCAAACCTGAGGCAGAGACTCATCCTCTGTTTTTGGCTCCAAAGCCGTGAGTTAACCATTCCAAATTGACCAAAGTTTAAGCCTTCAATCCCTCTTACCACTATACTAGAGTGAAAGTGAGGTCCAGAGAAGGTTCAAGCAGCATTCGGAAGTTCAATCCGACGCTCAATCCGAGAGTTCGAAACCGAAGGTATAAACCCGTTTCGCCAAATTCCTTGAATTTGGTACCCTGAGGGGAAGGGTACCAAGGGTGGGAATGATTCCTTATATCATTTCCATGCTTGGTATGCCCAAATTACAGCAAGTCCAGTTTCATTTCACACCTCCCGGTCGCGTCGTACGGTGAAAACATCGCCTCGTACGGAGCGATTCAACGAGGAGGGACATCCCATACTCAATACACTGCTTTCTCCCTTTAAAGTAGTTCATTTTTAATGCATTTCATACCTTGTATGTGCCTCTGATCAATCATTTCGAAAAGCCAAAGTTTCAAACTGTTTTGCAGCCAGGTGTGCCGCACGGCACTCTTACTGTGCCGCACGGTACACTTTGAGTGCCGTACGGTACTCATTTAAAAATTTGACCGTTAATTTGAAGAACAGTGCCGCACGGCTCCTCATTTGTGCCGCACGGTGCATCTAGTGTGCTGCACGGCATACTTTTCTGATAAAATGTGAAATTTGAATATTCCCCCTGCAGGAACAGTTTGAAGTTTGGATTTTCGTTTGATTTCCGTCAATTACATACCAGTCATTTGTTTTTCTCGTTATTATCATGTGCTGTATTTGATTTAAATGTTTATCTGTTAATGTTCATCAATAAGATTGTTTTCTGATAAAATCCCACAAATGTTTAGTAAAGACCGATTTTTAATCGGGCGAACGGGGTGCATTAAAACCCTTCCCCGTTCGTAACCTGGCTCCCGGATCCAAAACGAATCTCTGGTTTTCAATTGGTTTTATAAGTCATTCTCTCAAATCATCATTTTCAAATTGGTTTCTCGGGTCCCAAACTACTTTCCCAAAACCCGGGTGGCGACTCTAAAATCTTTTGTTTTTTGAACCGTTTCGAAAAACCATCTCCGAGCGCGTGGAGGCCGACCGTCCACAAAATGGCGACTCTGCTGGGGATATCTGTATTTTAAATTAATCTTTATTTTAAAATTCTACACTTGTAAAATGACCACTCGAAAGCTTGACACCAAGTACTTGCTTCACGCTGTACTAGAAAGGATTGATGTCAGGGTGAAAGCCCGATCAGTCTGGACTGGAGTTTTCGTGGTTGTTTGCATGAGTAGAATTTCAAAATTTTGATTAATTTAAATAGCGAGCCAAGCTTGAAAAACATTTGTGGGATTTTTGAAAACAATTTTATTCCTAAACTTTTGCATCACTTGCATCGATGTTGGATAAACCCCGCTGCTGCGTCTTGGTTACCCTACCCAGCTCACTGGTGTTAGGACATCCCCGGATGCTCAGCAACCCTGGACCGTGATGAGTCAACCTGCCGCTCGACCTTTGCCATGCAGTACACTTGGCACTGGGAGGCAAATATTGGCTCTAGTCTGGGGAACCCCCTAAACCAAAACCGACCTTTGCATGTAGTTAACCTAGAACCTTCCAACCTAGGACAGGAGCCCACAGGTTAAGATTATGTGATATTGTCTTGATTAACTGTTTAACCGCTTGTCGTTTACCTGTCTTTCATGCGCATACATGATAGCTTTTACCTTAGGTCGTCACATCCTCACTTCCACAGTAATAAGAAGGATTATCCCGATAATCAAAGGCTCTGCCCAATAAAATAAACTCTTTTCAAAGAAAATTCTGCGATTGGCTCTCTTCCTCGCGGTAATTAGAATGTTGTATTTCTTTTATCAGAGTCTGTAACCAAAAAATGAGCAATCAATCCGGAAACAAAAAGCTCAAGTCCACCTTTACCACCCATCATGGGGCACCGGTGTGGATACTTGAAGAGATAGATAATGAAGAGATGGGGAATGAGGTGCCAGATAAAGACAAGCTCGAAGGGTTGCTTCACCAACTAGTCACATCTGATCAGCCAGGTTTAACTCTTCAATGGGACAACTCTGAACATGCGAATGATCAAGGTTGGAAATTCCACCTCCCTGCAGACAACGAAGCCAAGGACATCCCCGACAAAATCACTGTCAGGGTGGAGCAAGAAAGTGATAATAAAGAAGTAGACGTCATGCCGCCAGTCTACTACTTCCAAGACTCAGTGACGGGACACAAATACTGGGATGAGTGTAATTGCGAAGGCTGCATTAAAAATGGTCTCCTTCTGAATGATAATCTGTCTCCCAAGCAACTCAAGGAGAACCAAGTCCGGAATGCTCCCCGAGCAAGTCCAACAACTGAGTCGGACTAAGAATCAGCAGCCAGCCAGTGGTCAGCAGATCAAGCCAACAGGGCCCTTTTTGAGGATGCCAAGTCTGTATTTTGCTTATCGAGTCTGTATTTCGTTTATCGAGTCTGTATTTTGGCTTATCAAGTTTATACTTTGCTTCATTGAGTCAGTTTGCACTTTGCTTTATGGAGTTAGTGCTTTTTCCTATGTTAAAGAAAAGAGTCGATCGTAGTCCCGAACTACGTCATGGCCTGATTCCTCCGAAATGGGGATACGTAGGCAACCCCTAAAGGTTCGGCCTTCATTTTGCAAAAAAAAAAAAATCAAAAATTCAGATATATTGAACAGAGCACTGAAAATTGGGGCAATCCTTTCAAAAGCTGTGGTTGCATTGCACATCATGCATCATCCTTTCATTTGTACATGAATTCCTTCACATAGCACTTCTTGGGCACCAGTCACTAAGTTCATTTTTCCGCTATTAGTTTCAATCATTGGTAAGGGCAAGAAGAATACTGTACCTAGTTGGACCAGAACTCCCGAGCAACGATTAATTCGAACTGAGTCAAAAGCAGTCCAGTCAGATTCAACAGATCCTACAGATATGACGGGCAAAAGTGAAATCGAGGCTCTCAGGCTAGCCTTGGAAGAACAGCGGGAACGCAGTGATAATCAAATGGCTGAGATGTTACTCCTAATACAAGGTTTAACTTTTCAGCACAAGCCACCAGGGGAGCAACCACCTCTGCAAGAGCATCCGAATTTAGAAACAGTGTTGGCAAAAGTCGCCAAACTCGAGGAATCTGTCCAGAAACAGGAGAAAATAGCTGCCACGGGTGTTGACATGGACAAGTTGTGTCTATTCCCCAGCGCCAAACTCCCAGAGGGATTCAAGCCCATAACCTGGGAGAAATTTGATGGGAACGGAGACCCGAGAGCTCATCTACAAGCATACGTGGGCACTCTGTCCATGTACAACATCGAAAATAATGCTATGGGTCAGATGTTTCAGCAAACATTGACAGGGCCAGCACTGCGATGGTTCTTAAATCTTGACATTTCAAAGAAAGGAAGTTGGGAGGATATTGGGACAGCTTTCATGGCCCAGTACAATTACAACGTTCAACTTGAGATGACTATCCGAGAATTGGATGCAACCAGGATGGGAGCCAATGAGTCCTTTGCGGACTTTATCAGAAGGTGGAGAGGGAAAGCATCTCAAATGATGGATCGACCCTCGGAGAAAGAACAGATGAGAATTATCACGAAGAACTTAGCACCCGACTTTGCAAAGCACTTGGTTGTTTTCCAAACCACCGCTGACTTCAAAACCTTCTACGAGGCCGGCCTCGCGGTAGAAGATGCACTCAGAACTGGTATATTTGAGAAAGGAGAATCTGTCAAACCCAGACGAGTTTACTCTGGCAACAGCAATACCCTGTTTGGAACCAACCAGTACAATCATGCCCAGGCCAGCTCCTCAAACCCCAAACCAACCAAAACCGAGCCTATTAACCAGATAGCAGCCCAGCCAACCCGGCAAGCAAGAGATTTCTACCAATTCCCTTTTCCCTTGACAACAGTTTACCAAAGGCTCCTTGAAAAAGACGTCATCAAACCGCTAGAGCCTCGCGAGCCACCCAAAGTGCTTCCTCCAAACCATAACCCGAACGCCTTCTGTTCCTACCACCAAATGTCCGGCCATCACACCAACAATTGTATCCGTCTTAAACACAAGATCCAAGATCTCATTGAAGACGGAACAATTCCACTCCCCCATAAAAAGCCAAACACTGTCTCTAACCCCATGCCGGAACACCAACCCAATACCCGAATCAACCAAATCTCCTTCAGCTCCACTCCAAATAACCCAAGCTCCACTAAATTAAACCCGAACCTTTACATCATACCGGCCACCGAGCCTAAGCCAGTTGTTCCCGTATCGGAAGATTCGGAAGTTTGCTCCCTCACAAGCATTAAATCAGGGTCAAAACCAAGATGGGCGGACATCACAGAAAGTGAAGAATGGGCTATGAATGATCGAGACTGGGAAGAGTTCCGCCAGGAATGGGACCCAAGCCGGTTCATCATCCCCGACTCTCATAACAAACCAGTTGTCTCTATACCAACAGATTCCAGCATCTGTCGGATTGACAAAGTTGTATGCATCGCCGGCATGGTACATACTCTCGCATACGTGGAGCCAAATGAACAAGAAGATTGGCGGGAAAGGTGGGAGGCAATTTGTGCTGATCCACTTGATGCAATCTCACTCCCTACTCTGTTTGAAGAACCCGGAGACATATGGAACCGGACACTCGGAGAGGTTTATCATTGGGTCCCTAGCAGCAATCTTCCAGATAATTCGCTGCCACCTCCACTTCTTGGAATTGAAGGACATTCTACCATAGAAACCATCTTTGGGGATCATGAGTGGTTTCCTCAAGCTTACATTATCAACGAATCTTTGTCTCAGCCATCCGTGCCGTTTCATCCTCAGTCAAATGTTTCCGCTCTGACGGAGGACTCTGCGGATTCATTTTGGAATGAAGAAGGCGTGATCGATGTCCAGTTTGATAACGGTGAAATGTGGACTGTCAACAAAACCATGCTGGATGATTCATTTTGGCATGATCGAGCGGTGGAAAATCTGGAAAAGAAGATGGGAGATATTAAAATCGAGAAACAGAAAGCCGAGAGCAGCGTCGCAGGTTTTTGGACCGAGTATTTCGATACTAAGCGGAAGCTGGAATCCATCAAGGCTGGGAAGCGAAAGGTCAATGAATTTTCAGACTTTTGGGATGAAGAGCCACCGTCGGTCAACCGAGTAACGCGAAGCGGACGAATCTATCAACCTGCCGACCTACAAAGAGGCTACACCTCTAACCACGCTCAAGCTGGGGCATTTGTTTGGGACGATCCCGTCCAACAGGATTCAATTCTAAGTAACCCAGAAGGCGTCACTCAGACACCAGAAGTTATCATTCAACCACCGCAGAGGAATCCCATGCCAGTGGAAAACCCCATCCGGAAGCAACTTGAAAGAACTCCAGCATCTATATCCATCTGGGGGCTGCTTTCCTCATCCAGGGAACGCCGTCAGAAGTTGATCAAAACTTTGTCAAACATGGAAGTGCCGCCCGACACTCCACCAGAAGCTCTAGTGGCCTTGCTTGTGCCAAACAAGGCAAGACATGTCGTAACATTCACCGAGAAAGATCTGTCGCCAGAAGGAGCCGGCCACAACAAGCCATTACACATCACCATGAAGTGTGTAGGGAAATGGGTCCCTGTTATCCTCCTAGATAATGGGTCCGCTTTAAATGTCTGTCCACTGCGCACAGCCTACTGTCTGGGGTTCACAACTAAGGATTTCCAACCATCGAGCCTCGGAGTGCGTGCTTATGATAATACACGCAGGGATGTAGTTGGAGTTGTCCAACTGGAAATGTCAGTCGAAGATTTCAAGTCTAAAGTCGAGTTCCACGTACTTGACATTCCTTCGTCTTTCAACCTGCTGCTGGGTAGACCATGGCTTCACCACCCAGACATCATGGCAGTACCATCTTCGCTGCATCAGAAAGTTCAGCTTGGTTTAGCCACAGGAACTCTAACTATTTATGGGGAATCTGGGATTCGTCCTCATGTTTCTGACAACGCCCCTCTACTCGAGATTACGCATGGAGAAGAAGACGTCGCCCTTAGAGGTTTCTCTTTTGACACCGCTGGGGCAGTTCTCACTATCAAAATGGATGAAGACTTCTCGATCAGCTCAACGACTATTGAAATGATGAGAAAAATGGCTTACATGCCCGGTCTGGGATTAGGCCGCAACAATCAAGGAATGGCTGAATTCCCGGAGTTCCCTGTAAACAGTAACCACTTCGGCCTTGGGTATCAACCCAGTGGAGATGAGAAAGGAAGCGGATGGAAAGCCCGAACTCGCGTTCAACCGAAGAAAGGTCCCATTCGTTTTATCAAAGGAAAAGAGGCTATCTACCAAGGAGAGCCGGAACTGTTTTGGGATGTGAAGAAGAAAACCAAGCTGCCAGGGTTCGAAATCTTCGCCAACAACTCATGGGACAGTGATGATGAATCGGCAAAGCTAGAAGAATTGGTCGAGCGATGCAAATCTGACTGGATTGAAGTTTTTGACTCAGGGAATCTGATATCGTTGTTTGAGGACGAAAGTCTGACAGGTACGGTCGAGGACGGGTCTGCTGCCATGACAATTGGTTTGGAACTTGTTGGAGACATGGAGCTGATGATGCTAAGCTAAGAAGCCCTTGGAGATGTGACCTCACTCATTGTGGATGCCAACGGAATTTATAAAAACTGCACTTTTCTACCTAAAATTGTTTACATTGGCACTGAATTTGAGTCTAAATCAGAATCTAGCATTGAGTCTGAGTTTAGCACTGAGTTCGGGTCCACTTCTGAGTCAATGCATGTGTCTGTCAGTCCTCCGCGTCATCATTTTGATTTTGAATTTGAGTCCACTCTCATGTATCACGCCCCTGGGGCCACCTCTTTTGCAATGAATGAAATCGACTTTGCTTATCTTGCTGTGTCTGAAATAAATTGTGTTAATCCGGACGATAATGGGATTGAGTTTGAGGAAGAAATTCCAAAAGAACTCCGATCCCTAATCGAACGAGAAAATGAAAGGCATGCTCAACCTCTAAAAGAAGAAGTTATTTCAATAAATCTGAGAGGAGAGAGTAATCCGCGAATGGTTCAAATTGGTTCTGGGCTATCTCCAGAGGAATTTAAAGCTCACTCGGATCTTCTGAAAGAGTTTCAAGATGTTTTTGCATGGTCTCACGCGGACATGCCCGGAATTGATCCAGAAATTGTGGAGCATCGAATCCCGCTGTATCCAGATGCAAAGCCTGTCAAGCAGAAGTTGAGGAAGATGAGACCAGACTGGGTATTGGAAATCAAGAAGGAAGTTCAGAAGCAGTTAGACGCAGGGTTCTTGATGGTCACGGAGTACCCTCAGTGGGTCGCCAACATCGTACCTGTTCCCAAAAAGAACGGGAAGATCAGAGTCTGTGTGGACTTCAGAGATTTAAACAAAGCCAGCCCTAAGGACGACTTCCCGCTGCCACATATAGATGTACTCGTGGACAACACTGCGGGGCACGCATTGCTATCGTTCATGGATGGTTTTTCAGTCTACAATCAGATTCTCATGGCCCCTGAGGACCGAGAGAAGACAACTTTCACCACGGAGTGGGGCACCTACTGTTACAAGGTTATGCCATTTGGGTTAAAGAATGCCGGATCTACTTACCAGAGGGCTGCTACAACTCTATTGCATGATATGATTCACAAAGAGGTCAAGGTATATGTGGACGACATGATCGTCAAATCCAAGGAAAGAGAAGGGCACCTGCACGCCCTGAGGAAGTTCTTTGAAAGAATTCGCAAGTACAGATTGCGTCTCAATCCCGAGAAATGCACATTCGGAGTTACAGCAGGAAAGATGTTGGGTTTCATGATCACAACCCGAGGAATTGAAGTGGATCCATCCAAAATCAAGGCCATCCTTGAAATGGAACCACCGCAGACGGAGAAAGAAGTACGAAGTTTCCTCGGCAAAATTCAGTTCATCAGCAGATTCATCGCCAAGTTAACCACAACTTGCGAGCCGATGTTTCACCTTCTCAAGAAAGACGTGACATTCAAGTGGGACGACAGGTGTCAAAAAGCCTTTGAAGCAGTCAAGAAATACTTGCAGAATCCTCCAGTACTAATGCCACCAGTACCGGGGCAACCTTTAATTCTATATCTGTCAGTGACCTCGTCAGCTATGGGATGCATGTTAGCACAAGAAGGAGAAGACGGATCTAAGAAAGCCGTGTATTACATTAGCAAGAAGATGGTCGGATGCGAAGAACGATACACTTCCCTGGAGAAGACTTGTTGGGCTTTGGTCTGGGCTTCCAAGAAGTTGAGACACTATATGTTGGCTTACTCTGTAGTGCTGATTTCTCGAATGGACCCTCTCAAATATCTGTTTGAGAAACCCGCGCTTACAGGCAAGTTAGCACGGTGGTTGCTTTTGCTAGCAGAATTCGACATTAAGTATGTTACCAGAAAGTCAGTAAAAGGAAGGGCTGTCGCCGAATTTCTTGCCAATTACCCGGCAGAAGGTCCAGAAGATGTGGAATTTGAATTCCCAGATGAGAATGTGATGACGACCACCGACGATGTCTGGACGTTGTATTTTGATGGAGCAGCCAATCAGAAAGGATTTGGAATCGGAGTACTGTTAATTTCCCCAGAAGGATCACATATCCCTCTGGCTTTCAAGTTAAACTTCGAGGTCACCAATAACCAGTCAGAATATGAAGCCTGCATTGTAGGGATGGAAGCTGCCTTAGAAATTGGAGTCGAAAGACTAGAAGTCGTCGGAGACTCGAACTTGGTGGTGTCACAAGCAAACGGTGAATGGAAGGTCAAGGAAGATAAGTTGAAACCCTATCATCAAGACCTAGATGATTTAATCCCGCAATTTCAGATGGTCACCTTCACGCATGTGCCAAGGTTGAAGAATCGGTTCGCCGATGCCCTTGCAACACTAGCCTCCATGGTTGAAATACCAAACGGAGTCAGACTCCGACCAGTTATAATTGAACAACGAGACAAGCCTGTTTATGAGTACGTCATGGCCATTGACGAGCCGAACGATGGCTTGCCGTGGTTTCACGACATTTGGAACTTCATCGAAAGAGGCGAGTATCCAGCAGGAGCAGACAAGAAAGACCAAATAGCTCTCCGGAGGTTGGCATCTCAGTACATCATTTGTGGAAGACAGCTATATCGGAGATCTTATTGTGGGACGCACAAACTGTGTGTACACGGAGAAGAAGCCAGCCGGATTATGGAAGAAATCCATAAAGGAGTTTGCGGCCCTCATATGAATGGCATGATGCTTGCCAAGAAAATCTTAAGACAAGGTTATTATTGGTCAACCATGGAGACTCAGTGTGTCGAGTACGTGAGGCGATGTCACAAGTGTCAGATTCACGCCAATCTTATGCATGTTCCACCATCAGAATTGCATTCCATGACCTCGCCTTGGCCCTTTTCCGTCTGGGGCATAGATGTTATTGGCAGAATCACGCCAGCAGCGTCAAATGGGAATAAGTTCATCCTAGTTGCAATTGATTACTTCACCAAGTGGGTTGAAGCCGCTTCCTACACGACCCTCACTGCAGTCCAGGTTGCTCATTTCATTAAGCAGAACGTCATCTACAGGTACGGGGTCCCTCAGGCTTTCGTGTTAGATAACGGGGTTCATTTCAAGGGGAGAGCGGCAGAGACTCTTGAAGAATTCGGGATACAGGTTCATAAGTCAACTGTTTATCAACCACAAACAAATGGAGCTGTGGAAGCGGCCAACAAAACCATCAAGTCTATACTAGAGAGGACCATCGAGTCTGCGCGAGATTGGCACGAACAACTGCCTTTGGCATTGTGGAGATACCGGACGTCCATTCGAACTCCGACAGGGGCAACACCCTACTCTTTGGTTTACGGCATGGAGGCTGTTCTTCCCATCGAACTCGAAATCCCGTCTTTAAGGATCATGGCAGAGTCAAGAATTGATGAAGCAGAATGGCAAAACGCAAGGTTTGAAGAGCTCATGCTATTCGATGAGAGACGGCTTAAAGCTTTATATCATGTTCAGGGATATCAGCGCCGAATAGCCCGTGCTTTTAACAAGAAGGTGAAGTCCAGAGATTTACAGGAAGGCGACATGGTTTTGAAGGAGATTCGGGCTCCAGTGTTCGATCCGCGCGGGAAATTTCGACCAAAATGGGCCGGGCCCTACATTATTAAGAAGATCTTGTCCGGAGGTGCAACACAACTCATCGATCTTGACGGCAACGAGTTTTCTACTCTGGTCAACTTGGATCAACTCAAGAGATATTACCCCTGAGAGAAGCTCGCTGGACTGAAAACCGCAAGGGCGGGCAGTTCCAGGCAAAAATTAGAGCAAAAGCCTGCTAGGTCGAAAACCCGAAAGGGCGGCTTAGGCAAAAGATAAGGCCAAAAACAATCAAAGGCTCGCTAGACCGAAAACCTGAAAAGGCGGTACTAGGCAAAATTCAGAGCGCAAAAGGAAAGTGTAAATACCCGAGCGAACCCTAACCAAACAATTGTAGTCCTGAACTACGTCATGACCTGATTCCTTTCTACAAGGGATACGTAGGCAGCCTCATCCCGAGGTTCGGTCACAATCTTTCAAGTTGATTCCAAATCCTCATACACATTTCGCAGGCAGAACCAGTAAGAATCAAGAGCAGAAAATTCTCAAAACTCAAAGTTTTATTCAAACAAAGCTTCTTCGATTACATGGCTGAGCATGAAACTTTCAAACAAAAGAAATAAAAACATCCATAACACTGGGTGCACAACTTATTTCAGGCACATTAAGATCGAGTCTAAAGTCTGTCTTAGTTTCCATTGTCTCTTGCTTCAATATCTCTCGTCAACCATCTCTTATAGCGTGCCGGAAGAAGAACACTGGGATATAGGTCTCTTGGAATGGTCGTGCGCTCCCTCCAATTGCTCTGGTAAGCCCTGAAAGTGGCGACATTGAAATTCGGCATGACGAAATCCTCAGGACCCGCAGGCGGCGGTACTTGACGAGCTCCAAGTTGACGGAGGATGCGATTTGGAACGTAGAAGGTCCATCGGGTCGAACCTGCCAGAATCACTCGCTGACGCCCCATGTTGCTAATAGCCATGTCAGGAAGGTCAATCCAAGTCAAACGCCAAGAGATCACCTCTTCTGTGAGCTGGGAAAGAACTCGAGTCCAACCTCCCACATCATCAAAAACCTCCCTGAAATTCCTGATAACGAACCCTTGAGTTTCATGAACCCGGTTTCTTGGCACAGGCTCCAGCAGATTAGCCTTGTCGCATAACCACAGCTGTTTGAAAGAGAGAAAACAAGTAAGAAGCCTTAGACAGCTTTGAACTGAGCGCTGAGGTAAAATGAGAACGAGTGAAAAAGCCAGAAAAAGGAGAGCTGAGTGAGAAGCCTACCTGTAGGAGCAGCGGACTACCTTCGAAGACGTTGGTCCTACCGGCATGAACCCCATCCAGACCCATCAAAGTTTCAGCCAGAACCATGGGAGCTACATCCTTACGCTCCTCAATTTGCATAGCCACACCAACCAGGGAAGAGCTTGCTTGACCATCAGATTGCACGAACAAGAATGCAGCCAGTAAACACAAGCACAGAGCAAAGTTGTCGGAACGGAATCCTTCAATCAAGCGTGGGATATTCAGAAAACCTCCACGAATCAAGGACTTAGCCGCATTGTTACTTATCTCTAGCTTGGAAGACAACACTGGGGCAAAACCAACTCCGTAGAGAGGAACGATGGGCTCCGCCAAATCAAAACCTCCAAGGTATGCGAAGAATTCTTCCACAGTGGGGCATAACTCGTGGAGACCAAAACGGAAGACATGCACCTCAGGGTCCCAGAATTGTGTTGCAGCTCGCAACAACTCTGGACGTATGGACACGTCTCGAATATAACGAAGGGAAGTCAGCCTATGACCCCGAAAGTGCAGCCAGTCCAAGCCATCGAGATCATCGAGCCAGGGGCGCATCAAGGCCGAGAAGCTCACCACCATTGTGAAAGAGGGGGGTTAACAAGGAAAGAGTTTATGAATTTGGAATGCAAATAAGGGAGGGAATGAACAGCTTTTTATAGCCACCATGCATGAGGAACAATACGAAATTTCAAGTTCCAAAGGCCACCTCGAAAGACGTGCCAACTCGAAGACCGCAAGGAATCATGTTAAAAATGGTAAGTTTCCTCAAAACGTGCCTCACAATGGCTCTTCAAGTCCCTAGGACGTGCGTTGAAGTGATGAAACGCCGAAAGAGAGGACCAGAAATCCGCTGCAAGTGGCAGATTTTTTGGCACTATCTGGCGTGTACCGTACGGCACACTAATAGTGCCGCACGGCACAGTTTTGGTGCCGCACGGCACAGTTGGCCAGATTCCAGCAAAATGCAGTTTTGAGCATCCGGGGGTCATTCCATGCTTCTCTTTGGCACAAAGCTTATGCATGCAAGCCATGGCGCGCACCTACGACCTATTGGAAGGGTCGGTTGGCAACCTCAACCAAAAATCAATGATCAAAAGTCTCGAAGACTTGAATACCAAGGAATGGAAGTATCGGCGAGCTATACTTCATGATAATGCCACCCCACAAGCGTGGTCAATTCATGTGTAACATGTTGTATCCATGAGTCATTCCATTCGTTTGTCAACGGCAATGCCGACATATGCGCGCAACAAGCGTCATTCTCTTGTCATTAGTCCATACATTACACATATGAGTTCAAAAGCTTAGTTCCATTTCATTGAGTCCTATGAGTCACAACCATAAATGCAGATCAAGCTTTCCATACTCCTCAGTCCTCTGAACGAGTGGAGGCAACGGCGAAGGCACTCTGAAATGGTCAATCCCGAGGGACTGACGAGAAACCCTGTCGCCCAAGTACCATCGCCAGCCGTAAGGGCACTCCAGCAGCACTCGGCTCCGTGTCAGCTCCCTGCTCCTAACCAAGTAATCCCTGCGCATCCTATGCCAAACGTTCCACCTCACCTATAAGAGAGAAAGGTTTGTCAATTTCAAGGATAAAGGAAGACAAGGAAGCATGAATATTTGAAATCATAGAAAAGGCTTACCCTATCCCCCGTGGTAGAATCAAGAAAAAGCCGAAAAGTCCTCAAATCTCCCTTATGATCACCGCCTCCTGTATACTCTGATCCCCACTTCTCAGCGCGTGGGAGCACATCCTCGTTGCTATGCGAATTGGCCGGGGCAAATACACCCAGCACCTCATAAGCCCACACCTGCATGTTCAGAAAGCCGTCAAGTCAAGAAACATGGATAAAAACATTATCATGATCATTGAAAAAGGAATACAAGCAAAGTTTTACCTCTAGCACCCTCCAGTAGCCGCCAAGGCTCGTGCCTACACCACGGCACACACAACCCAGAAAGCAGTACACAGTACACAGACCGGCGCCGCCCCAGTCGAACCTCCCAGCAGTCTCCAGATCCTCCAGTGCAGGCAACCAACACAAGTGCACCACGCCCTGCCTATTCGGAAACAGGGAGGCACCAAAGAGGTACAACAAGTAGGCTCTCGCCATCTGCCTAGCCTCCTCCTCTGACCCCGGCTCGTGGTCCCAGAAAACCACCAAGACAGTATACCTCACCCCCGGCTCAATACCTCCAGGCCTCCTCCCCAGGTAGTGCTCCACAGCAGCAGTGTCCAAGTACAGCTCTGAGTCAAACGGGATCGGCTCACCTCCAACTCTCAGACCGGTGATCGCAGCAAAGTCAAGGGGAGTGATCGTCATCTCCCCAAATCTGAAGTGGAAGGTGTTGGTGGTATCCCACCACCTCTCCACCAGGGCTCGTATCAGCTTGCGATCCGTCCTCGTCACTGTCAGAAGCCGGATAAAAATGGTGAACCCAGAGGCGTCAACCAAAGCCCTCACTCGTGCTGGCAGCGCACGGTAGTATGCCAGAGAATGTGCAGAACCTCCATAACCGCCCATGGATCTCTGAGTCTGTAAAACCAAAGCATAATGCAATCTCAATTAGGCATTGTCAAAAGGAATGTACAGCAAACAGGTACAGACAACAAAGAATAAACAAAGTACATACCAAGGGGTTTTTATAAGCAATGTGGGTCGAGCGGTCACGAATCACATTTGTATCCAAGTACACCGGTAGCAAAGGGGTATATGTGTCACAGCCCTGAGGGACGAAGAAGTGCACCCGTGGCACATAGGTAGCCGGTGTAAACGGAGCTCTGTGGTCCAAAGCCAACTCAACCTCCCGGACTATAGTCAAACGCCCCTCCCCTGCAGCCACCTCGGCCTCTCTCTGTCTTTCCTCCTGCTCAACATCCCTGACAATGGATGCCATCCCCTCCTGAACCAAGACATTCTCAAACCTGGGAAACTCCTGCAAAGTCGCTGCTATATCCTCATCTCTCGCCCCCTCCAAAGTGTCTGCCAAAGTCAAACCAGACCCACGAGAAGAACCAACGGCAGGTGTAAACAACGGAGGCTCTGAAGGCTCTGTCTCTCTCTCATCACTCTCCTCTGGCGCTCTGGCAGTGCCAATCGCAATAGCCGGACCTGGAGCTATGCGCCTCACCAACAGCACCTCCTCGCTCTCAGTACTACTACCTCCAGTCACATCCTCAACAACAACATCTATCCCGCTAAGACTCATAGCAATATCAGAAGAGGAAGCACCCATACCTGTGGGATCAATATCCATAGCCTTTGGACCTCTGTGGGTAGCCACGGTACTCTGATCACCGCCCACGGCACCCTCAGCATGCCGTATGGTACTCCGGTCATCTCTAACAGTACCCACGGTACTCGAATCCACTGGCACAGCACTCCCAACATCAGGCACGGCACTTTCAGTGTGCCGTGCGATACCCAGGTCTTCACTACCAACCACCACCGCAGCACCCCCGGCACCCATAGCCTCCTGTACCCCCACCAGAATCGAAACCTCACCCGTGTGAATCCCACCGAGCCTTGTCGGAGCCAATGCCGGCGTAGGTATCACCGTCTCGCCACTAATCGATGCCGAATCAGAAGCCCCTTGAACCGGATTAGCGTCGGCCGGAATACCCATGGATGGTGATAAGCCCTCAATATTGTAAGTAGTGGGGCTTTATCATGCTCATTTTGATCACACACACGTGCATTTTGTGGCTTTAAACTATTGATTTTGCGCAAAGTTGTGTTTTTGTTATTTGCAGAAGAACGGGAGAAAAAGACGTGTTTTGACACCATGGTTGAATCAAGGGATGCCCGAACACCGGAGGCCACATGGAACCCCGCCACCGAGTCCCGGGAATCAAGGAATGAAGTTTTGAACAAGACTCGGGAAGCTTGGAAGTCGATTCAAGAAGCTTTGGAAGGTGCAAGGACGGCCCGGAACAAAAGAGCAAGGCATTGGGAGTCATGAGCCTAAAGAAAATCTGACCAACCTATAGAAAAAGGCTCATTTCTCTCAAGGTACAAAGGCTATGAAGATGAGGTCAATTGGGTTTGAAAGTAGACTCATAGAGCTTTCCAACGGTTCAAGAATCGCCGCATTCCGAGTTCGGACGAAGCCGGGAGGCCAAAACAAAGAAAATCTCAGAATTTTACTCTTTCTACCGGTAGAAGCTTTTTGCTCTACCGGTAGAAGCTGAACAGAAGGTTTTTCTACCGGTAGAAGCTTTTTGCTCTACCGGTTGAAGCTGCATTTTTTTGCGACTTTTGAGCCCGATCAAGAAATATCTTGTGGCATTTTTGTAATTATTTGGCACGACTGTTGGGGCCTATAAAGGGTCCCCAACCTCAGATTTTGAGGGTTAGCTTGGTTTTTCACCTTCTCTCTCTACCTCCATTAATGTGTTCTTAGCCAAAGCTCTACCTTCTCTCTAGATTTACATGCTTTCCTACTTAGTTTCAAGGTAAATCCTCTTGTTTAATGTTGTAGTACATGTTAAGACCTTCTTATTAATCCAATTTATTTCCATTTCTCTCGGTTATTTCTTGTTCTTGTTTTTCTAGCTAGTTGCTCCGAAATCTCTAGTTTGTAAGTGTTGTTTGGGATTTTCTCAAGTACTAATGTTGTAGGTAGACTTATAACCTTCCATAAAAATCAGTTTTTAATGTCATATGTTATGTTCTTTATTTCCTTCACTAAATTAGTCATGTTCTACGTAGTTATGATCGAGTAGTCGTTATAGGCTCGGTCATGGGGTATTAGCACCCCGTGACTTAGGTTAATTCACTCTCCTCGCCATATCGCAAACATTGCTTGTTAATCAAAGAGTTAGGATTAATTTTATGTATCAAAATTTGGATTTGTTAATCTCTTTGATCACACGTAGCCAAGGGCTAGACCACTTGGCACGTGTGATGCTTAGGGCGATGTCAATTCAAATGTTTGTATAAATGGCACAAGAATCCTACTCTTTGAGAAACACCATTTCTAGTTAAACGAGTTTAAGTACCAAATCTTCCGTTCGGGGACGTTTAACGACGCCCCGAGCCGGTTATTTTAGAGGAGAACGAATTGGCCTAAGGCATGGGTGTTGTGAACCCCTTGACTTAGCCTTGTTTTAATTAGTCTTTTTAATCTTCCGAGTCATTCACGAAGTTAAGTGAATTCCACCAACAAATCACGAAAGCCAAGTTTGCCGCTTTAAGGCTAAAACCAACATTCGCGAATCAACACTCACGTGCTGCACATTCGGTCCCTGAGGACTCGACCCGGACTCCCGGTTATTATGCTTGGCGACACCTAAACCCTACGCTTGGGGAAATCATTTGATATACAATCCAAGGACGCAAGCATTTTTGGCGCCGTTGCCGGGGATCCAATGGTCTGCGCCGCGTGAGTTTGCCTCGCGCCACGCCACTGTAAGTATTCCGTTTCATTGGTACATATTTTTAAATTTCTGTCCTATCTTTAACGAGGTGGCGGCATAGCCCCTCGGAACTGTTTGTGGTGAGGCGGTTGAATAACCCCTCCAGTCTGTTAGTTGGTAGTGTATGTACGGGCAGCGTGGTTACTTTCGTGACCCTCATACTCACCGTTTAGTTAGTATTGACACCCCTCTTGTGGACACAATGGGTGATCGTGAGGAACCACCACCACCTCCACCACCACAAGTGTTGTCCATGAGGCAGTGTCTTAACCCCACACACCATGTTCCACCATCACCCATTGTTCATCCCACACCCACCGCCGAGAATGTTGTTTACACGATTAGGCCCAACACAATTCCCATGTTGCCGGGTTTTTATGGGATGAAGTCCCAATGCCCTTACGATCACGTGAGGGATTTTCTGGATCTGGTGAACACACTTGTTATGGTCCCGGCTCAACTTGAGTCCGCACGCATGAAATTATTTCCATTTTCTCTCAAGGACCATGCACGTACTTGGTTGTCAACTTTAAAACCGCAGTCCATCACCTCGTGGGAAGAAATGCACGATGAATTTCTCAAAAAGTACTATCCTGTGCATAAAACGGTTGAGATGAAAAAACGTGTCTCTAACTTTGCGGAAAAACCAAATGAACCATTTTTTACTTTGTGGGAGAGATTTAAAAATCTTTTGGCTGCTGTCCCACATCATGGTTTTTCGGTAAAGGACAAGATGCAATTTTTCTACGAGGGCATTTCGCAAGGGACTCGGCAATTTATTGACACCATGTGTAATGGTGAATTTTTAAACTGGAGTCCGCAACAGTGTTATGATTTTCTTGACCAACTCGCCGATAACAACCAGTCGTGGGATTATACGGATCCCTCGGACAAGACCTATGAACCGGCGAGTGCGAATCAAGGTTCAGGTGAGAGAGGGAAGTATGTGCTAAAAGAACAAGATGATTTTAATTTTAAGCTTTCTCAACTCACTAAAAAGTTGGAAAATCTGGAACTAAAAAGTGTGAAGGAATGTGTGTTGTGCGTGACACAAGGGCATTCAACTGATGATTGCCCGACATTGCCGGGTTTGAAGGAAATCCTTCATGGTGGGGTAGCGGAACAAGCGGAGGTCAATGCCGTTGGTCAACGGTACGACCCTTTCTCGAATACCTATAATCCCGGTACCAAGGACCATCCTAATTTTGGTTGGGGGGGCACCAATCAAGGGCAAGCTTCAAGGCCGCCCCCGGGCTACAACCAAGGCTATCGACCACCCCAAGGTCAAAATCAAAGCCAAGGTCAAGCCCGGAACCCTCCAAGTCAACAACACCATGGATCTAATTACTGGCAAACACCACCTCAAAAGCGCTCATTGGAAGAACTCATGCAATTTTTCATGCAAAGTCAAAGCGTTACCAATGAGCAAAATGCTCACCAGTTGAAAGAAATCCAGGGTCAAGTGACTCGGTTAACCACGTCCATGGGGTAGCTTCAACAAGAGAAGGGAAAGTTCCCATCTCAACCACAAGCAAACCCCCAGGGAGTCCATTTGGCAAGCACCACGTCGGGCCAAGACCCGAATAACTTCGAGCAAGCCAAGTCGATTTCTGTCTTGAGGAGTGGTAAGGAGATTGATAAGACTATCCCTTCGAAACCTACTCCTCCTGTGGGCCTTACCCCTCCCGTGGTTCTTCCTCCTCCGGTTGTTTTTGAGCAACCTTCTTCGAGTGGTCCGGTTGTGCCTCCTAAGGTTGTGGAGCAGGAGCCTCCTGTTTGTCCGTTTCCGGCACCTTATCCCCAAAGGTTGAAAGTGCCGGCCAAGCCTTCATCTGACACCGAGGTGTATGAGGTTCTAGAACAAGTTAAAATCAACATCCCTCTTTTGGATGCCATTAGAACCATACCCAAATATGCTAAATTTCTTAAGGACTTATGCACTAATAAACGCAAGTTGAATGTCCAAAAGAAAGTTTTTCTAACTGAACAAGTGAGTTCCATCATCCAAACCAATATAGCTCCGAAATACAAAGACCACGGGTGCCCTACTATTTCCATTGTCATAGGGGGTAGGAGAGTTGAGAGAGCTTTGCTTGATTTGGGTGCGAGTGTGAATTTACTTCCGTTTTCGGTGTATGAGCAATTAGGTTTGAGAGAGATGAAACCCACGAGAGTGACGCTTCAATTGGCGGATCGGAGTATCCGTATACCTAAGGGGTTAGTGGAAGATGTCTTAGTCCAGGTGGACGACTTTGTCTACCCCGTGGACTTTGTGGTTCTAGACACGTGTCCAGTTGCCGACACTTCACAAGCACAAACTCCCGTCATTCTCGGACGCCCCTTCTTGGCGACGTCCGATGCAGTCATTCATTGTCGTAATGGGTTGTTGAACATGACGTTTGGGAACATGAAAATGGAGGTGAATGTGTTTAACATAGGGTCTCAAATGGGAGACGATGATGATGTTCATGAGGTGAGTCTCATAGACACTTTTGTTCAGGAGCACGTAGACACTATTCTTTACAAGGATCCACTTGAGGTTTGTCTTACCGCCGAGGAGGTGTCTTTCTTAGATTCACCGGAGGTTGAGTACTTGTATTCATTGTTAGAAGTGGAGGATGTTTGTGGGACGGGCACATGGTACCCTAAGTTTGAAGGTTTGCCTCCCATCGAGAGCAAAACTCTTCCGTCTAGTGTCCAACCACCCAAGCTTGAGTTAAAAACCCTCCCCGACACTTTGAAGTATGTCTTCCTTGGTATTAGCGAAACCTTCCCTGTAGTGATTTCCTCTTCCCTAGAGGCACACCAAGAGTCCGGTTTGTTAGCAGTTTTGAAACGGCACACAAAGGCCATCGGTTGGTCCATTGCCGATATTCATGGGATTGATCCCTCGGTTTGCACACACCGCATCTATCTTGAAGAGGATGTGAAGCCGTCTCGCCAACCACAACGTCGCTTGAACCCTATCATGAAAGACGTGGTTCGGGCGGAGGTCTTAAAGTTATTGGATGTTGGGATCATTTACCCTATCGCCGATAGTAAGTGGGTGAGCCCTATCCAAGTTGTTCCTAAGAAGTCCGGCATCACGGTGGTCAA
Organism: Vaccinium darrowii; assembly: GCA_020921065.1. NCBI lineage: Eukaryota > Viridiplantae > Streptophyta > Magnoliopsida > Ericales > Ericaceae > Vaccinium > Vaccinium darrowii. Next base: position 81,378 of record JAFMTH010000081.1, on the reverse strand, counting down.
AAATTCCAATGATGAGTTGGTACCTCAAAGGGTGACCACCGGATGGAGAGTGTGCATTGACTACCGTAAGTTGAATGCAAGCACGCGTAAGGACCACTTCCCTCTCCCCTTCATTGATCAAATCTTGGAGAGGGTAGCCGGTCATGCTTTTTATTGCTTTCTTGACGGGTACTCCGGGTATAATCAAATCGAGGTCGCTCTTGAGGATCAAGAGAAGACCACTTTCACGTGTCCTTTCGGTACTTTTGCTTATAAGCGCATGCCTTTTGGTTTGTGTAATGCGCCCGGCACCTTTTCAAGGTGCATGATGGGCATTTTTAGTGACATGGTGGAGAAAATCGTTGAGGTCTTCATGGATGACTTCTCGGTATTCGGGGACTCGTTTGAGTCGTGTTTAGACAACCTAGAGCGCGTGTTGGAGAGGTGTGAGGAGAAACACCTTATTCTCAATTGGGAGAAATGTCATTTCATGGTGACCAACGGGATTGTGTTGGGGCACATTGTGTCTTCGAAAGGGATAGAGGTTGACAAGGCCAAAATTGATTTGATTGCAAACCTCCCTACCCCTAAGTGTGTGAAAGACATCCGGTCTTTTCTTGGGCACGCGGGTTTCCACCGCCGTTTCATCAAGGATTTTAGTGCCATCTCACGTCCCTTGTGTCACCTCCTCTCTAAAGACGCGTCATTCATTTGGACAACTGCGTGTGAGGAGGCATTCTCTAAGTTGAAATCTAGTCTCACCACTCCACCGATTGTGCGAGCTCCCGATTGGGACCTTCCGTTTGAGTTGATGTGTGACGCGAGTGATTACGCGATTGGCGCCGTCTTGGGCCAAAGGAGAGGGAAAGAGCCATGTGTCATTTCTTACGTGAGCAAAACTCTTAATGATGCTCAATTGAATTACTCCACCACGGAGAAAGAGTTGCTCGCGGTTGTCTTTGCTCTTGACAAGTTTCAGTCTTATTTGATCGGGTCTACTATCGTGGTCTTCACGGACCATGCCGCGTTAAAATATCTAATGACTAAGCAAGATGCTAAAGCGTGGTTAATTCGGTGGGTCTTATTGCTTCAAGAATTCAACTTAATAATCAAGGATAAAAAAGGAGTTGAAAATGTGGTCGCGGATCATTTGTCTCGTCTCAAGTTTGAGGACCGTTCCTCGAATATTCCTATCGCGGACTCATTTCTGGATGAGCAATTGCTTGGTGTCTCATCTTGCCCGTGGTTCGCGGATATTGTGAACTACTTAGCCACGGGCCAACTTCCTACCGTTTGGACTCCGCAAGAAAGGCGGCGGTTCTTATTTGAGGTGAAAAGATTTTTCTTTGATGATCCTTATCTTTTTAAGTATTGTCCGGATCAGATCATCCGGCGCTGTGTGCCGGATGTGGATCAGCGGGGCGTCCTTTCCTTTTGCCACACCGAGGCATGTGGGGGACACTTCTCCGCCAAGAAAACCTCTGCAAAAATCCTCCAATGTGGGTTATATTGGCCGACGATTTTCAAAGATGCTTTCGAATTTTGTAAAACGTGTGAGAGGTGTCAACAATTGGGAGGAGTGACGAGAAGGAACATGATGCCCCTAACCAATGTTATTGTTGTTGAAGTCTTTGACTGTTGGGGCATCAATTTTTTGGGGCCGTTTCCTATGTCTTTCGGGTATCTCTATATCCTTCTTGCGGTGGACTACGTGTCCAAGTGGGTTGAGGCGATCCCCACTCGTACGAATGACCACAAGGTGGTCGTTGAGTTCTTGAAAGAACATATCTTGGCTAGGTTTGGTACTCCGCGCACGATCATTAGTGATCAAGGGACCCATTTTTGCAATAGGCCCTTTAAAACTTTAATGCGTAAGTACGGTATCACTCATAAGGTCTCTACGGCCTATCATCCACAAACCAATGGTCAAGCCGAGCTTGCTAATAGGGAAATTAAACACATTCTTGAGAAAACGGTGAATCCTAATCGAAAGGATTGGTCTATTCGTTTGACCGATTCCCTGTGGGCCTATCGAACCGCTTATAAGACGGTGTTGGGGATGTCCCCTTACCGCTTGGTTTATGGGAAAGCGTGTCACTTGCCGGTTGAACTTGAGCATAAAGCCTATTGGGCCATTAAATCTTTGAATTGTCGCATGCCCGAAGCCGGTGCGCATAGGAAGCTCCAAATCAATGAGCTTGAGGAGATTCGGAGAGATGCATATGAGAGCACGGCCATTTATAAGGCTAAGGTTAAAGAAATTCATGATAAAACCATTTTAAGGAAGGATTTTCATATGAATCAAAAAGTGCTTTTGTATAACTCTAGACTCCATCTTTTTCCGGGAAAATTGCGTTCACGGTGGGTTGGGCCGTATTTTGTGCATCGCGTGTATCCTCATGGGGCGATAGATGTTTTTAATCCCAAGGATGGTAGCATTTTCAAGGTGAACGGTCAACGGTTAAAACCATTTTTGGAAAATTTCAATGATGAGGAGGAAGTTGAAAAGTTGGATAATCCGATTTATTCGGACGACCCTCCGGTTTAAGTTGTCTTGTGTGATTAACCCGTGGAGTCTTTGTGACTTCACTTTTCACGGGGAGCTAACGCGTACCTCTGAACTTAATTGTTTGGAGGGCCCGGCCCTTTGCTTCCTCTTGCATTGGGTTTTCCATCATGGACTTGGAACTAGCTTGCACGCCGGCTAGACAACAATGCGCGTGTGCCCAGCCCCGGTTAGAAGGGCCATTCTTTATTCTTTTTAATAAAATCTTGGAGACCCCACACGTGAGGGTAAGATAACACGAGTGCGTCAGTGACATAGGGCTCGTTTATAAAAAGCCTTTCTGATAGGAGTAATTCACAATTAAACGCCCGCGCTCTTTAGATCAGCCCCTGGCAGAGAGTGAGTTTCCGTGAATGGGTGGGGGCGCTTGAATATTCCCATGCTTATGGCACGGCTACAGGCTCTATCCTGTGTCCGCCTTCTGCGGAGTTCGTTGGGGACGTTGGACTTGAATGTCTGACGGGGTATTGTGTGCGACTTGGACGCTCCGAGTTCTGATGTAACAAATTTCTAGGAGAAGTAAAATCCGTGGAGTTTGAGAGACCTCTAGTGTTTGCCGTGCTCGAACGATGTTTGGAAGGTCCGGTATAGCCACCCGAGCTTGAGCTACGTATGGCCTAGCCACAGTCTCGAGCTTGGGAAGAAAAGTAGTACCCGTGCGATCGCGTGAAGATCATGGTAGTTTTTCCTTTTCATTGTACATATTGTAAATATTGTTTAATGTGGAGCCCGGATAACATGAGCCGGGCAGTTCTCATATCATTTCTCTTAGTAGGTAGTTGGCAATTAAGTCTTTTGCAGGGTGACCATGCTACCGTACCAGCCTTGGTAGTTTGGGCCTAACTTGGCGGCAAGTGCGGCATTCAGGAGCTCTCAGCATGGGTGCGACGAAATGTCGCGGTTGTAAGGCCTATAAAGTCGTTGAGGATGGTTCTGTGCGACTAGCTGTGGTCCCGGAGAGGGGCCGAAGGAGGAAGCCTTGGAAGCATTGCCGATGACGAAGGGAGTAAGTGGTAAACAAAAAAATTCCTCACACTTGGTCGAGGTCTAGGAGGTCGACATGCCTCCTCGTTGGTACAATTTTTGTTCCCCTATCTCCCTTTACTTTAGTTCTCTTGCAATGAGGACATTGCAAATTTTAAGTTGGGGGGAGGGAATAGTGTAGTGTACATATTCAAGTTTAATTTTAATTATGTGTGTTTCAATTTTCGTCAAAACTTCAAAATTTTTGAAGTAAAACTTCCTGTTTTATCAGGTTTTAACATGCTAGATACATTAATGATGCTCAATTTTGTTCATAATGGCAAGAGTCGACACCCCGGTGAAATAGGTTTTGTGTTTAAATCCATATCATTGGCATATACATGAACTCTAGCGAACAATTTGATCACTAGTGGTCGAGTATCGTGCATTGTCTAGAGTGGAAGTTCATTTTAAAGCATCCCATGCTTTTTGTTCTCATTTTTCGCATTTGCACGAATAATAGTCTTTCATTCATGCTAAAGTAGTGTAGATATCATTAATGCATCATATTGGAGTGGGTGACATAATTTGGAAATGATACAAGGCATTCTTGAATGATTATACCACTCACGTGTCTCCTTGTCCTTTAATTTGAACCGTAGTCCGAGTTTCCATTTTTGTTCAAACATAGGAAACCGGATGTGCGGAGGGTTGTGGGGAATTTAATTTCATGTGGGAAGGTGTTTTGGAGGTGTGTGAATGGGAGAAATAAGGTTGGAAGAAGTTGGGTTGAGAATTCTAGTGGAAACTAGTTTTTGCAGTCTCAACCGGTAGAAGCTTTTCTTTCAACCGGTATAACGGGAACAGAATGTTTTTCGACCGGTAGGCATATTTTGCTCTACCGGTTGAAAGGGTCAAAATTTCGGAAATTAAAGTGGCCGGCCCATCTTCTCTCTCCCCCACTATAATATCATTTCTTCTTTTCTACCCTAACCCACGACCCCTCTCTCTCTCCTCTGCCAAAATTCCCAACCCCATTTCAACCCTCTCTCTACTGAACACCACCATAACCGAAACCCACCACCATCGTACCTTCATCACCACACGATCTCTCTCTCTCTCTCTCTCTCGGCTGAATGATCCACCACTAAAAACTCCATAACCGAACCACTCTTCTGCAAATCACCACTGTGAACCACCAAAACCCATTACCAATTACTCCTAAATCGAAAAAACTTCCATCAAATCGGTTCAAGGAACTACAAATCAACTGGGTTTTGCTCGGTACTCACTTCATCTCCACTACCACCGTGAAAACCCAACAACACCACCGAATCCCACACCCTCTCCTCTGTCGGTTTCTCCACCATAACCCACCGATCTCTCTCCTCTGTACAACCCGACACCCCCAACCCCCCATAAACGAAATTTCTCTCTCTCTCTCCACACCACCGTAAACAGTAGACCACCACTGCCATGGGTGCTGCAATTTCAAGGTTTGGGTAAGGTGCAAGGGCTTTTGCAATTTCTGGGTTTGTTCATCAAAATTCAGAGGTAATCTCACAGTTGAGGTAAACCCATATCTTCTCTCCCCACAGGACTGTGATCTCCACTACTGGAACCCGAAATGGAAAGCGTGATTCACGTTTTGGGAACTGCTCGCTGAAAATTCTGTGATTTTTGTTGTGCATTAGTCTGGAATTTGATTTTTGTGAATGTTCTTTGTGTCTCACCCCTGTGCACTACAATTGTTGACTGAGGAATTTATTGGGCTGTCATTGATTACGAACTAGTTGTGGGTTGATTTCTGCTGCTGTACACTGAGAAATATGGGATGAGAGAATTTGAAATATGATTTCTGTGTTTGCTCTGGGCTGTTGGGCTATGCTTTGTTGTTGTTGCTGTCTGTCTGAGCCATGATTTCTGCCACTTACACTGTGAACTATTTGTCAAATTCGGGCTTAATCATGTTGCAGCCACTGTGCTCTATTTCTTATTGTTTGACTGTATTGTGAGTTATAATGTGTTGATTTGGGGCTCCTGTATTGAATATCTGTTTGAACTGTCTGAACTATTGAAGTAAGGGGGTTGGTTGGCTGAATATCGGTGGTCTAAATTGGTGCTTCTGACTGCTACTCTATCATTGTTGTTGCTTGGGCTGAAATTTTGAGAGGCTTGAGGCTGTCTGTTTGAAACCATGGTTAAAAGGAAGCACGCAGCAACTAAGAAAACGGGTTTTAGCGGGCAAACAAGGGACGGGTCAGGTTCGAGCAAGGGGCCACCTAAAGATTCGGGTAAACGTCCGGTTGTTGAGCCAAATGAGGAGGTGGAGAGAAAGAAAAGAGAGAAGGAGGAAGAGGAAAGAATTGAGAAAGAAAAGTGGGTGAAGCAAATGAAAACAAGAGGTTTCAATTGCGAGCGGCAGGTAGATCTAAGGAAAATGGAGGATCACCCTGCGGTGCAATCCATTGTGCGCCAAGGGCTACGGTTTTTCTTCGAAGAACGGGGGATGTATAGGAAGAAAATGGTCAAGACCTTCTATGAAAATATGGTGGTGCATAAGCCGGAGCGCGAGATCATCTCCATGGTCGGGGGCCAACGGGTGGTTGTGACACCCGACTCTATCGCCGAATACCTTCATTATAGGCGCCCTGACCCCGATTCCATCACGTACCCTAGGCGAACATGGGAGAAGCCCCCTAAATGAGCAAGTGCATATTCTCACCGATGATCTTACTTCTTATGATGCTGAGAATGAGACGTATGTCGCGGGTAGGTTGAGGGAGAAGTACCGAGCGCTAAACAAGATATTGCATTGCAACCTCACGCCTTTCAGCAATGAGAAAACACCTTCAAAGGAAGATGGAGAGAAGTTGGTGGTATTTGGGTCCGAAACGGATGTGGTTGATTGGGCAAGGCGAATTTGGAATGGGATTAAGAGTTTTAGGGAAAGAGGAGGTGCTAGGGGCAAAATACCCTTTCCCCTTATGATCTCGGCATTGTGTGAAAAAGCCAAGTGCAAACCGGCTTCGGGGGATGACTTAGTTCCCGGCTCTCCGGGACCAATCACTGCCGGCTCATGGAACAAAAGCAAGAGCCTCTCGAAAACCCGCGCCGAGACCGTTGCTTCCTCTATGCCTACCGCCAAGAAAGGTGTTGCTCGTGTCAACCAATATTGTGAGATTCTCCACGCACGCCAACAAGTCATTATGGATGACAACCGGGAGATAAAAGCTGGTCAGAGGCATCAAAAGAGGAAGATGGGAAAACTTATGAGGATGGTGAGGTGGTTGGTTCAATGTGAGATGGCCCGCTCCGGAAAGGAATATGTGGAAACGGAGGAGGATAAGGAGCCCGATACTTCGAACTCGGAGGAGTCTTTTGATTTCGAACAAGAGGATGACGATGAGGACTATGGGGTAGAGTACCATGAGGAGGAAGATGATGATGAGTAGACTTAGAGTCGGTGGTTGTTAGTATTAGTAGATTTACTTAGTAGGATTTACATTTGCTTGTCCAGCTTTTAATTTAAGTAGTATCATGCTGTTTTTGTTGTGGCCGGTATGAGGCCTTGATGGTTTGTTTTGCGGGGTCGGTGGTGGCTAAGGGTAGTTCGACCTAGCAAGTGATATGGCCACCACCAATTTTGTTTCCCCTTCTTTGGAAAAACCACGGTCATTATATGCTTTAAAGACCTTAGTTGATCTTAGTTATGTCACTCCTAACTCCATGTGCTGCACTTCGGATGTTTATATCTAACTACGCATGATTTCTGTCTTAAATTTGCATAGTTGTGAATACGTAGTTTGTTCTAGCATTTCGGCGCTCTTTTGATAGCATGCTTAGCTCCTTTATCTCTCGCTATTGCAATTTCTCGCTAGCGCCTTTCATGGGATGTGATTCTATTCACCGAGTAAAAAATTCGAATTTGAACGTACCCTGGTGAGATTTTGGAATTGAAGCTTGATGTGGTGCATGTGCTTGACTACTTTTCTTTACATAATTTGTTCTCTCTAGTTCATGGCATGTGTGTGCGAGGATTGCATAATTTCGGTTTCACCGGGGTGTGTGTACTCATACCTTGTTTTGTTAATCGAGCATAGTATCGTAACATGGATCTTGGGAAGTTTACATAGCATATATAGTATAGCTAAATCGGTTTGGTTTACTTGGGACGAGTAAAGTTCAAGTTGGGGGGTGTGATAAGCCCTCAATATTGTAAGTAGTGGGGCTTTATCACGCTCATTTTGATCACACACACGTGCATTTTGTGGCTTTAAACTATTGATTTTGCGCAAAGTTGTGTTTTTGTTATTTGCAGAAGAACGGGAGAAAAAGACGTGTTTTGACACCATGGTTGAATCAAGGGATGCCCGAACACCGGAGGCCACATGGAACCCCGCCACCGAGTCCCGGGAATCAAGGAATGAAGTTTTGAACAAGACTCGGGAAGCTTGGAAGTCGATTCAAGAAGCTTTGGAAGGTGCAAGGAAGGCCCGGAACAAAAGAGCAAGGCATTGGGAGTCATGAGCCTCGAGAAAATCTGACCAACCTATAGAAAAAGGCTCATTTCTCTCAAGGTACAAAGGCTATGAAGATGAGGTCAATTGGGTTTGAAAGTAGACTCATAGAGCTTTCCAACGGTTCAAGAATCGCCGCATTCTGAGTTCGGACGAAGCCGGGAGGCCAAAACAAAGAAAATCTCAGAATTTTACTCTTTCTACCGGTAGAAGCTTTTTGCTCTACCGGTAGAAGCTGAACAGAAGGTTTTTCTACCGGTAGAAGCTTTTTGCTCTACCGGTTGAAGCTGCATTTTTTTGCGACTTTTGAGCCCGATCAAGAAATATCTTGTGGCATTTTTGTAATTATTTGGCACGACTGTTGGGGCCTATAAAGGGTCCCCAACCTCAGATTTTGAGGGTTAGCTTGGTTTTTCACCTTCTCTCTCTACCTCCATTAATGTGTTCTTAGCCAAAGCTCTACCTTCTCTCTAGATTTACATGCTTTCCTACTTAGTTTCAAGGTAAATCCTCTTGTTTAATGTTGTAGTACATGTTAAGACCTTCTTATTAATCCAATTTATTTCCATTTCTCTCGGTTATTTCTTGTTCTTGTTTTTCTAGCTAGTTGCTCCGAAATCTCTAGTTTGTAAGTGTTGTTTGGGATTTTCTCAAGTACTAATGTTGTAGGTAGACTTATAACCTTCCATAAAAATCAGTTTTTAATGTCATATGTTATGTTCTTTATTTCCTTCACTAAATTAGTCATGTTCTACGTAGTTATGATCGAGTAGTCGTTATAGGCTCGGTCATGGGGTATTAGCACCCCGTGACTTAGGTTAATTCACTCTCCTCGCCATATCGCAAACATTGCTTGTTAATCAAAGAGTTAGGATTAATTTTATGTATCAAAATTTGGATTTGTTAATCTCTTTGATCACACGTAGCCAAGGGCTAGACCACTTGGCACGTGTGATGCTTAGGGCGATGTCAATTCAAATGTTTGTATAAATGGCACAAGAATCCTACTCTTTGAGAAACACCATTTCTAGTTAAACGAGTTTAAGTACCAAATCTTCCGTTCGGGGACGTTTAACGACGCCCCGAGCCGGTTATTTTAGAGGAGAACGAATTGGCCTAAGGCATGGGTGTTGTGAACCCCTTGACTTAGCCTTGTTTTAATTAGTCGTTTTAATCTTCCGAGTCATTCACAAAGTTAAGTGAATTCCACCAACAAATCACGAAAGCCAAGTTTGCCGCTTTAAGGCTAAAACCAACATTCGCGAATCAACACTCACGTGCTGCACATTCGGTCCCTGAGGACTCGACCCGGACTCCCGGTTATTATGCTTGGCGACACCTAAACCCTACGCTTGGGGAAATCATTTGATATACAATCCAAGGACGCAAGCAGATGGGTCGCTACCGGGCTCGCCGGACGTGGCGCCGCCGCCCCCACGCACCGCCGACGTCGAATCAATAGTGGACATAATAGGATCAACTGGTGTGTCACCAGAATCGGCCATGAATGGTGTTTCTCGGACAAGAAATTTTGATTTCGGGAGAAACTTGGTTTGGGATGTTGATGAACCAAGAGATTGAAGAAGATTTGAAGGAGAGGAAGAAGATTAAAGGAAATAGGGGGTTTTCGGGATCCCACGCTCTGAAATAACCGACTGATAGAGTTTTGAATACGTTTGAAAGAGTGGGAAGAAACAGAACAGTTTCGAGCGGTTTTAGAAAGCCACTTGTGCCGTACGGCACAGTTTCTCTACCGTGCGGTACACCTCGAGTACCGCACGGCACACCCTTTTGCCAGTTTCACCGCACGGCACTCCATCTCTGCCGCACGGTACAATATCGATGCCGCACGGCACACATCTGTGTTCTTAATGATTTTTGCACTAGATTCAACCTTCCCAAGGACTTCTAAGCCAAGATTTCCAGCAATCTCACTCAGGATAATCCTCGATTTTGCCACACGGCGACCTCGGGCGCACTTATCGGTTCCATCGACAGTATACAAGCACCAATTGGTTATGTAAGTCCTCGATGGCATAAACCACGACATACGGTTTAGTAAGTCCTCAAAGGCATCTATGACGACGAGTTTTATCAGCATCAGACGGTTTCATAAATCCTCGCCAGGCATTAACGACAGTTTTATCAACATCAGAATCCGATGGTTTCGTAAGTCCTCGCCGGCATTAACGACAGTTTTATCAGCATCAGGTGGTTTCGTAAGTCCTCTCCGGCATTAACAACAGTATTTATCAGCATCCGATGGTTTCATAAGTCCTCGCCAGGCATTAACGACAGTTTTATCAACATCAGAATCCGATGGTTTCGTAAGTCCTCGCCAGGCATTAACGACAGTTTTATCAGCATCCGACGGTTTCGTGAGTCCTCGCCAGGCATTAACGGCAGTTTTATCAACGTCAGCATCAGGTGGTTTCGTAAGTCCTCGCCAGGCATTAACGACAGTTTTATCAGCATCCGATGGTTTCGTAAGTCCTCTTCGGCATTAACGACAGTTTTTATTAACATCCGATGGTTTTGTAAGTCCTCGCCAGGCATTAACGACAGTTTTATCACCATCCGACGGTTTCGTGAGTCCTCGCCAGGCATTAACGGCAGTTTTATCAACGTCAGCATCGGGTGGTTTCGTAAGTCCTCGCCAGGCATTAACGACAGTTTTATCAGCATCCGATGGTTTCGTAAGTCCTCTTCGGCATTAACGACAGTTTTTATCAGCATCCGATGGTTTCCATCCGACGGTTTCATAAGTCCTCGCCAGGCATTAACGGCAGTTTTATCAAACATCAGCATCAGGTGGTTTCGTAAGTCCTCGCCAGGCATTAACGACAGTTTTATCAGCATCCGATGGTTTCCATCCGATGGTTTCGTAAGTCCTCTCCGGCATTAACGACAGTTTTTATTAGCATCCGATGGTTTCGTAAGTCCTCTCCGGCATTAACGACAGTTTTTATCAGCATCCGACGGTTTCATAAGTCCTCTCCGGCATTAACAAAACAGTTTTTCAGCACCAATAGCACATCATTCGTTTTTCCCTCGTTGAAAAGCAGAATGACAATTCCCACAAACCGATCAAGGTATGTTTCCTATCGTCTCTCGCATTCTAAAGCCTCAACTGAACTACGCTGGTCTGATCCCTACAACGGGGTACGTAGGCAGCTCTCACGAGCGCGACCACACGCATCATGTCTAGCTATTTATTTTCATACGAGGACGTCCACATCGAGGGGTGTCTTCTATCTTTGACGCAACTTCCGACGACACAATGATTGTAAGTCTCGTCAAAGAGGGGCAACTGTAGACACCCCAAAATGAGCGTTCACGTACATTTTAATCCCCAATGATGAACGGAAATACCCGGAAGAACTCTCGGATTGAAATTTTCCAAGTCAACTCAGTCAACAGTACCGCACGGTACTCATCTCTCAATACACGGGACAGCCAAAGTCACGTACGGCAGACTGTTGAATTTTGACGGCCAGTTGTGCCGCACGGTACACAAGTTGTGCCGCACGGCACAGTTTGTGTACCGTACGGTACTGTTTACGGGTTCCCAGTTTTTGCAGATTCCCAGCAGCAAAGAATGTTGACGAGGTTGGTCCCCCCGCCCGGATGGTCGTGGCCGAAAGTAAGGAGCTATTCCCCACACCATTGTCCCCCTGGGCAAGAATCAAGAACGGCGTGCTTCGGCGTGCTACGGCTTACCCATCCTCTATATGAACCGATTGAATCCAATGAGAGGAGGAGACAGAGAACCAAACCCACAGCCCCGGACCCCATACGATTTCGGTAAAGAAAAGACCACGAAATTCCATCCTTGAATACCATTTTCCATTGCTAAGCTTTCTTAGCCACCATCTCCACTATAGAATCCAATATCTTTCTCTCTGTCAAAACCAAACCTGAGGCAGAGACTCATCCTCTGTTTTTGGCTCCAAAGCCGTGAGTTAACCATTCCAAATTGACCAAAGTTTAAGCCTTCAATCCCTTTTACCACTATACTAGAGTGAAAGTGAGGTCCAGAGAAGGTTCAAGCAGCATTCGGAAGTTCAATCCGACGCTCAATCCGAGAGTTCGAAACCGAAGGTATAAACCCGTTTCGCCAAATTCCTTGAATTTGGTACCCTGAGGGGAAGGGTACCAAGGGTGGGAATGATTCCTTATATCATTTCCATGCTTGGTATGCCCAAATTACAGCAAGTCCAGTTTCATTTCACACCTCCCGGTCGCGTCGTACGGTGAAAACATCGCCTCGTACGGAGCGATTCAACGAGGAGGGACATCCCATACTCAATACACTGCTTTCTCCCTTTAAAGTAGTTCATTTTTAATGCATTTCATACCTTGTATGTGCCTCTGATCAATCATTTCGAAAAGCCAAAGTTTCAAACTGTTTTGCAGCCAGGTGTGCCGCACGGTACACTTTGAGTGCCGTACGGTACTCATTTAAAAATTTGACCGTTAATTTGAAGAACAGTGCCGCACGGCTCCTCATTTGTGCCGCACGGTGCATCTAGTGTGCTGCACGGCATACTTTTCTGATAAAATGTGAAATTTGAATATTCCCCCTGCAGGAACAGTTTGAAGTTTGGATTTTCGTTTGATTTTCGTCAATTACATACCAGTCATTTGTTTTTCTCGTTATTATCATGTGCTGTATTTGATTTAAATGTTTATCTGTTAATGTTCATCAATAAGATTGTTTTCTGATAAAATCCCACAAATGTTTAGTAAAGACCGATTTTTAATCGGGCGAACGGGGTGCATTAAAACCCTTCCCCGTTCGTAACCTGGCTTCCGGATCCAAAACGAATCTCTGGTTTTCAATTGGTTTTATAAGTCATTCTCTCAAATCATCATTTTCAAATTGGTTTCTCGGGTCCCAAACTACTTTCCCAAAACCCGGGTGGCGACTCTAAAATCTTTTATTTTTCGAACCGTTTCGAAAAACCATCTTCGAGCGCGTGGAGGCCGACCGTCCACATCAATCACAACGGTTTGTATGATTTTGTACTACAGAATCACATTGACTACACAATCATACGGACCGCCAGCAATGGAAGAAGGAGAGATGGGGAAAGAATCTTTCTGAAACATTATCTACTCCTTCCAATTCTATGCTTTGACTTCCGTTGGCTTGTGTATTTATAATTACTGATTTATAAAATGTTTGGTTATTTGAAGGGTTTATCTCTTGATTCTCCCTATTCTTAATTGTCATGGAGGAATATCTTAAAAGAAAATCATTAGTAGAATCACCTCAATCATTCTAAAGACTTGTTGATGTGAATTTAAAAACTAATTTAAAAGTTTGTCTAAGATTTTGTTTGTTAATTTTTGTCTAACAATAAGTGCATAAGACATTCATCATGTTCAACTTTTTTGATGAATCATCCGTTACGATGAGAGAAGTTTAGAGAGTAAAAAAAGTACTACTACAATAAAAAAAGTTCAATAAAGACGAAAATGTAAACAGTTGGTGTTTTTTTATCCATTTTGTCGTCTTATATGAAAAATTTGCAACTTGACTCTACATTTATACACTTCTATTAATCCCAAAAATTACAAAAATGATAAATAAAAATTACAAAAAATACCAAAAAAATTAGGGATACTCACCCAAAGTGAAGTATTCTTATGAGAAATTTGGGTGAAAATTTTGGGATCATTTTGAATTTTTTTCGTAATACTAACAATAGTTGATTCTTAGGATGAACGTACACCATTCTTTCGGTATGGACAGGTAGTAATTCTAGGTGTAAACACCCACAAAAATATCCATCAACTTCTATCGGTCTTATGACAAAGATAAAAAGATGAATCCATACGTGCAACCAGAAAAGAGCTTGAAAGAGTGCTTCTTGTTACTCATAAAATCTCAATCCACTCCTTAGCCTCTTAATTTTATTTAATTTTACCAAAGGTTGGGTAGACTTAACCAAAGTGAAATCTTAACGACAGGAACAAAAGAAATAAAAACTGAAAATGCAGAAATTAAGAAACTCTTCCGTCGTCCCCTCAACGTCACTGTCTCATCTAGGGTTTGCTCTGAAAACCCTAGATGAGGAGAGGAGGTAGAGAGAAAGAGAGAGGATGATCATATGGGGATTGGATCAACGAATAGTGCGAGAACAAAATCTTTAAACAATTCTGGATTATTATACCCATCGCCAATCTTGTACATCACATCCTGTTGGCGTGATAGGTTGAGAATTCGCAAGAGGAGATCTCTGGATACCACAGTTGGTCTAATTATCTCTTCATTCATATCTTTCCATGTATTCTCAACTTTTTTGTACAACTCAGCAATGGCCTCTGACTCTGAAACTCCATGTTGCTTCATGTAGCACTCAACTCCTGTAGCCATGGTGTAGCCTTTATTTCTTTCAGCCTGAAAAATTATAATAAAAAGTTGTTAGAAAAATGGTGGCTTGTATACATGCGCACCACAAGTCGATACCTTGTCTTCACGTACATATAAAGTAACTTTTATAGCCTGGGATAGGACTGGAATTTGGACTTGAAAAGGACTGGAATATTGGACTTGAATAATATTGGGCCCGGAGTGTGTCCATGGATTTAGTTACATAATGACACTTCATACGACCGCTCTAAAAACAGATTTGCAGTTGCGATGTCAAATGCCATAAAACACTAGAAATCCTTCCTAACACCAATTGGTTTTAGAAGAGATAGTGGAAAGCGGTTCGACAAGTAGTATCAGAGCTAGAAGATCGTGGATTCGAGTTAACTCTAACTGTCTCTAGTAGTTATTTTTAAGGATCCGAATCCTCTCCAATTCATGTTTGGACTGTCCATTGAGAGAATCAATGGTTCAGATTGATTTTTAAACTCTTATTGGTAAGAGTTAACTCTGACCAGTGAGAGTTTGAAAATAAATCCAAATCTCTGATTGTTGAAAATGAAAAGTCCAGAACATGGATTGGAAAGGATCCATTTCTTTTTTTAAGTACTACTACGTGGTCTGCCAAGTGCCTACATTACTTTCCTATGGATATGGACAGGGCCGGAGAAACTATATATGACACAAGTAGTTAGGATCGCTTGACCAAACTCAATTTGATGTGTCAATGAGAATTTTGATAATTGGAGCCAAATTTTTTATAATTGGAGCCAAATTTTCTGTGTTATGTAATTTTTTGTAAAAAAAAAAAGTGCACTAAAATTTGTTATGCATAATGAAAAATGTTTAAATTTGCAATTATTTTGTTGTGCTCTACGCGGGGAGAAGTTTTCCACAATTATGATTGAAAATTGCCCCACCCATCAATTTTCTGACTCCACCCCTGGTCCTATGCTTGTTGATCTCACGTCCACCGCTTGAACTCCACTTGTATCATATGGTTCAAATCTCTGGCTGCAGTAGTATTGACCTTATATAATTGATTCTGTCTGTCTCCCTTAGATATTAAGGATGGAGTCAAGGAGGAACAAGTGGTGGCTGCCGCCACCACAAGATTTTCAAAAAATGCAATTATTATGTAGAAAATATATTTTTATCCCCGAATTATATAGACTCGCGACCACTAGATTTTTTTGAAGTTTTTATGTTATTGTAGTTTTTCGTAGAGTAGATGAATATTCATAATGCAGTTTGTCTTTTTATTTTTTAAGTACATACTTTCGCCACCACAAAGGTAAAATCTTGGCTCCGTGATATAATGGATTAGGCAATGATCTCATTAACAGAAGCAAACAGAAATGTTAGGTACACACAATTTGGTACCCACAATGTACCCAAACACACACACAAGTGTGTGGGCTCCACACACACATATGTGTATGTGTGTGTGGAGCCCACACACTTGTGTGTGTGTTTGGGTACATTGTGGGTACAAATTTGTGTGTATGTAGTGTTGCTGCAGAAGCAAAAGGTCAGAGACCAACGTACCTCTGAGGTCATGATGTCATTGCTGATTCGGGCCATTATTGAGTAAGCAGAGAGCATTCGAGGATTAGATTGTAACCATTGGAATGCCTCAGGGGTTGCAATATCTCCGTCCATGCCTATAAATGAGGATGTGACAATAAAAGGAGCTGTGACGGATATTGCAGCTTTGGTCATATACTCATCGAAGGGTGGTACACTATGTCCTTTGTTTACGCGCTCTGTGTCGAGGTCTTGGCATATTACGACATCCTTGAGCTGGAGAGACCAAAAATAAATCACCATTTTATGACAACAATTCTAGTTAAACAGAAATAAATAAATGAAAAGCAAGATTGTATGATTTCCGTCTCAAAAAGATTGTCCGGATCCATATGATGAGGATATAAAAATTTTACATCTTTTTTGCAAAGAAATCAAACGATCTTCGACTTTTCTATTTCCTAGATATCATTGAGTTCTTATAAACCCAGATTAACATATTCGCAAGGAAAGAGAATATGATATCCAATTATAAGTGTCATTGATATTGTTAGTATAATAGCTTCTAATAATCTAACTAATTTTTGTTTGATTTAACAAATCACAAGTAATTTTATATTTCCAATTCACAATATCTTTCATTAAAAAAAAATAAGCACATGTTGTGGTACGTAGCCTAAAAAATTGAATAAAATAATTTATGTACTTTTACTGCATTAGACTAGAATAATTTCAACATACAAGGTATTATCTTAAACTCTATGATATAATAGATAAACGCTTAGATAAAAATAAGTCTATTAAGTTGGACACTCATGGCGCTGATACCATGTTGGACCGAAGAGTGTCTCCCACTGTGATGCCATTCTGTATCAAGATTAGAGAAGACTATGTAATTTCTTGTTTCAAATAAAAAGAGACATACTGCTGCTTCTAAATAACGAACACCGTAGGACTTTTGTCCTCTTTTTGACATCATCTCACGTGAATCATCAAAGTACTTTCGGAGGCCTGTGTAGAATCCCTTCATGTACTCTGGGAGTTGATCGACGGCGTCCATGACGTCCGTGTCGTCCCACCTAAAAAATTCAAGTGTGCATCGAATGTCAAGTGATCTTAGAATGTTTTTTAAGAAAATAGCATTCTTTTGGTAAGTATAAAAAATAAAAAAAAATAAAAAAAAAACTCTTATACCGAAAGGTTTCATGACTGAAAATGTGAAATGTGAGTATTGTGAGAAGTTTTACAAGTGCAATTTTCTTCGCCCATGATGCTCAGAGCTATTCATTTCGCAGGTCTTGATTTTTATCGCAATTCTCCCAACATCAACTTAATTAACCAGATATCTCTAAGTGTTTGATCAACAACAAACTTCTTTTGCTTTAGAATTTTAGGGTGAGTTTCCGAATAGATTTTATCAAAATCTGATAAAATCAAGCCTTTGATTTTATCCATTCGGAATCTGAGTTGATAAAATCTTAGATTTTTGAATGCAAAAATCTAGGATTTTATCAACTCAGTTTCCGAATGGATAAAATCAAAGGCTTGATTTTATCAGATTTTGATAAAATCTATTCGGAAACTCACCCTTAGTCAGAATTAAAGACCGAAAATTGAATGCTTAGATTAAAATCCTTGACTTAAACGAACTACTCTAATTATCGAAACAAGACCTGCTATAGGCACCACACAGCAGGTAATGTTCATCGATCGAAATTTTAAGTGGAGTGAACGAAATTGCACTCGATCAAAGTTTTATTTATGTGCATAGACGTACCTCATCAACGCATTAGTGAAAAGTTTGAGCTCTTCGTAGGTACCATAAGAATCATAGGTGTCATCTAAAGCTGATATTACGATATTACTCATTGCGTGAATCAACCGGGCAAGTGAGTATTTTGGCTCGAAAAAACATGCTAGACCAAAACAATAGCACTCCACTGCTCTGTTCCTCGCGTAAGGAATGTGTGGCATTATATTCAACTCTTTCCGCCACCTGCATAGGTACAACTTAGAAATTATATACAACAACACTTTTCGATTAAAAAAAAAAGAGGATCATATACGTCCACTGTAAAATTCTCACGCTATCACTATAAAATCTTCAATGTTCCACTGTAGATTTGGTTTGGTAATTTTCCAAATTGGGTTCAGTGCGATGCTTCGTTAGACAGGGACGGAGCCAGAAACTTCACTACGCAGGGGCGGATTTTTTCCAAAATGCTTCGCAGGAGCGAACCTATATAATTCATAGGGAAAAAAAAGTTCTTCTACATAATACTAGAGGGTTTTTTTTTTTCCTTGCAGGGGCGACCGCCCCTATTGGCCCCCCTCTGACTCCATCCCTTTCGTTAGATGTTATTTGATGAGTTGATTACTAAAGGTATCGATTAAAAAAAAAACTGTAAAATTCTTACGCTTTGACTGTTCCAATATAAAATATACTCACATATTCTACTATAAAATTCTCATACTTCATACTGAAATTTGATGATCAATGGTAGTGAAGCCTTGGACTTAGGGATTAGTCATTTTTACTCTTGTTTCGGTTTTGGCTAAGGAATAGTAGTTACTCAGTCTCCAGGATTTAGTCGAGATGCACGTAAATTGACTTAGACTCTCTACGTTGCATATGGACATGGATTCCTCTATTGACAGCCTGCTCGATGCCAATAAGCTAAAGAAATGACAAAAAAAAATGCACACAATCCTATACCCTTTTCAATATACTTTAAAAAAAAATTATAAATTTTAATTGTAAACTATGACAACATCCCAATGAGCTATTTTTAACATTTTCATACATTCATGTATATTTATATATTTGCCATGCTAATAATTACCTGAAGAGGTGGCAGAGTTCTTCATTGTGTAGCATCTGCAATCTATTGAAATCAATCTTTGCAAGCCTTAGTACCTTTTCATTCCTAGAAGGGTCATTTTCATAGAAAGAGATATAATATCTAGCTTGAATTCTTTGAACGTCTCTGTGGAGTGGTTGGTACAAGGCATGGGCCACATGTTCACCCAAATCAGGGCTTAAATATGGTTTCAATGACTCAAGCCCAGCTTTTGTGAAACGAAAAGCCTCTTCAAGTATATCTTCACCATGAATTCTCAAATAAGTAGCTTCATAGAGGCTTAACATACCCCTCACATCATTGCTAATGGTTACCTTGAACTCCCCATTATCGTTTGTGAATTTCTTGAAGACACCTACAGATTATTCAATTAGTTAAGTGAATCTTGTTTAGACACAGAGATCTGGATACAAATGCTTCAGAGCCGTCAGATACAAGTAAAGCACCACGAAATAATGGGGGGTTGACATGTATCAAACAACTCCGAACACATTTGTATCTGGATTTGGGCATAAAAAATAAGTTAGTTTTAAATATGATAATAGTACTTACTGGAAGACAAGTTATAACCACGTTGCCTAAAAACTCGAAAGTGAAGTGACACCATGAACAAATCATCATGGAAAACATGACTATAATCCTCAAAGTTTTTGAACATGTCTTCCAAGTTCTCTTCAATCTCTTTCTCGAAGAGGTAGGAAACACCAAGGCGTTCAAGTGCATCGATCAGAACCATCTTCTCTGGTGCTGATTTATAACCTCCAGCATCATTTACTACCAGCATATCGTTCACTTCTTCCTTCAACACTTCAACCTCTTTACTGTACTTTTCAAATAACTGCATCAAATATAGCTATGTCAAAAATGGAATTAACTTTTTCAGAGCATCATCAATGGAAAGATGAGGGCAAGAAAGATAATACGTAGTGTATTGATTACCTGGTTGTCTAAAGTGAATGAACAGAATCGATCTCCCCATAAACTGGGTTTAAAGTTTCCCAAGGGGCGAAGAGTCTGATCAGGCATTTTAGAGTGTTTAATGGAAAGATGAGGAATTGTTGGTGAATGAAAAATTCCTCGGATAGAACAAAAGAATCAAGATTGTAATGAGGGCAAATGAAAGCTTGATTGTTTGTTGAATGATCAAACTAACTCTACTTATTTTAAAGGATGAAAACAAGCTGCACCAAATAACATTCTCTCTCTCTCTCTCTCTCTCACTCTCTCTCTCTCTGCACCAAAAAAAATTGCGGAAAAACAGTTGTGGGCCGTTGGATCCTATGCCCTTCACACGATCCAACGACTCACAATTATTTTCCCGCACTTTTTTTTTGCGAGGGAGCCCTCATAGGAAACTTCTCTATATATAAATCTCTAGCTCAACAAATTAGCAATTACTGCCTCCATTCCACCCTTTTAGTTTCTATATTTCAGGGGAACAAGCACTAAATTACTAATAAAGTTATTTTTAATTATTTAAGTAGGGTGAATTTTGGAAATCCATACACTTTTTTAGTTGACGTAGACATATTTTAGGACATTTCAAAATGGAAAAAAAGACCAACATTGTGGAACGGAAGGAGTAGTATTAAGTAAAGATGCTGGTTTGAGCACCATCACGTTAATCGCGTGATTCATGTCCCTAATAACATCCTATGACTATTTTGATTATTAAATTCTTTCATGTTATAGAAGTTGTCGAGAGGAAAAGCTACATAAGAAATTATCTTGATTGGATACCAATCAAAGTACATTTATTGTGAAAAAAAAATTAAGTGGAGCCGTACGAATTACAACTCAAAACACCAATTTTTCTAAAGTCGTTGTTCTACTCGTTGAGCTTCCACGAGTTTGATCATCACAATCATCTTCTGCATTTCACTAAGAGGTCATGTATTCTTTTACCATTTAAAAAAAAAAAACATGGCGTGAACCATCTTGTGATCCAATGATTCATGTCCCGATAACATATTCAATTGCATGCCAACTCATAAGCTCATTATTTCTTTAGACAGATCGGATTCCTGATTGAAATAGGCGTGCATCTCGTGATTCACTGATTCATGTCCCCATGATAACATATTCGATCAATTACACTTTCCAAAACAGAAAATATATATATATATATATATATATATATATATATATATATATATATATATATATATATATATATATATTCAATTGCATGCCAACTCACAAGCTCATTATTTCTTTAGATAGATCGGATTCCCGATGGGAAAGTTTAACCTAGAAAATCCATTCAGAAAATTGTCCACAATTTAAAATCAGTCTTTACCCGAGCATCAGTAACAGGGATAAATTAAAAGAAGATGCTGCTCATACATATGGAAATCATTGCGTCCTATCACACCCCGTTTTTTATAAGTGCATTTTTTTCTCTTTTTTTTTTGTCTTTTAGTGAAATTCATTGTGTAAAATTTTTCACTAAAAGACAAAAAAGAGGTGCACTTATATAAATGAAAAAGAAAAAAAAGGTGCATGTGGAAATCACTATCGTTTATACTCCCTCGGTCCCTTTTTAAGTGATCCATACGGGAATACGTGCAATTTCAAACCCCTAAAAAACATATTTCTCTATATAACTTTTTAATTTGTTTTATACCAAATTAATTTGGTGCAAAAAAAATTTAAAAATGATATGCGAAAGTACATTTTTAAACGTCCGCAAAAATACGCGTTTCCCAAGTGAATCACTTAAAAAGGGACGGAGGGAGTAAAATCATTCATACTAATTTGTTGCAAAGTTCCTTTCACAATTTAGTCTACTGATTAGACAAAGAACTATGCAATTATTTCATCCAGAGTATAATATAATCCATTATAGAGTTGTTGCCAAGGTCCTTTATCCTATTAATCTACTGATCAAATGACAACTATGCAATTATTGCATCCAGAGTTTGTTAGCACAAGCCAATCACGCCCACAATAATGGAATACAAAAACAGCAAAGAAATCGACACAAGATTTTATGTGGTTCCTCAAAAACCGGGTACCTCCACGAGAGCGAGAGTGAGTCTATTATTTGATTAAAGTCGTCCAGAGTTTTACGATAGAAAAACTTCTCGGTACCTTTCCATACGAGCCACAAGTTCCAACAGAGTTGAACCTAATGAAATATAGAGAGTTATTCCCATGCTTGTTCCTTTCATATAACAATCTATTCAATTAACAACAAAACGTGGTATTTAAAAATCTTGCTACCCTAACACCACCCACACGTGATGGGATATAATACAAATTAAAGTCTAACAGACCTCTATCTTATATATTCACTTGGATCGAACCAAAAATGGATATCTCAAGCTTCAAAGAATCTTCGGCTGAAATGGCAATGAATTACACCAGCAGGGAAGAAGAGAAAAAGGCTTTTCTTAATTCGAAAGCCGGTGTAAAAGGTCTAACAGACGCTGGGGTGGCAAGACTCCCTAAAATATTTGTTCGGCCTCCTGATGAGCTCGCCGACGAGGTTAAAATGTGCAAGACCAACATACAGGTTCCGGTGATTGATCTCAGCGCGATTGAGGAAGGTGATATGCGCGAAAAAATCGTGACTGAACTCCGCGGAGCATCAGAGGAATGGGGACTTTTTCAAGTGGTCAACCATGGAATCCCCTTGAAGGTGCTCCAAGGAATGATCGATGGAATATGCAGTTTTCACGAACAGGATTCCGAGACAAAGAAGCAATGGTATTCATATGATTGGAAGAGAAGCGTGAGATTTCATAGTAATTTTGATCTGTATGAGGCAAAATCCAGTAATTGGAGGGACACAATGACTATCTCTATGCTTGTTTCAAATCAAATTGACCCAGATAAAATTCCCGTATCGTGCAGGTATGTTGTCCTTGTCCTAGAGCTCTATTGTCGGTAAAAAAGTCTTTAAAATTCGGACCATTGAAAACACTTTTGGACGGTCGAGATCCACCGTCCATGCACTATACGACTATACGTACACGGACGTCTATACGCGTATCGTTTTTGTTGTAAATCTCAAACTAAATTGACAAGAATGCAAATCGTATATCGTATTTTTGGTCTTGAATTCGCAGAGCTACATCAGTTGAGTACATAAAGCATGTCAGAAGCCTGGGAAATACTCTATTCGAGTTGTTATCAGAGGCTTTAGGCCTCAAACGCGGCCACTTAAACGGCCTCGAATGTGATGGAGGCTGCAGCTTTGCTTGCCACTACTATCCAGCATGCCCGGAGCCAGAGCTAACTTTGGGAGCTAGCAAGCACACGGATCCTACGTTCCTCACTGTACTGCTGCAAGACCACATTGGAGGCCTCCAAGTAATGTATGAAAATCAATGGGTTGACGTTCAACCACTCTCTGGAGGTTTGGTAGTCAACATTGGGGATTTTCTCCAGGTTTTCTCTCGTTACATATCAATTCAGTCCTTCTATTGTCAGCCCAGTTTTTATTGTCAACCCAAAGCAAACTCTTCCACATACGGAAGTGTTTTCACTTTTTACACTTATTTAAGGCTATGACAGAGAAAAAGTTAAGGGTCTGCTTGGAACATGTGGAAGAGAAGAGAAAGTGAAAGAAAATAAAATGAGAGGAAAGTGAGAAAAATTGGAGGAAAATTTCACTATTCACAATACTAAGATTTTTTATTTTCTCTCTTCTTTCCCTCCAAACCAAACAAGATAAGGGAAAATTTTCAATTTTCCTTTCTTTTCTCTCACTTTCCTCAAGTTCCAAACACACCCTAACTCTTCCATGAAAGAGTTTTCACTTTTTACACTTATTAAAGGCTTTAATACAGAAAAAGTTATCTCTTCTGTTCGCCCATTGGGCTGATGGTAGAATTCTCCATATCAATTTGTTAACTATATGGCAATTCAACAATTTTAATACATATCTTTAATTTCCTTTTTCTCTTTTTAATTTCAGATATTATCTAATGACAAGTTCAAGAGCGCTTACCACAGAGTGGTGCCTAAACTTGCTGGACCGAGAATTTCTGTGGCGTACCTATGCGCCGGTGTTTTTACAAAGACTTACGGCCCTTTAAAAGAACTGTTATCAGAAGAGAGTCCTCCCTTATATAAGGATTTTCTAGTGAGTGATTATATTGCTAAGTTCTTTGCCAAGGCGCTTGACAAGTCTGCGCTCGACAATTTCAAGCTATGAATCGTATCCTAATCAAGAAGCAAACGATAAAGTTCGTGGCTGCAGACGCATTGTGCTTTCCTATTAATTTGAAACTACGTCATTGTCAAGTGTGTCCGTGGTGGTTCTTTTTATTTTGTATTTATCCACACAATAAAAATCGGTTATATGGAATTCCACTTTTATCCTCGTGTCATTTCGTTACTTCCAAATCTATTCCCCAATTCCATGAGTTGTACTGTACTGTATACTCTACTTTTTTATTGGTGTACGTATTCGATATTATAATGGGTTTCCCCTCATCCACAACATCAGTTTTGTGTGCATTTGGCTTGTATGAGTGAAGTACTTCAGGGGATCAAAAGTGTCAATAAGCCCATGTTTATTGGTTGGTTGAGTAAGTTATACTTAATTTTGTTATCTAAAGAAGACTTGATGCAGCGCAGCTATGGAAACGAAACTAATCGTGCAAGAGGAACACGAACTATAAGATCGACCCGGAGGTACTCCCTCCTTAAACGACCAAGACATGAGTATAAACTCGTTTTTCTTTAATTCATCAACAACCGAATTCTGCCATTAGGCTTACAATGATACTTATAGGGCTAAAGTAACCCTAATCCAACTAGGAATCAAATAACAAACCATAATCCAACTAGGAATCAAAATACTCTGGAACACTTATTTCTAAAATTGGAGACTTCCTAACAAAATTATTTAAATAAAAATAAGGAAAACTTAAAACACTATATTTGTAAGTAATATAAATTTCCAATCTGCATCATTCTCCTCTGCTTGAAGAAACTCGTTCTCGAGTTTATACAGTTGAATTCGCCGAACCTTGTCCGCTTCCATCTTGAACTTCAAATTGATTTTTCCGAAGCCAAATTCCAAAAAGAAATCTTCAAAAATTAGAGGAACAATTTCCATTGTTAGGTATGAAACACATGTGCAAAGTCTTCAATAAATTCCAAAAAAGAATCGATAAATTGTAATACTTCGAATCCTAACGATGGGCATACGTTGATCGCCTTTTTTTCCGACGTTGAAGACGCCATCGATTGAATCCAAACCATCAACTTTGTCAAGGATAGTAACAAACTTCTTCTCAATTTCCACAAATTCATCCTTCACATTCTCTTCCACTTTATGAATGACAGTTTCCTCCTCATCTGAGTACTCACAAATTTTGGAGGTGAATCTCAATCAATTTCAGACTGCAACAACGATGGATTTGTGTCCAAAAATATTTTATCGGATTCTTCCTCTAATATATCATCTATAAAATTTTCCACATCTCCCTCAACCAAAATTGCTTCTATAACATATTTTCTTCCTCCATGGAATTGTGGAAGCCCAATTTTTTTTGGAATCTCAATCTTCAAACTAGACTCACAACAATGAGAGCCACGGGTTCTAGCCGCAACGTCTCTATACCGCCCCCCTTGGTAGTTTCCGCCACCAAAAGGTTTGATATCTTCATCGTCTGAAAAACCATCATCGATCAGAGGGTTAGGTCTAACAGGGCGACGGCGAGTCGGATTCCCAACTTCTAGAGCCTCAAGGCGTTAGGTGATCGCCCCTAGCACGGCCTCTATCCGTTGTAATCCTTTCTCCATTCGAGCTTCTCTAGCAACCTCATCCCGTTCATAGACATCCTCAACAAAAGCTGTACGACCGCCTCGTCCACCTCGACCTCCAGCACGTCCTCCGGCCATAGTCAGGATTGGAACTTGCAGCTCTGATACCAACTGATGCAGCGCAGCCTATGGAAACGAAACTGATCGTGCAAGAGGAACACGAACTATAAGATCAACCCGGAGGTACTCCCTCCTTAAACGACCAAGACATGAGTATAAACTCGTTTTTCTTTAATTCATCAACAACCGAATTCTGCCATTAGGCTTACAATGATACTTATAGGGCTAAAGTAACCCTAATCCAACTAGGAATCAAATAACAAACCCTAATCCAACTAGGAATCAAAATACTCTGGAACACTTATTTTTAAAATTGGAGACTTCCTAACAAAATTATTTAAATAAAAATAAGGAAAATTTAAAATACTATATTTGTAAGTAATATAAATTTCCAATCTGCATCAAGACTACTCCTAAGCATACTGGTATGATCCATGATATGGTATAAAACAACTGATATGTAACAGATGGTACCGGAGTAAACTTTGATGCATGTGCACTGGGGCTATGGAAAATTACCCAATTACTTTAATTAAAATCTTATATTGCAGTTGTAATGTTTGGATCTTGATTTTCAGAAAAGACTATGAATGACAAAGCATAAAAAATAATTAAGAAAAAGACAAAGATTTGATTTCTTTCTCTCTTGATTCTTAGATCAAAAATAGCCTAAAAATTAATGATGCTGCCGAGTGCCCACATGGATGAAAATGACTTAAAGAAAATAGATTTTCAACAAACACGGCACATATTTTCATGCAATTCAGCACCGCTATAGATATACAAATACGAGTATTACATTGTTTTAAATAATCCAATAACCACTAAAGTCAAAATGTTCATCCTTGAGGGATGGGGCGACGTAGTCATTTTCATGTGATATTCGGTAGAAATACATTATGTCATATAATTAAACTGCTAGTAAAAACATTACTCTTTCTCCATTCCTGTGTACCTCACTCCAAACCACAAGGACGTCATGTCTTGATTTTTCATCTATGAGGGGCTTTTGTGTTTCTTGAGCAAACCAAAAGTCCATATAGACAAGGCCTAACTGGAGGTTTCCAGCCTGCTCGGCCTATTCAAGGATGTATCATTGTGATCAATGTGGCCCAATTGAAAGCTGTATCCGCTGCATGGAAAGTGGGCCTAAAAAAATAGGTCCAGTTTCCTACTTCAAAATGGGTTGAGAACCCAGAACTTAAAGAGGACGTTCGGCTACTGCAATTGTGACAAAGAAAAATAGATATTTTCATGTTACACACCAATCTCTCTCTCTCTCTCTCTCTCTCTCTCTCTCTGGCTTGATAATCGGTCTACAGAGACTAGTTTATGTGCTTCTCAACTAATTCTAATTACGTAATTCAATCGATTTTAAGGTCTTATAGCTATGTATCATGAAAAAATGCACAGGGATGGGATGTGTCCAAATTGTTTCTCTGGAAAACGCACAGGGAATAATCACTCTCGTAGGTCAGAAACAATGAGCGTTTACATGTAGGGCATGCCAAGACCGTGACGTGGTCTAACCGTGAATAAAGCTGATTCCAACTTCATAATAAACGATTGCATTACAACCCTTCCGGAAGATTGCAAAAGTAATCCGAGGTTGCCTTACTTGTGAAGGACATAAAATTCAGTGAATGATCGTATGAAAACAATAAAAAAGCAACCATCACTTCTATTATTGAAAATAAAGTGATAATGAAGAGATAAATGTTTGCTAATATCGGAATTAGAAACTTGGCACTTTGTATTATCAGAACTAAAAGCATGAATGTATGATGTTTGAAATGATGAAGGTTTTTGACACACAAATCAAATTAGAGAAAAAAACATGGCAATTAAAGTATTTTTCTTGGATGAATGAAGATCATCAAACACTAGGTTTAAATCATGGGAAAATTATCGAAATGGTCCTTGTAGTTTCACCCGAGCTTCGATTTAGTCCCTCTAGTTTCAATTGCACTCCAACAAACCCTGTAGTTTCAATTTTGGTCGAATTGAGTCCAAATGTTAACTTCCGTCAACAGATTAGACGGAAAACCCAATTTGGGGATTTTTTTAGGGTCAAACTCGTCTTTTCACCCACCCTTCTTCTTCCCCAATTTGTAACCCTAACCCTAACCCTAAATCAAATCCAATCTTTTCCTTTCCTTTGCGAAAGGCTTAATTATTGGGAATTAATACCAAACCAATTCAAGGGAAATGATTTTGGGAATTAATTGAACAAAAAAAGGCTTAATTATTGGCGATTGTAGAGTACCAATCCTCCATAGCCTCTCTCTTCCCCCTTTTACAATACACCGAGTACCATCCCTCCCTCTTAACCTCCACCTCCACCTCCTCCCTCCTCTCCACCACCGCCGACGTCTCCAATCCTCCACCCCAACCAGACATCACCGGAATATCGAGCCTCGCCGGCCTCTTCCTCTTCAAAACCGTCGGCGAGGTGGACCCCACGCCGACATCCCAACAAGCCCTGTTCAGCCACTCGGAGGGCGGAACCTCAACGGGGACGACGAGAGGGAAGAAGAAGAGGGGGAGTGGTTTCGGGTGAGGGATGATTTGTCAAGAGAAGATGAGGATGAAAGAGAGGATTTGCAGAAGAGGGAGGACGAAACCCTAGACAGAGAGAACACGGGGGAGTTCGAGATTGCAACGGTACAAGACTTTTTTTTTTTTCTTTTTAATTACCCAAAATTGGTAAATTGTGATTGAAGACATTTTTTGCAAAGGAAAGAAAAAGATTGGATTTAATTTAAGGTTAGGGTTACAAATTGGGGAAGAAGAAAAGTGGGTGAAAAGACGAGTTTGACCCTAAAAAAATCCCCAAATTGGGTTTTCCATCTAATTTGCTAACGAAAGTTAATGTTTGGACTTAATTCGACCAAACTACAGGGTTCGTTGGAATTCAATTGAAACTAGAGGGACTAAATCGAGACTCGGGTGAAACTACAGGCATTTCGATAATTTTTCCTTAAATCATCCAAAATGAAACAAGAGACAAGTGTATAAGAGGAAAAAATTTCTCTCTAACAATGGGCTGATCTCACACTTGTTACCCTAAAAGGGAGAAAAATATGGTTATATATGGTTCAGGTACGCACTAGGAATCCACCAATCACAAGCCAACCCAAGGAAGGGCATCAAGCCCTAACGGCGTGCTCGACGTGCACGGATAAGGGCACCATGTGCTTTCAGTGTGCTCCGAGAGCCCTCTTCAAACTCAACGATAAAAATAAATCTAAATTCAAGAACAAGGATGAAATTGCTCAGAAAGCGCACCATGCGCTAGCCCCGTGCTGATTAGTGCACCACACTACCAGTGCGCTAACAATGCCCAGCGCTCCCAATCTCTAATTTGTTAGAAAAACTATGGCTTTTCAACCCAGAGCAAAATAAACACTCTCAATAAAATAACAACAATAACAATAACAATAAATAAATAAACCCCATCTAGTCTCCAATTATTGGAGGTAAGGGCGGAGATAATTGGAGACAGCATCAAAGAGGGTGGGCCTAGAGACCCAAAACACTTTCTGTGCTTATTACCGTGCTTCCTTCATTCATGGTCCAGAGCATCTGACTAATACGCACATAAAACAGTCTGAATGTCTTAGAAAAAATTATTTGTCACAAAATAAGGCCAACCAAAAACCTGCCTTGGAATTTAAAACATGATTATCACCAAAGCCAACCAAAAAGCTTATGCCTTAGAATTTAAAACATGATTATCACAAGACATCAAGAGGCATATGATGCATGGAAAAATATTAAGCTAAATGCACGTGAGATGCATATATCTTTCCAAACGAATTCGCACAGCAACCCCTCACCACATCTTGAATTCCCTGGCAGAGCTAGTATTTAGACTTGACTAAAGTAAAACCACCTCCCAAACTGAAATCGAAAAAGAATTTGTAATACAAACTCCAATGGTTTGTCGGCTTCTGAAAATTGCCAATAAATCTAACAAGAACAGAGAAGGCACATACAATTAATCTCAAACACAATTTTATTGTAAATACACACAAATGATTACAAATGTGCTCCCATACGTCTGTTTCTATATTCCTCTCTCACTCACTCTTATTTCTTGCACACTTAATTAATCAAATTACAAGCCAATTTATAGGCTAAACAAGAGATAAAACAAATAGGAGATAAACTCTCATTTATTGAACAAATTAATCACAAAAACCATTACTAAACCTTAAAGTCTTCAAGCCTGATCTTAAATAGTTCACCCGTGTGTTTTTAAGGCTTTGCTTAAAGTCTATTTTTCTTCATCCTAATAAAGCTTAATTTTCAAAAGTGAAGGGGTGTAGGCCGTGGCAGGGGAGAAAGACAATAGAAGAGAACTAAGTGGAATACAGAGAAAGAAGCAAACAATGCGAGGGAAAACTTCTCACATAAAAAGAACAGTAAAACCTCGCTTGCTTAACTTTTGCTGGGCAAAAAAAATAAAGAAGAACAAAAGCTCACAGAGGGAATGTGCTCTCAAATCTGCTTGCCTCTCCCTCCCCGTCGCCTCTTAAAATCTGCTCTGAAATCCCTTTACGAGGAGAGAAAGTAGAAAGAAAGAGAATGGATGATCACATGGGGATTGGATCTCCGATTAGTGCGAGAACGACATACTTAAACAATTCTGGATTGGTATACCCATCGCCATTCTTGTAGCCCACATCCTGAAGGCGTGCTAGGTTGAGAACTCGCATGAGGAGATCTTTGGATACCACAGTTGGTCTTATCATCTCTTCATTCATGTCCTTCCATGCATTCTCAATTCTTTCGTACAACTTAGTAATGGCCTCTGACTCTGGAACTCCGTGTTGCTTCATGTAGCACTCAATGCTTGTAGCCATGTGGCCTTTCTTTTTTTCTCCCTGAAAATTATAGTAACAAATATTTGTTAGTGTAGACACCTCAACTTAACCCCGTGAATGTGATTAAAAAAAAACAGTACACAAAAGTTTGGAGAAATGCTCTTGTTGAGTGTAAAGCCAAATCTTGCGTTTGGAAGCGTTTTTTGGGCAGTCGCAGCATTAGTAGTCCGGACCATGGGTTTGGTGGTGCGGACCAGCAAAGAGAAAGCAAAAACAAGCTCGCAAAACAGTGGTAGTCCGGACCATGGGTCCTTAGGCTCATATTTACTACAAGCAACCTTGGTCCGGACCACGCGAAGGATGGTTTGGACCATCGCGCGTGTTTTGGTCCGTTTTGAGGCGGTTTTAGGGTTTTGTTTAGGGCTTCTCTTGTTCTTAATTATATATCATAGTGAAACCCCCAGCACCTAGCGGAGTAAGATTAAGCAAATTGCTTAAGTCCAAACCATATATATCGCGTGTCTTGCTCTTACTTTGTCGATTGCTTGCTTTATTTTTTGCGTGAGATTGTTCTTCTTGCCCTTACAGCTCTTAACCATCTAAAACAGCCCCAAAAACGCAAAAAAAAAAAAAAAAAAAACAAACCAATTGAGCGCTCAAATGGAACAAGCCAGTGAGTCAACGCATGACTTGAGCACTCAAGTTAGAGTTAACCTGAGCGCTCAAGGTATACTAGAGCGTTCAAGTCGTAGGTGATCGATGATCGATGATGGAGATTCCTGCCTCAGCCATCGACGCATAGGGTCCTACAGCCCCTGAAACACTCCACCATCCTACGCTAAACCCTCCCCTTGACCGAATGATGGCCTAACTCACTAACCCTCCACTAACTTACCCTTTTTAGTACACCTCTCTCCCCCCACCCTTCCATTTTCAGGGCCCTTAGACTCCGCTATTCCAAAATTCAACTTCATCCACCACATCACACTCATCCAATCCCTCTTTCTGCTACACAGAACTACATATACTCCAAGATCCTCACTAAAAATCCCCAAAACACCAAGTTCAATTCCTAAAATCCATCAAACATCCGAAAACCCTTCGTTTAAGTCAAGTTCTAGCCTAATCACCTCAAAGTCAGTTTTCTATTTTCCTAAAAATCTATCCTCTAACCTTACTTTCCCAAAACCTCAACTAAAAGCATTTGTTTCAAGCTTGAAAATGTAGAAAAACCTTTCAAAAACAAACTATTTTGGTTGTATTTGGTTAGATAATTTAGTTTAGTTTTGATGATGTCAGCAAGTGTAATGAGTAGAGAGAGATAGAAAGAGAAATGAGGGAAATGATGATGTCATCAAAACTAAAACTAAAACTAAACAGGAAACGAACAAAGAGATGAGTAGAATTGGGATGGAGCATATTGCAAGGAGGTATATATGTATATATATATATATATATATATATATATATATATATATATATATAGAGAGAGAGAGAGAGAGAGAGAGAGAGAGAGAGAGAGAGAGGATAAATGGCTGGAAAGTCTAAATTTCATTTCTAATCTAATTTATTTTTGTTCGTAGGGATAATTCAATAAACTCTTAAAGAGATGCAGTTGTACCATTATACCGGTGTTGAGCTCCTCCCTTTAATTGTGTTTCTAATGGGAGTTAGTAGGCTCAAACCAGTCCCTTATACCGGTGTTGAGCACATTTGTTTTTTTTGACACAAAATAGGTTCAAAAACCTTACTACTCAGAAACTGATCTCAACACTCATGACAAGTTCTTGAGCTCTCAAGTTAGTCCCAGAGCGCTCACTCCAAGTTTTTCAGTTTTTGAGTAAACCAGGTCCAAATTTTTTTTGTAATTTAAACATTTTTGGTTCAAAATCAGTCTGTCAACTTTCTGATTAGTCCTTAAAATAAGCATAACAATGTTTATAAGGCTTGTTTAGTAAAAAAAAACAAGTGTTTTAGTACAAGAACTTGAAAATTTGAAAAACAGTGGAGTATTTTCAAAATACAGAAGCAAATCAAGAGTTGCAAGGAAGCATGACCCGAGCTCTCGAGTCCTTTTGTTGAGCGCTCAAATCAGTATAAGTATGCAAATTTGGTTTTGACAAAAAGAGTTAAAATTTTTACATTGTTCTATATTTTGTGTTCTGTTATTTCAATAAATGTGGTAGATAGTACTTTGGCATCTCACCATATACATAATCATAAATAGTCACTTTAAAAACCTCTCAAAATTAAGCCTACACCATACGTGTTAACGCTTTGATCCCTGATCAATTGTTCCCCCTTCCCTTACTTGAACAAAGTTTAGAAATAAATGTTCTAAAAACCACAAACACCAAGTAGAGACCGACTCTCGGGTCAAACGAGAGGGGTGCCATAAAACCCTTCATCTCTCATAACCTGACTCCCGAACCTAAGATAGTATCAGTATGGTTAGGACAGACCCATTGGCGGAGCCAAAAATTTCATTCAGAGCAAGCACCTTGTCGCAATAAAAAAAATTCACAATGAAATATAGAGAATAAATAAGCACCAAGAACAAATTAAAGTTTAAAACGCTTCTAAACATAAGAAAAAAAACTAATTATTTGTTGGTAAAAAATATAGAAAATAGTAATCCAGCCAAAAAAAAAAAAGAGAGCAGCGCACACGCCAAGGATTGAACCAAAACATTTGGTAAGCAAAGGTTGGCACTTCGGCCACTTGATCTGACGAGCCCAACGTTAGAAAGGCAGATAATTATATTATAAAGACTTAACTTTAAAACTGATTGGGAAAAAAAAACAGCAGGGGATAAAAATCGAGGGGGGCACGTGACCTCCCGATCCTAAGCTGGCTTTGCCCCTGGACGGACCGGTAAAAAAATCCTTCTCCGAAAATAAAGCACTAAAGTCATTCATGTTCGGTTACTTGGGTGCAAACTTCAAACCCAAATGGCGACTCTGAAACGAATACCTGCTCTAGAGGGGTGTACACAGTTAGAAAAGTGGTGGCTTATATATGGGCACCACCTCGGACGGCCGAGAGAGCTCACTACATGCATGTAGTGAGCTCACTCACTACAGGGCCTCCAATTCGCCACAAGTTGAGACCGTATCTTCACGTATCATGTACTCCACCTTTTTATGGCCAGGGATAGGACTAGAATTTGTACTCAAAGAGGGGCCCGTAACTAAGGAAGAAATTTTGAAAGACTTCCAAAAAATTAATGATTTCAGTTTTTCAATACTAGGAAAAATTCTCGGAACATCGATAGGAGCAAATTTCGACTTCTCAAATATAGTGGTCATTTTTACATACTACATGTTCTGCCAAGTGCCAACATTAATTGCCTAGGTATATGATGTAACACCTCGTCTAGACCACTTGCCTAATACCTTGATTTGATCCACAAGGCATACCACATGGCTCAAAATGTTTTAAGCCCAAGGTACTAATAATATCTGAAATGGTTTGTTATCTGCCCAAGATCACCCATTTGAACTTCTGGAGTGGGTAAAATCTGATTACCCTACAAATAAGGCATAGCACGTGCCTATAGCAATCACCACGAGAGGGGGTGAATAGCTCGGCACCACATAGGGTATTCGTGAGCCCTGTGCCGATCTGTCTTGGCCATGAATCAGGCCATGATAGATAAAAATAAACTAATGAAACAGGATGCACTAGCTCGGCGTGAACTATAAGGGGTACCCCTGACATGGCCGAGCTAGGAAGGCTACGAGTATAGCTTGGACAGCATTCTGGAATACATAATCTCAGCTTGGCGTAAGTAATTGAGGTATGTACGAGTCATGCCGAGCTACGTGGAAGCACGGCACCGCCACGAATGAGGCGGTGAGACATTCCAGAATATTCTACATCGATTCCTTATGAGATAAGGAGCAATCCCATGAAATAAGGGATTGATAGGGGCAGTCCTAATGTAATTAGGAGTGTACCCTATATAGGAAAGAATCCTATATGGAAAGGAAGACCTCTGCTGGACAAGATCTAGCAGGATATGGAGACTCGCCCCTAATAGGAAAGTCCTATTAGGAAAAGGATTCCTAAAGAAAATAGAAAACAGGGGCACGAGATGCCAAATATGAAGAACACCTACACCTATAAATACAGGGCAATACCATGACAAAAGGTATGCTGTGAAACCTATTTTCATACGCGTTGTGATTTGAGTACGTGATACTAACTTAGGCATCGGAGGGCCTTTGCCAACGAGAGGCAAAGGTGCTCTAACCCTTTTTCTGTCTTGTAGCGTTAGGGTTGATCTAAGTAAGCACGTGATCCAGGGTTACGTGGATTTACGCCCATACAACTTCCAATGTGAGACTAAAAAATTGCTACCCAAACCTGGGGTATTACAATCTCCCTTCCTTTATGGTCTCACGCCCTCGCAAGGGTTGAGCACTAGAGTCACCACGGCCTCTCCCGGGTCTTTTCTCTGGTGCCACAACCCATATGGTCATGTACATGGGTCGTTGTAATACCTTTGTTGGGGGTGGAGATTATTTAGTCCTACATTGGAAGTCTACATGGGTGATCTTGGACATATAACAAATCATGTAAGAAATTACTAATACCTTGGGCTTAAGCATTTTGGGCCATATGGTGTGGCTTGTGGATCAAATCAAGGTACTGCGCAAGTGGTTTACATAAGGTGTACAAATGGTATTAGAGCGACCCGTATACACGACCATGTGGGTTATGGCACCAGAGAACAGACCCGGGAGAGGCCGTGCTAACTCTGGTCACTAAGGGACAAATCCAGAGAGTGGTGACTCTAGTGCTCAACCCCTCGTGAGGGCGCTAGGCCATAAAGGTAGGGAGATTGTAATATCTCAAATTTGAGGGTGGAGATTGTTTAGTTCCACATTGGAAGTCTACCTAGGTGATGCTTGGCACATAACAAACTATGTAAGAAATTACTACTACCTTGGGCTTAAGCATTTTGGGCATGTAGTGTGGTTTGTGGATCACATCAAAGTACTAAGCAAGTTGTCTATATGGGGCATTACATATAACATGGATACGACATAAACACGACGGGAGACACAGACAAAGACAGTACATGACACAAGGATGCGAACATTGCAGGGGACATGAAAAGTTTTTTGGAAAGAATTTCAAAGTAACCCCCGACCTTTACAAATCGCACTAAGACCCATGACCTTGGTGGTGGGGTATGGTCTCCAGTTGGTGACGGTGATTGGTTCTTCGGCGATGGTCTCAGATTTTCAAGAGCTATTCGGCCATCTTGTGGGAGGTGCTTTGGATCGGTTGTGCTTGTAGGAGGAACAGTGTTTGGTGGCTTTTTTCGTGATCTATAGGCGGTTGTGGTTGTTCATCTGGTGACAACAGAGTGGCAACTTGGTTTCTTGTCGCTTGGCTGTGGTGGTTGTTTCTGGGATGTGGGTGAGGGTTTCAGGTGTTTTGGGTTTGTTGCTGGCCCATTAGAGAGAATCCCTAATAAATACCAGGTATGCATTCAATCTTTGTTCACATAACCCCACCAAAGGCCACATGTAGTCCATGTCACATTCTATTAATTTCAGATGAAGGATGGCGGTTCTGGTTAAATTGATGAGTTTTTGCATAGTACAGGTCTTTATGTGACATTTTTTTAAGGTAAGGGGTCTCATATTTTACTTTGGAGACCTTTTACCAATCTCCCTAAGCCTTCAATAATTTCTTGTCCGGCGGTTTAGAATCAATCTTAGACGATTTTCGAGATTTAAAAGCATGTTGAGTTCCATTTTGACAGAATTTTACGTTATGGATGTTTTTTTTTTTTTTTTGTACTTCGGATACGCTACGTTATGGATGATTAACCTATGAAGATAAGTATTTTTTTTTTTATCATGTATAGTTAATCTTAGGACACATGTACTCTTTTTGACATAAAATGTATTAACTTTCCTCACCTCCAAATTCTAGTTCCGCCACAACTCAACATGTTAAATATATTTGAATCCAGTGCATTTACGAGCCGAGCAACTAGATTTTCAGCACAAATTCAGATTTTATCACAAAGAGTATGAGTTTAGCCAGGTCATTGACAGAATTTAGGGGGTACTAACAAAAAGGCTATTTTTTTCAAAAACCGAGACAGGTCATTCTCTAGCTCATAATACATCACATAAAAAACGTGAAAAGCCATTTTTTTCAAAAAACCACCTTACTGGAACACCAAGTGTGGATCTCACGTCCACCGCTTGAACTCCACGGTTATCAAACGGTTCAAATCTATGTCTGTAAGTACGTACGTACCTCTGAGGTCATGATGTCATTGCTGAGTCGGGCCATTATTGAGTAACCAGTGAGCATTCGAGGCTTAGATTGTAACCATTGGAATGCCTCAGTGGTTGCAATCTCTCCTTCCATGCCTACAAATGCGGATGTGACCATAAAAGGAGCTGTGATGGATACCGTGGCATTGGACAGATACTCATCGAACTGTGGTGAATCTCCTTTGTTTTGGCGCTCTGTGTCAAGGTCGTAGCATCTTACTATTTCCTTGAGCTGGGGAGAGGAAAAATAAATCGCCATTCTAGTTATACGGAAAATAAATGTAGAGACAAAATATAGAGACAACAAAAGAAAAATGAAGCAAGGATGTATTTACTCGATAAAAGAAAAATAAATCACCATTCCGTCCAAGAAAAATTGTCCTAGTCCGCAAAATGAGAACATAAATTTAATGCATTCGTCTTGCAAAGAAATCTTTTGTATTTACTCGATATAAAAGGGAATGGATTTTTGTAAAGTAACTTGTCACAGATCAGACAATCTTCTTGAAACTGATGGAGTAATATACTGTAATTTTGTAAATAATGACTTGCATGGCCCATTATTGGTAAACCCATGCATCAACTTCGATCATTCATTCTTTCTGGCAAAATTTTGAATCTGTCAAAAAAAAAAAAGTTTAATAATACTTTCAAAAAATACAATTTTAATATTTTTAGTACAAATTCCAAAAGTATTTTTGTGAAGTCCATTTAGTTCTGTACCATGGAAGAACGGGGTTTTTCTTTTTTCAAATAAAAAAAGAGAGACATACTGCTTCTTCTAAATAACGAACAGCATAGGTTTGTTCTTGTTTTGACATCTCCTCATGTAATTGACCAAAGAATTTTTGGACAGCTGCGTAGAATCCCTTCATGTACGTTGGGAGTCGATCAATGGCGTCCATGTCGTCCCACCTAAAAAAGTAAGCCCACATCATGTCATGTGAACCTTTTAACCTACGAGTACACAAATCTATAACTTGGACATTTGGATAAACTTAATTTTTGGCACAAAGATGCCACAAATCTTACTGCACAATTCATGTTCTTTTGGATACTTTCATCCTCGAACTCTGCTTTTTTGTCTTTAGTACGATGAATCTATATATACAACCCTCTTAGTCTTATATTCTTTGGTAGTTCTTTTTTAAAATGTCTGATCATGTCTATGTAACTTTCTAATAAGCAATAAAAATGAGTGTTTCATGGCCGAAAAAATATGAGATGTGAGTATTGCGAGAAGTTTTACGAGTGCAATTTTCTTCACTCATTGTGATCATATATATCAGAGCTGTTCATTTAGTAGTTCTTTATTTTTATGGCAATCAAATACCTATAATCACTTGTTCTTTATTTTTGTAAGTTTTCCAAGACTTACAAACATAAACTCTTCTAACCATCAAAACAAGACCTATAGGCACCTCACAGTCGGTAATTTTCGTCCAAATTTCAAATAGGTAAACAAAATTGCACTTGATTAGAGTTTTATTTATGTGTACATACCTCTGCACCGCATTAGTGAAAAGTCTGAGTTCTTCGTAGGTACCATAAGCATCATAGGTATCATCGAAAGCCGATATTAGGATCATACTTTTGCTGTGAATCGACCGGGGAAAAGCGTATTGGGGCTCGAAATAATTTGATACACCACTCAAAAAGCACTCCACTATTCTGTCTCTTGCGTAAGGAATATGTGGCCGAATATCCAAGTCTTTCCACCACCTGCATATATATTCAAACGCAAATTGAGCAAACAAATACTAAATGAATTACTCCTTGCGTCTTACAAAGGGAACGCAATAATTATACTTGTCATTGTTTTAACTTTTTTTTCACCCTTTTTTTCCTTTTGAAGATCTCATCATTGTCGCTTCTTATAATTCATAATAAGTTGAAAAGTTCGAGGTAAAAGAGTAAACAAGTTTTGCTCATTACTTTTGAACAATGACAATTTTTTTGGGACAAAAAAAATGCGAAGAGGGTCTGAAATAATGGACAGGGAGGGAGTAAGTATTTACGATCTAAAAAGTTTTCTGCTCTCATAAGTAATTTGCAACCTAAAAGCTTGAAACTTAGAATGAGGGATCACTCATTTTGTTAAAATGCGGACCGCTCATTTTCCGATCAAATTTTAATGATCCAAACCATTCAATGTGTTTAAAACATGTTTTTAAAGGTACTTGCGAGCATTCAAAAAAAAAAAAGAGACCGGGAAAAACTTGATCCGAGTAATTTTTCATAAAAAAATGTATATAAATAAACTAATAATTACCTGATGAGGTCGCTAAGTTCTTGTTTGTGTAACATCTGCAACCGATTGAAATCAATCTTTGCAAGCCTTAGTAGCTTTTCATTCCTAGAAGGGTCATTTTCGTAGAAAGAGATATAATATCTAGCTTGAAGTCTTGGAATGTCCCTGTGGAGTGGTTGGTACAAGGCATGGGTCACATGTTCACCCAAATGAGGGCTTAAATGTGGTTTCAATGACTCAAGCCCAACTTTTGTGAAATGAAATGCCTCATCAAGTATATCTTCACCATGAACCTTCAAATAAGTAGCTTCATAGAGGCTTAACATACCCATCATATCATTGCATATGGTTTCCTTGAACACTCCATTACCGTTTGTGAATTTCTTGAAGATACCTGCAGATTATTCCAGTATTTTAGTGAATCTTCATTTAGTTTTTTGTCAATAGAAAAATAATGGGGAGTTGACATGTATTGATGTCCGAGTCTAGTCCCTTACATGCTGCATGCATATAGACTTATACACAAACATCTGGATACAAATTTATCAGAACCGTCAGATACAAGTAAAGCACCACAAAATAATGGAGATTTGACATGTATTAGTTGACTCCGAGAACATTCGTATCCGGACTTGGGCACAAAAATCAATTAGTACTGGAAGACAAGTTGTAACCACTTTGCCTAAAAACTCGTCTAACATAGACATCTAGATATAAATGTATCAGAGCCGTTAGATACAAGTAATGCACCAAAAAATAATAGGGATTGACATGTATTAGATGACTCCGAAAATATTTTTATCCGGATTTGAGCACAAAAATCAGTTAGTTTTAAATAGACAATAATGGATGATAATATATATCTAAAATTCAATTTCAGATATTAAAGTCCAAGTCTAGGATTACACCTTATATGCTACGTGCATAGACTTATACGCAAAGATCTTGATACCAATCTATCAGAGCCGTCAGATACAAGTAAATTAAAGTACCACAAAAGAATGGGGAGTTGACATGAATTAGACGACTCTAAACACGAGACTTGAGCACAAAAATCAGTTAGTTTTAAATAGGATAATGGTACTTACTAGAAGACAAGTTATAACCATGTTGCCTAAAAACTCGAAAGTGAAGTGACACCATGAACAAATCATCATGGAAAACATGACTATTATCCTCAAAGTTTTTAAACATGTCTTCCAAATTCTCTTCAATCTCTTTCTCAAAGAGGTAGGAGACACCAAGGCGTTCAAGTGCATCGATCAGAACCATCTTCTCTGATGCTGATTTACCACCTCCAGCATCATTCACTACCAGCATATCCTTCACTTCTTCCTTCAACACTTCAACCTCTTTACTGTACTTTTCAAATAACTGCATCAAATATAGCCGTGTCAAAATGGAATTAACTTTCTTCAGAACTCTTCAATATATACCGAAAACTAATAACAGGAGCATATTTTTTTGTGTTGATTCCCAAAAGTAAGTATGTGAAACATTTTCCCCAACTTAATTATATAAAGGGTCGAGTGTCTCTCCAATCCGGCAACCACTTAATATATAAAGTTACTACTTTCATAAAATTTTACCACTTAATAGTGGCCGCGGTATACCCTAAAAATAATAAAATTCAAGGGACATTATCATATGAAACCGTGCCCAAAATCAAAGCCTGGAGGCATTAAAGTGGGCATGTCTATAGCCCCAATTCAAATTTTGTGTTCATTGCCTTGCTTCTTTCATTCAAAATCCAGAGCATCGGCAATGCACGAGTAACACAAGAAATGCTAGCCTTTTAGTCAAGAGTTTTAATCTGACTAATCAAACATGGCCTCGGAGCGTATGCAAAAAATTAAGATAATACATATATTGATTACCTGGGTATCTAAAGTGAACGAGGAGAATTGATCTCCCCATAAACTGGGTTTAAAGTTCCCTAATGGGCGAAGTGTCTGATAAGGAATTGCTGAGTGAGTATTGCCCACGTGGTACCCGTTCGACAATCTCAGTCGTCCATAACGGGGTCCAATGGCCCAGATTTTAGAGAGAGAGTGTTTGGGCGAGAAGAGAGAGAGGGAATCAATCCGGGCCGTCCAAAACATATTTGGACGGCTCGGATCATGCTTGGGTACCAAGTGGCAATACCCACTCGGTACCCAAAAAAATTTCGGCATTATAGACTGTTCCATAGAAAGATGAGGAATTGTTGGTGAAAGAACACACACAAAAAAAATAACAAACAAACGAATGAGTGAAGCTTCAAGCTCCCTCCGATAGAACAACAGCTTGATTGTTTGTCCAATGAACAAACTAACTCTACTTATTTATAGGATGAAACCAAGCTGCACCACCACCAAATAACACTTTGTCTATAAATATCTAGCTGAATAAATTAGGGAATTGATATTGGCACTTCCCTTTTCTCTATTGGCATCTTCTTTTTTTTTTTTTTGTATTTACATATAAAGTACAATAGTAAGTTTATCTAATAAAGACAAAAAAAAAAAAAAGAGTGCCAATATTGGCACTTCCCTTTTCTCTGTCTCACAATGTTGGTCCATTTTGATTTTAACTTTTTTGAAGTCAGTAATAAAGTTATTTTTAATTACTTATTAAGAGTGATTTTTGAAAATACACACACTTTCTTAGTTGATTTTTCAAAAAGGACTAATATTTTAGGACATTCCCAAATGAAACGAAAGACCAACACTATGGAACGGAATGAGTGATATTAAGCAAAGAT
The DNA here is from genome assembly GCA_020921065.1 of Vaccinium darrowii. Taxonomy (NCBI): domain Eukaryota; kingdom Viridiplantae; phylum Streptophyta; class Magnoliopsida; order Ericales; family Ericaceae; genus Vaccinium; species Vaccinium darrowii. The sequence goes on along the minus strand of JAFMTH010000081.1, from coordinate 39,612 downwards.
GCCGTTTGAACACTATCCCGTGAATAGCGTGATTCATGTCCCGGATAAGGATAAGTGATAACATAATCAATTGCCTCATTATTTCTGGTAACAACGCCCATGCCTCGCCATCTAACTTCCGCTTTCCCAAAATGTCAGTCTGTTTCGGATGGGGAGGACAGCCTAGTGTGCAGTCTGGCAATTTATCCATTTCAGGACTATTTTGATTATGCATTCATGCATGGTATAGAAGTCAGTCAAGACGAAAGATTACATAAAATAATAATAATAATAATAATAATAATAATAATAACTTGACTGGATAGTGATCAGAATATATTTATTGTGAAAAATTTTGAGTGGAGCACTATGAATTACAACTCAAAGTACCAAATTCTCATACACACCCCTATGAAAGTTACGATTTTCTTATAAAAGTTATGGTTTTATTTAAAAAAGTTATGAGGCACACGAAAAATGTTACGAATCATATTGCTGAAAAGTTAAGAAAAACTAAAAAATGTTACGATTGCAATTGAGGTGGCACAATCTGGACCATACAATAGGTGTATATTGTACACACCTCTAACGGGTGTGTATTATAGTCATTTCCTATATTTCTTTATCAATACATAACCGGTATTGAATCGATATCCCTAAGTTATCTGTGTTTTAGAGTAGCTATTAGGGCTTGGAATGAACAAAACTATTTTTTTTTTGTCGTCGTCATTTCTAATCTATTACACGGGGAAGGAGCAATGGGACTCGATTCCGGAATGCAGTGTGGGGCATTCAAGAGCTCTTAGCTACCACTTGCGGAATGAACGAAACTTAGAACTTAAAGAAAACTGTCGAAACCCAAGAAACCAGTTATGACCGCAACTTTTTAACCCTACGGGCAAGTTGTGGAACCTTATAGCCGCAATGTTTGAAACCTACGGCCACAGTGTGTGTTCCTAGAATGGTATAATGTCTATTTTGTAATTTGTTTAGGTTCATCCTTATTTTCATTACCTAAAGTTAAATATAGATCGACCACATTTAAAACCTTTTTTTTTTTTTTATCTATGTTTACCTTTAATTAATTAATGAAAACAAGAAAGTGCATTTGAATCCCATGACAGTGCCAAAATAATTAAATTCAAATCATAAAAATCTAGATTTTGAATTTTAGTACAAAACCAAAAACTGCACATTGTTCAACAAAAGAAATGACTTAAAAGTTAAAACACAACCTTAATTAATTCCACAAAAAACTATGCGATACTACAATTGCTCTTAGAAAAATTCAAAGAACTTTTACCGGGACTTTAAGCTCGAAAATTGATATTTTCCCGAAAAGTCATTTTCCTATACATATTGAGCAGACAGACAGTATTTTATTTTAATACAAAATCAAAAATTGTACATTGTTCACCAAAAGAAATGACTTGAAACACAACCTTGTTGGGTGAGTTTCCGAATGAATTTTATCAAAATCTGATAAAATCAAGCCTTTGATTTTATCCATTCGGAAACTGGAGTTGATAAAATCTTAGATTTTTGCATTCAAAAATCTAAGATTTTATCAACTCCAGTTTCCGAATGGATAAAATCAAGGCTTGATTTTATCAAATCTTGATAAAATCTAGATAAAATCCAAAGAACAATTACTGGGACTTTTAATCTCAGGAATTGATATTTTCTGAAAAGTCATTTTTTTATACTTAACTATACTTTGAGAAGACAGACAGTTTTTAATTTTAGTACAAAATCAAAAACTACACATTGTTTACCGAAAGAAATGACTTGAAATACAACCTTGTTATTTTCAATTAAAAAAAAAACTTTGCGATACTACAATTGCTCTTAGAGATATCCAAAGTCATTTTCCTATATTTTCTCTTTATTTTGAGAAGACAGATAGATTTTCAAAATCACCGTTGAACCATTCGAAGCTTACAAAACTACAGTTTAGCCCTAGATACCTGAATCACACTTCTCAAGTCCTAAAAGTTTATATAAGCACATGTTACTTAGTTTACGTGGTTTCCCCCCAAGCACAAGAAAACAAGAGACAATGATTTACGTGGTTTCGTCCAAGCATAGAGCTCTAGAGGTACGTCCACAGGGAAAGAGCAAGAGGATTTACTAACAATGGGGAGAAATACACAAAGCCGGTTATACCCGTAACTCTCACTTGAAGCATCCACAAAATATCTAGGAACAAATCTCTGAGGCGCGACCAACAAAGCATCAAACGTCTCACACACACAAAAGAGACACACACAAACCCTAGATATCTCAAATCCCAACTCAGGACTACACCAATGGAACAACCAAGGAAACCCTAACACACTACGGGGAACCCCATGGGGGCTCTCTCAAAGGGATTCACTCAAGAAGTCCAAACCCTAATAGCCCCCAAGGCCTCTATTTATAAGAAAATACAAAAAAATTAGGTCAAAACCCTCATTAAAAACCGCAACCACACAAATTCGTGCATCGGTAGTTCGGACCAAGAATCGGTGGTCCGGACTACGGAGGAAGAATGTCCAAAACACATCCCAGACCCTCTGGTCTGGACCAGACTTTCCTTGGTTCGGACCAAAGGTCCAGCAAATGGCTTTTCGCACCAAATTTAGCACTTTTCTTCGACCGTCTTGAATTCAAGGCATATCTCCAACAGGAACAATACTAGACAATATTAGCCGAACCAATACCGGACTACTTTTATATTTATTTTTCTTTTCTATAACTGGATTTGTGATTCTAAATTCTTTAATGTTAGAAAATAACACTAATAGTGATAACTCTGAAACGGTACCCGATATCCTATTGGTGGAGTGGGTAAAACCTGGTTACCCTAATAATGGGCATAGCACGTGCCTATAACAATCACCACGAAAGGGTGAGTAGCTCGGCACCATGTAGGGAAGCCCTAGCCTTGTGTTGAGCTGTACTAACCATGAATGAGGTCAACATGATTGAGTAAATTGATGCACCAACTCGGTACGAATAGCAAGGGGATACCCCTAACCCTACCGAGCTAAGTAGGCTATGAATAAAGCCTGAATGACATTCTGGAATACATGAACTCAGCTCGGCGTGAGTAGTTGAGATATGTACATGTCATGCCAAGCTATGTGGAAGCATGACACTGCCACGAATAAGGCGGTGAGACATTCCAGAACACTCTATATCGGTTCATTCTGGGATAAGGAGCAATCCCGTAGAATACGGGATTAATATGAGCATTCCTAGCGTGATAAGGAAATGGTTTCATATAAGAAAAAGTCCTATATGGAAAGAAGGACGGCTGCTAAAAGAGGTCTAAGCAGTATTCAGAGATTGATGCCTAATAGGAAAGTCCTATTAGGAAAAGGATTCCTAAAGCTGATAGGAAGCTAGGGCACGAGATGCCTAAACAAACAAGCTATCCACACCTATAAATACACGACCATACCCACAAAATAAGGTACGCTGTGAAACCTTTTCATACGAACTGTGATTTGAGAGTTTATAGTACGAAATACTAACTTAGGCATCGAAGGGCCTTTGCCGACGAGAGGCAAAGGTGCTCTAACCCATTTTCTGTCTCGCAGATTACGGGTTAGTCAAGGAAGCACGTGATCCAGGGCTACGTGGATTTTATCCCCGTACAATTGGTACTAATACGTACCATACCAATAAGAAAATCGGTACTCTAACTGATACGGTGTTCAGAACCTTGTCCAATTGGACCATTCTGATTTCCATGAAATATAATCTGCTTCTAAAAAAAAATCAACCATTCTTGCTTGTCTCATTCCAAGCTAAAGTAACCATCTAAATGCCCATTCAAAAGTACGAAATCAGATCCATTGGAACCTCAAACATCATTGACAAGAACGCAAATTGTATATTGTATTTCTGGTCTTAAATTCACAGGGCTACGTCAGTTGAGTACATAAAGCATGTTAGAAGCCTGGGAAATACTCTATTCGAGTTGTTGTCAGAGGCTTTAGGCCTCAAACGCAAGCACTTAAACGATCTCGAATGTGACGAAGGCTGCAACTTTGCTTGCCACTACTATCCAGCATGCCCCCAAGCCAGAGCTAACTTTGGGAGCTAGCAAGCCCACGGATTGTTATGCCCAAACACGCACCACACGCACAAAAGCAACTTAAATCAAGAGAAAGCAACACACAAATTTACGTGGTTCGGCCAAATCGGACCTACATCCACGGTGAGGGGGGTTTCACTATAATCCGGAGAAAATCCGTGCTGTTGTGTTACACACTCACACTCACTCTCACAATAGTTGAAACCTCACCAAGATCTCTCGTGTATCTCTCTCAAACTCACTGCCTCTCTCTCTTTTGGTCACACAAAATTAAGAGACTAACAAATGAATATATAATGTTACATAAAAAACCCTAAATCCCCTCCCATTCGGGCCTAAGCCCATGGCCCACACGGGTTGGACTCTCAACAATCACCCCTTCAACCCGAGTGGGCAATGTTATCCGCAGCACCCCCATGTTGCCATCTCTAGTCAACTGTCTCTAGCAAGCGCCTGTGTCACTAACCTATCGAACATCCATGCACCCCCAATACAGAGTACAATAGCCCGAACGAGTGTATCCTTGCAAAACTAGAATCCGCAGCCAATCAGAAAATCCAAAAAATCCGAGCACCACACCCCCTCAACTGGAATGCCTCTGCTCACACACCTCCAACCCGAGGTGTTCGCGCTTCTCCAACCGAAGCGCTCGCACCCCCCCCCCCCCCCCCCACCGGGGTGCGGCCGAGACTCACTGGCTCGGCAAACTCGGTGATAGTGTCTCTCCCTCCGTGTCGACAACTCTAGAGAGACCACTACCACTAAGTGTATCACGGGCGAAAGAAACTCTTTTTGGTATCGTCGGAGCTCCCAAATCCTCCGCTTCTTTCCCCTGGGCTTCTACGTGGACAACCTACAACCATTGTTTCTCTTCCCTCAGGCCTGAATCCAGCACAACACTTGAGCAATCCGGCTCACTCCGTGTGCGTAACTGCAACTGGTGCATCTCCTGCCCAACTAAACTCCCCACACAGCTTGTCCCTTGTCTAACAGCAGCCCCACATGTCACGACAGATCCACAACCCTGTATAGCCCACCAAATTTCTTCCCCAACAGTATCTCCCGCTCTCCAACAGAAACCCGAATTATTCCGCTATTCGCCGAAAAACTACATCCTCTCTCATCAAGCATCCCAAGAGATATCAAGTTTTTCCTCACCCCTGACACGTGTCGTACTCCCGCCACCTTCACAATTTTTCCACTCGGCACCCGAAATTTCACTGTTCCCTTGCCAATAACCCGATTCGCTGTACCATTAGCCATCCGGACACGACCTCCATCGAATGCCTTGTCCTCCCAAAACTATGATCTATCCCCGCAGATATGATATGAGCACCCCGAATCTAGCACCCAACCCAATTCCTCTGCATCTGTAGCGTCTAACACTGCCAACGAATACTCATCATCAGATTTCTGAAAAGCCACTGATGCCTCCTTTGGTGGGATTTTCAAGATCTCAGCCATGTATTTCGGACAATTCCGCTTTATATGCCCCTCTTCCTGACAATGATAGCAAGTGAATGTACGCCCCCTCGACCGTGATCTGTTACCGCCACCCTTCTTCTTTCCGTTTCCCCTTAATTGGTCCCTGCCCCTATTACTGCCCGAAAAGAGTGCCTGTGACTCATCAACCCGCGCAGCTCCCATCTCATTCCTCCTCGCCTCTTCGTTGAAAATAACATCCTTTACCATAGCCATAGACAACTTACCATCCAGCGCTGAGTTGCTTAGGGAAACCACCAATGTCTCCCAATTATCCGGAAGGGAACTGAGCAACAACAAAGCTTGCAACTCATCATCGAACTCCAACCCAACATTGGACAGCTGATTCACCAAATTCTGAAACTCACTGGAATGCACGGCAACTGTCCCACCAACCCGGAGCTTCAAATTCACAAGCCTCCTCATCAGTAGCGCCTTATTCCGGGATGTTTTCGACTGATACATCCCCTCCAACTTTGTCCACAAAGCGTAAGCATCTGTCTCCTATGCTACATGATGAATAACCTCCTGTCCAACACACTGGCGGATCAACGCAACTACTTTCCTATTAACCCTCTTCCAATCTTCATCCTTTGTCTCTGTCGGTTTGGTCCCTTTCTCTTCCAAAGGCTCATATAGCTCTCTCAAAATGAGCATATCCTCCATCCGAGGCTTCCATATCGCATAATTGGTCGCCGTCAATAGCACCATAGCGTTCATATTAACCTCCGACATCTCCGCAACCAAGATTGTCTCACCAAACACCCTTTGGAAACTCCCACAAGTGATTTGAAACACTACGGAACGTATAAAAGCAGTAAAATAACACGTACCGTCAATATTCATAACAAATCTCCGCAAACCGAGCCCGGGATTGGATCCAGAAACTGGTCTGAACCGGTCAAAAACTCACTGAACCGGTCGATAAACTCCCACTGGTCTACTTCCGGGCCGTTATCCGGTCTAGTCTGGCCGAACCCGGTCTGAACAATAATCTGAACCGCCGGTCTAAACCGGTTTGACCCCTTTGACCTCCGGTTTGACCCCTTTGACCTGCCCTCTGATCCCTTTGACCTCTTTGACCCTGAACCCTGACCTGTCTGACCCTTATGGACCTCCGCTTGAACCGTCTGAACTTCGATGACTTCAGCCCTAGAACCCCTGACGTCAGCCCTAGCGTCTCTTGACCCCGTCGCCGCGCGTGTGCCTCACCGCGTGAGTAGATCTCACTCGCCTATGTTCTATCGGCGCGTGAGGGCGCGTGGGACTGTTTCTGGTGATCGGCCGACTACCACTGTGATCGTCTCAACGAGACGAAGAAGCCTCTGTGCTCAAAACTTGAATCCAACAACTTTTGATCCAAGCCCAGTCCGTTGAACCGTTCGCCTCCGCCCGCCTGTGTTCAAACTGTTCGTGCTCCGTCCTCCGGTGACCAAATCCGACCGCCCTTACACCGTTGCGATCGTTTCTAAGAGCCGCACGTAACCCACTGATCAAAAATAATTTTCGTCAATTATTTTATCCGACCAGTCTTCAAAACAGTGCTCCAAAAGCCTCCGAGTGATCGTCCAACTGCTCTGTGCTCTCCGGTGCTTCAACCCAAGCTCTGATACCAGTTTGTTATGCCCAAACACGCACCACACGCACAAAAGCAATTTAAATCAAGAGAAAGCAACACACAAATTTACGTGGTTCGGCCAAATCGGACCTACATCCACGGGGAGGGGGGTTTCACTATAATCCGGAGAAAATCCGTGCTGTTGTGTTACACACTCACACTCACTCTCACAATAGTTGAAACCTCACCAAGATCTCTCGTGTATCTCTCTCAAACTCACTGCCTCTCTCTCTTTTGGTCACACAAAATTAAGAGACTAACAAATGAATATATAGTGTTACATAAAAAAACCCTAAATCTCCTCCCATTAGGGCCTAAGCCCATGGCCCACACGGGTTGGACTCTCAACACGGATCCTACATTCCTCACTGTACTGCTGCCAGACCACATTGGAGGCCTCCAAGTAATGTATGAAAATCAATAGGTTGACGTTCAACCACTCTCCGGAGGTTTGGTAGTCAACATTGGGGATTTTCTCCAGGTTTGCTCTCATTAAATATCAATTTGTTAACTATATTGCGATTCGGCAATTTTAATATCAATTAATTTGTTCAAGAGCGCTTACGACAGAGTGGTGCCTAAACTTGCTGGACCGAGAATTTCTGTGGCGTACCTATGCGTCGGTGTTTTTACAAAGACTTACGGCCCATTAAAAGAATTGTTATCAGAAGAGAGTTCTCCGTATATAAGGATTTTCTAGTGAGTGATTATATTGCTAAGTTTTTCGCCAAGGCGCTTGACAAGTCTGCGCTCGACAATTTCAAGCTCTGAATTGTATTCTGATCAAGAAGCAAACGAATAAAGTTCGTGGGTGCAGCTTCATTGTGTTTTCCTATTAACTTGTTCCTTTCATATTTTATTGTGTGAATAAAATAAAACAAACCACCACAGATACACAGGATAACAACTAGTATCAATTTGGCTTTTCACTTTTTTCCTCATGTCATTTCGTTACTTCCAATTATATTCCACATCCAATGACTAGGGCCGATCCAAAGCCAATCTGCCCTGAGCTAACCAAAGTTTTGAATATTGTGATTATTGTTTAATAAAATAGAAAAAAAAAATTTAATATCTCATTGAAATCCAAAAAAAAAATAATAATCGTATATGATGACCGGTATTGAACACGTGCTCTTGACGCTATAATGAGGAAAATTAACAAAAAATACTTGAACCAACAAGTCACTTTGCATAAATAAATACATAGGTTTCATGCTTCAACCATAGATCTAATATTCCTAAGACTTTGCTATTGAGTGCCTGCGCACAAAATAAACACACATCCAAAAAAAAAAAAAAAAGGCACTACAATGCACCCTTTTGCACTTTTCAATGCATTTACACCTAATTTTATGTACTTTTTCACACATTTCAATACACTTTTTCATCTCTAGTCTCTCCTAGGATGCAATGTGAGGCATCCAAGAGCTCTACCGCATGAGCTAGCCACCACTTGCGATGAGAGAAGTTAGAAAGTGACTAAAAGAAGAAAAAAAAAAGTTTACTGAAGACAAAAAAAATACAAAACAACATGTATTAATAACATATATAAACAGAAATGTACGTTCTTGTCCTGAAGATCGATCATTAATCAAGTGATGAGAATACCCACAATACTAATGGGAGATATTCAATTGTTGAATGAAGGTTAGTATGAATCAAATTGATATATTTACAAAAAATAATAATAATGAGAAAGGATCGAAACGACTAAATAATAGACATATTGTCGCAAGTTTTAGACACTTTCTAACATTCGATTTTAAAAATTTAGAAGTAGACTGTTACTTGTCACAAAAATGCAATAAGCTCCAAATAATCAAAGAATGGCCGCATGATAAATACATACAATAGAAAATTGAAGTAGACTAAGGTGCCAACAAATAAAAACTATGATCCACACCCATCTTGCCTAATTTTGGCCTTCATCGTGCAAACACTTAGGGTGAGTTTTCACTAAAAATATTGTCTTCTCACCTTAGTCAAATTCGCTAAATGATGCAGATTGGAAATTTAATAGTATTACTTACAAATAGTGTTTTAAGTTTTCCTTATTTTTATTTATTAATTTTGTTAGGAAGTCTCCAATTTTAGAAATAAGTGTTCCAGAGTATTTTGATTCCTAGTTGGATTAGGGTTTGTTATTTGATTCCTAGTTGGATTAGAGTTTGTTATTTGATTCCTAGTTGGATTAGGGTTACTTTAGCCCTATAAGTATCATTGTAAGTCTAATGGCAGAATTCGGTTGTTATTGAATTAAAGAAAACGGGTTTACTCATATTTTGGTCGTTTAAGGAGGGAGTACCTCTGAGTTGATCTTATTGTTCGCGTTTCTCTTGCACGATCAATCTCGTTTCCATAGGCTGCGCTACATCACTAAATGATATTTTTGTGATATTTGTGAGGAGAATGACTTGTGTAAAAAAAACGTCGAACATACCACGGTGAAAAGTAAGCTTAAGCCTAATAGATAGCTTCTATAATAGTTTTTAGATGATAATGATGCCCACCCCACCCGCCCAACAAAGATCACAAGGCATAAAACTTGCTCGAGTACTAGCCAAAGGTTGAGGCAGAGCCAAACAATCAATATACCGAGGCAAGTCGCGTAGACTGCAGGAGTCCATAGGCCATGCTATTTATCATAAGTTGATCCGTTGTCGATGCGCCCACTAGTGACCGAGGGGAAAGGTATCAGCCCTATATGATATGGCTTTTTCTAGTATCAACCCACTAGGCGGACCTTACACGCCCAAAATGCAAATTTTCTGACATCCTTTGCTGCCTTTGCTTTGATTGAATTGAGGTGACCTTTACCTCTTGTACGGGGTAAAATCCACGTAACCCTGGATCACGTGCTTCCTTGAGTCAACCCTAAATCTGCAAAACAGAAAAAGGGTTAGAGCACCTTTGCCTCTCGTTGGCAAAGGCCCTCCGATGCCTAAGTTAGTATCACGTACTTTGGGTGCCTAAATCACAATACGTATGAAAATAGGTTTCACAGCGTACCTTTCTTCATGGGTATGTTGTTGTATCTATAGGTGCAGATTGCTTTGTCGATTTAGGCATCCCGTGCCCTAGTTTCCAACTAGCTTCAGGAATCCATCTCCTAATAGGACTTTCCTATTAGGGACAAGTTCCCACATCCTGCCAGATCTCGTCTAGCAGAGGTCTTTCTTTCTATATAGGATTCTTTCCTATATGGGGTATACTCCTATTCACGTTAGGACTTCCCATATCAACCCCTTACTTACGGGATTGCTCCTTATCTCATAAGGAGTTGCTGTAGAATATTCTGGAATGTCTCACCGCCTTATTCGTGGCGATGCCGTGCTTCCTCATAACTCGGCATGACACGTACATAACTCAACTACTCACGCGCGAGCTAAATCCATGTATTCCAGAGTACCACTTAAGCTTTACCCGTAACTCCCCTAGCTCGGCCGTACCAGGGGCATCCCCTTATGACTTACACTGAGCTGGCACATCCTGGTATGTTAGTTCATTCCTGTCGTTCTGGCCTTATTCATGGCCAAGACAGCTTGGCACAGGGCCCACGAACACTCTATGTGGTACCGAGCTATTCACCCTTTCGTGGTGACTGCCATAGGCACGTGTTTATGCCTAGTAGTAGGGTAATCAGACTTTACCCACTCCACCTCTTTAAGTTAAATGACCGTATTATCCTTATTCATTAATGGGACAACAACATTGCAATGCTAAGAGGTAAATACGGCGCATTTTTTTTTTCTATATTCCGCAATTGATATTTTGTGGAACCTATTTCGTATATCGCAAAGATGAATATGGGTAATTGGAAAAAATTAGCTCAATCTGAAATCGGTAAGGGCATGTCCGGAGAAGGAAAATATTGGTTTTGTCAACGGTTCACAGACAAAAAAGAAGAAAATTTCAAGTACCGATATTGGCTTGAATCCTATCTTTTCTCCAAGAAGGACTCCCGGTTTGAATCATATTTGAGGGACCTGAAATAAGACCAACCTTATCATAATTCGCCAATCGAACAACTTGATTTCAAATTAATAGTTCGTTAATTTTTAGGGGCCTATTTTTCGGATGATGCAAAGATGATTTAAATCGCTCATATTTTATCGGTTTCTATGGAAAAACTAACTCTATCAAATATCGGTAAGGGATTTTTCAGAATTAATATGGCGCCCTACGAATTCTGAAAAACTCTTAACAATATCAGATTAAGCTAATTTTTTGCAGGTACTGTTTGGTTCTTTTACTTCTTTGCAATGGAAAATAATTGTGTGCGAGCGTGCCAGAGAGAGTTTTAAATTTCCTCCCTCAGATTAACTTTGGAAAACCAAATCTAATCAGGCGATTGTGTTTTATTGGTTCAATTATCTCAATTAAAAGGATTTTTCCTTCAAAGTGTAGAAATGCAAACCAATATACTTAGGAAATCAAAGAACAACAAAGAAACATACTTCGATTAATAAATCAAAGGTAAACTTACTTCGGAATTGCCTTCAACCTCGAATACAAGATATCAAGAACTTCAAACAATTGATTGTTATATGAACAATCGAAATCTACTTCCTAATCTACTTCAAACTGAGTCGAAATCTTAATTCTACTTTGCCAATGAACAAACCAAGCATCATTTGTTTGATAGCTGTTTGTTGAAGATTTGTCCGGAGGGTTTTCCTTTCTTCAATATCTTTTATTTATAGGAACTGCTTGTGACTTGAACTTCCCGCTCAAAGATTTTGAACTTGGCTTGCTTCGAACTCCATCTTTATGATTCGAATTGACAGTTTCTTCCCTCTTCCACGTCTGAATTTAAATTCTTCTAAACTTCCTTCGGAAGTTTTACTTTGAATCTGCATGTTTGTTTCAAATAACTCAAATGATTACACATTAATGAACTAACTGCCTTGCATGATGCTCTCCACGTATCTTAACTGTTAACTACCTTGTTTCATACGTTTACACGTGGAGATCATACATTTAGCAGTTGAAATTATGGCTTCGAAGTCAATTTTCTTATATAGTTTGACTTGTAACTGCCAATAACTGATTTTTAAATTGAGATTTAATACAACATCGTATTAATCCCTCTTTATTCCATTAATCCAGTGCATCTTCATTGACACATACTTGTCAATGTTTGGCATAATTGATTACGTGTCAATTAATTATTGGATTTGTTAATTTTACATGTAAACAGGTACTCATAAAAAAAAATTTAAGAAAAGTCCGCGGTTTGATTCATCTTTGCGATACCCAAAACACAAAATATCAATATGCGGAATATAGAAAGGAGGGAAAAAAAAAAAGGCACCGTGTTTACCTCTGAACATTGCATTGTTGTTGTCCCGTTAATGAATAAGGATAATATGGTCATTTAACTTAAAGAGGTAAAAGTCACCTCAATTCAATCAAAGGCAGCAAAGACTGTTATAAAATTTGCTTTTTGGCCGCATAAGGTCCGCCTAGTGGGTGGACACTAGAAAAAGTCATACGATATTCGCTTGTTTTCTGCTTAATGGTCACTTGAATTGCTAATTATGGTTGGTGGTGTATATCACTTTGTTCACTTCACATTTCCCAAAAATTTTTTAAAAAGATTCATTCTCCATTTCTCATCTCTCCAATCATTAATCATATTTATCTCTCTACTCATACCCTCCCATCCAATCATTATTTTCATTTCTCTCTCTATCTCTCTCCAATTATTACACTTCTCTCTAATTATTATTTTTTCTAAAAACTCATCCAAACACTATCTAAAAAATATTTCTAAAAATATTATTCTCAAAACTCTCAACCAAACATTGTTTTTTCCTACTCCAATATATATATGCTTCTTTTAGCTCTGGAATTTATAGAAGAATCTTTTACTGGAGTAGGTTTTCTAGACCCGATATAATTGGATTTGTATATATCCATCTGTTTTACGTTTGAGACAGCGATCATTCATTAATTTTTTTATTAAAAAAAAATTAATAAAAAGATCGAGTTGTTTTGACCTTGCTAATCCAACAAGCTCTGTGAGGTATGGCAGATGTATTATTCGAATCGATTAGTTGTATTAGAAGTGGTCTGCCTTTAATTGAAATTTATGCTGATTTCATTTACTGCTTCGAAAAATTACTCCAAAAGCAAATTCTGTGGTTTAGATAAACATTTAGGGTGTTTATCTGTTGGTTTCTAGGTTGTTTTTCCTGGTTTTTATGAGTGTATTTCGGATGGAATTCGTTGTAAGTGCCGCTGGGCCTTTATGAACGTGAAAGCTTTTCTCTTGTTAAAAAAAAAAAAAAGAAAAAGATAAATAGTTAGGGTGAGTTCTCCAATAAAATCAACCTTGATTTTATCAGATTTTGATAAAATTCATTCGAGAATTCATCCATAAGTGAATCTAAAACCACTAATATCACTAATATCACTTTGACTTTCGGAGATAGTTTTTCCGTACCGACTTATGGTTTCCGTGGTAACTCCAAGTCACTATATCTCCATAGTAACCTCAATGAGGGTCACTAAAATCTTTATTAGAGGTTGGAACCGTTCATTTTTTTCAAGAATGTTGAGCACATGATGACCACAAATATTATGATCGTCGAAAATTGGTAGACACACAATTGAGACAAATTTGTCTTATTCTGAAAACGATATTGGTAATTCATATAAATGGTATTCAATCACGTGGTTACTAATATGCAATTAATTTGATTTTTTACACGAAAGATCTATTCAATATTCTCGATAAATTGTACGATTCCGATCCTAAATAAAGATAATTAAAGAATGTTTTAGTTCCCAAACTCACCACGGCTACCCAAATCCCCTGTTGCTCGGGGTCAACTGGACAAGAAGGGAACTTTTGCCAAAAATCGTCTCGAGACGATTAGTAGCACCGCTTCTCTCTCGTCTCTCTCATGGCTTCGACGGAGCAGCCGCTGAAAAAGCGAAAACTGTCTGCAGACCCGCCGCGAAACGTCAACCAGAGCTCCTTAGATCCGCCGCTAGCACCCGACGAAATCCTCAGGCGACGGCGAAACAAAGAGGAAATTCGAACCCTATACGACTGTTACAAGAGGATCAAATACTGTCTCTCTCAGAAAGATGACGCCGGGCTTGCTATGCCCGACCTTGAACAAGCCTATCTCTCACTCATTACTGCTTCAAGAGGTCAGTGAAATTTCTGGATTTTTTATTTTATTAGAGCATCTCGTTGGGGTTTGCTCAAATTTTGTGTTTGAGGAGATGCTAGGGATTGTGGTTTGGAATTTTAATGTGTTAACTGAATTCAGTTTCACACATGGGATGACATCTCCAGCCCTTGCATTTACTTTTAATCAAATTGCAGTGAGAATTCCAGTAAAAGCTTCAGCTTTTATGAACCAGTCCAATGAATAAACAAAATGCAAGTAAGAATTTGAGTAAAAGTTTCATTAATGATAAATTTATGAATTTTGGGGGGTAATTTAAATTTATGAATTTGATTAGGAGAGAATGGCCAAATGTTTTATTCTCCCTTGATTCGGTGTGAAAATTTAAGTAAAACTCAATTTGGTACTATAAGTTTGATTCAAGGATTAGGGTGCATTCTAAGGGTTTCTTACTCGAATTCTAGCTTTGAGTCAAAAAAATGGCTGGGGGTGGAGATGCTCTAAGATCATCTCCATCGCTATATTTGGAGAAAAAAATTATGCTTAGTTATGAGTGCTAGCTTCACTATTGGCGGACAGTTAGAGACAGAAAAAGTAGCATTGAGATGTTTTGTATATGTACTGTGAAGAAGTGGATAAGGATTTTTGGGGTCCTTTAGTCAAATTTAAGTTCGAGTCCAGATTTGTGTAAGGGCTGGAGAGCCCTAACACAGTAACATATACTATCTGCTAGATGATAAGGTCCAAACTTTGCTCGATTTAGTGATTGGTCCTCATATCAGTACTCACTTTGTTTCATAGGGTTTTGTTTCGTTTCGTTTGAACTTCCTTTATCACCTTGGGATTTGCTTAAATTATGAACACTGGTGATTTGTGGCACTGAAGACAATGGCCATTGTGGCACTGAACAGAACAAGTGGAGGAAGGTTTCCCTTTGTTTTTAAGCTTATATTTTGTACTCTTTTAAGCTGACATTTTGTACAAACTTGAAACTCAAAAACCATGCTGTATTCTCTAGGAGCAGGAGGGGACATCCACATCAGGATGGTAGTGACAAAGAAATTTCTAGCAAGTTGATAACCCGACTTCATCCTTATAGCTAAGACTTGAGCTCAACTCCTTTAGCCCCTGTCCTCTTTGGATCTATTGATATCTAATTTATTTCTGACTATCAGAAAGTTTCGGAGAGGATTGTAATTGAACAAGGGCATTCCACTGGATTTGTGCTTTTTTGTGCTTTTTAGTAATTTGCTATAGACCTCCTTGAATCCTTCCCTTCTATGGCAGGCTTGATAGCTCACTTTTCCTTTCTAGTTTCGTTTTTATGTGCTAGACATCTGTAAATTATTGGTTTTTTCGATGCTATGAAAGCCGTTCATACCCAAATGCGGTTGTCTGCTGGTGGGGAGGGGAATAGCATTGTGTAGCATGCTTGGATATGGATTGTCAAGACAACATGATGACACTCTGACATGAAAACTCGGGGAAGTTTGGGGGCATACATGTTGGGGGCCCAGAATACATTTCAGACTTACAACTTTAAGGGACCTGTAGCCCTGTACCAACTACTTGGGGGTTTATATGAGGATGATAGATACTTCACACATGGATAAAAGTACATTATGCCTGCTACTATTGCGGGTAGTGTAATAATGTGTTCTCTTTCTAAAGAATATACCTTTTCTACTTAAAAAAGACTTGCTGCATGCTCAATCTTTGTTGGCCATGTCAATGTGTAGGATACCCTCTTATTGTTAAGGGAAAATATATTTATATAGATTGTGGCATGTCAAACATGAATTTGGCCCCTCTTAAAGAGTGTCCATGTGGCTTAGACAACCAAATAAAATGACAGACACAGATATTTCCACTCTGAATGGCTGGATAACACCCTCTGGTCTCGACCTTTTATCAAGATAACTGCATGTGTTCAATGAATACTGAATTTGCAAAAGAAAGTGGAAGACACTCCTTTGTTCAATGAATTTAGGGCCATGTTGTGGCATGTAGGCAAAAGCAAGAAGGTAACCTGTAAAGTTCTTGGTTTTCATCTTCTACAATATATGCTTCTGCTTTGCAGGTTGTACAAGCGTCCAGTGCATTGTAGCGGATCTCATACCCCGATATGGAGCGCATTGTCCAACTGCCCTTGAAGCAGCAGCTAAAGTTCTTATCAATATGCACAACTGGAGCTTGGCAGTAATACATAGAGGAGAGGATGCCGATGGCGTGGCATTCAGGACCACAAAAGCTTGTATATTTGGTTTGGCTGATATTTGTCACACAGCTTCATCCGAGGCGCCAACATCATCGGTCATTCATGGAATCTGTTCTGCAGTTTTCCTGAATGTGCTCGAATTCCTTGTATCCACTTTTGAGGGGAAGGGTATTTTCCAGATTATTGATACAGAAACTCTTTTGCTAGACTATTCTGCTGAGTTCTTGTCTGAGCTTGAACAGAAGTTTTCCGATGAGGATGAATCTGAATTAATTAAGTTATCCAAGTTCCGGGTGCTATGTCTTCTTAAGATTTTCTTCTGCTGTCCTAGAAATTTGCTTGCAGCCTCATTTGAGCTTCTTGAAAGTACTTCAGTGGAGGGAGCATACAAAGAAGGACGCTACTTACTTAGTCAAGTGACAAGCAGGCTTCATGCTTCTGCTATAGATCATGATTTGGGCAGTACTAAAAATGAACATAAATCATCAACAGCAACTATGGTAGGTAAAGGCGATGATGGTAATAGAGAGGGGCAAGTCTTGGATGGGGACCATGCTCTGGTGGGTGCGTCACCTGTTCTAAAGAACTGCTTGTTAGGGCTGGTAATACTCCAAAACTGCTTTATATCTTTGATCAAATCTCATAAACTTTACATCGTAATTAAGTGAAGTGTGATAATTTCTGGTATTGGCAATTATTGATCCCATCCATCTAGATAATTCTTTCTGATTGATTTGAGAGCTGCTTGTTTAAGGTGTCTTTGAAGTTACTTATTGCTTGGTTAACGTGTCTTTGAACTTACATACTGCTCAGATCCTTGATATGATCCTTGTTCAGAGTCTTATGTGAAACCATCCTTAATTGCATGGAAAGATATTTGGAGTTCCTTGCAGGATTTTTTCTGGAGATGAATTGAAGACTATTGTGGCGGTTTTGTTGTTACAGTCTTAGGTGAAAAACCTGTCTACATAGAAATTGTTTGGCTAACCTGTTCAGTAGATAAACCTTTTTTTAATTGAGAACTGTGAGGGCATAGTGTATTGAGTTTCCACGCTATGTTTTGCAGCAAGACGAATTATGGCTGCTATGCAGATTTTGGTGTGTATGAAAATTGTTGCTATAAATAACAATTTATTTTCTTACATAAACATAAACATAAACGTAGGCAAGATATGAATTGTATACTTCTGTTACTCTCATTTATGTCCAACAGAGTAAATCATGTGTATATTATTATTATCTGGTGTATGTGGTATGGATCCTGGAAGCTGAGTGTTTATGAATACGAGGTTCTTGATGTTTATTTTTTTATTTTTTTATAATTGAGGTATCTAATGCCGTGTGTTTGATCCTGTTATTGGTTTGTGGCTTAAAACTGACAGTATCTTGTGCCTGGGAATGCAGGCTGTTGCCAAGGATCCTTCATTGAGAAAGTGGATATTTTCCAAATACAAGAAATTATCCAAATCATCATCTTCAGAAATTGTTTCAGAAGTTTCGTCTGTCATGGAAGGAATATTTTTATCTTTTGCCGAGCAAGTTAAGCTTGAAGACAGTGGAGTACATAGTGATGAAGACGATTCAAATCCTTCTAAATACATAAATAGACAATATTTGGTTTCTAGGAGCAGCAATCAACTTGACACCTCTTCCGAAGTTTCTAGAAGGGAATGTAAGTCAAGGGTTTACGATAGACCTGGCAGTGATGAATTAACAGACAGATTTTCAGGTCAACGTCTAAAGCCTCAGGGTTCTATAGTTCCTCTTGAAACTGACCTCCTTTCAAATGCAAGTTCTAGTCATGATAGTGGTGGCTCAAAGTCTATGAATTTTGAGACCTCAGAACCAGGTGATTTATCCCATGGTTGGTCTTCTACTCCCAGGGATCTTTCCAACAATCAAATACCCTCACCTGTTTCAAGAAAACCCTCAGACCTCAGGGCTAGGTCATATGAATTTAGAAACCATTACGGCCAAATTGAGAAGAATCAAGTTTCTAACTCGGATCTTAGTATGCCTATGTTGAGACCTTCCAGTGGAGGCACAGATACTGTTTTTGAGTCTCCTAAAAGTCACGCTGTATGGTACTCTGATGGGGACCCTGGGGCTATGGACATTTTCCCAGCTTCCAACCAGCTGTGGTTAGGTTCCTTAGGCCCCGATGCATCTGATGCTCTTGTAAGGTTTCAGTTTGAGAAGTTTGGTCCTGTAGAGCGGTTTCTCTACTTTCCCTTTAAAGGATTTGCATTAATTGAGTACAGGTATATTATGGATGCAATAAAGGCTAGAGAGATTATGAAGGGGCACTCTCCTTGGGGTGATTGCCTCCGTGTAAAATTCCTAGATGAAGGATTGGGAACGAGGGGAACTGTGAATGGCGTTGCAGTGGGTTCTAGTTGCTTTGTTTATATTGGAAATGTTTCAAGTCAGTGGGCCAAGGATGAGATCCTCCATGAATCAATGAAGGTTGTTTACAAGGGTCCACGCATGGTTACTGATCTTACTGTTGAAGGTGCATTGCTGATGGAATTTGAGACTCCTGAAGAAGCTGCTGCTGTAATGGGACATGTTAGACAACACCGTAAGGAGAGAACTCATCCTCTACCCTCTATTCATGGTGAGTTTTGGAGAAATGATGGGGGCAATACCATTATGGAGTCACCACATGCTCAAACAGTGCTTGAGAGCCCTGCAGAGGGATTTAATACAACAGAACAGATGTGGTATAGAAAACCTGAACATCAGCTTCATACTGGCCCGGGGAATATTCCATGTACACCCACTGGTCCTGCACCACCTCAGCCGCCTATCCTTTCAACACCACCTCAGCCGCCTATCCTTTCAACACCACCGCCGCCATTTCCATCATCCCCATTTGTTCGACCTATGTATTTTCCTCCAAACAGTTGGGATGCACGCGGATTAACCCATCATCTCCCTTTTATGCCCGCTTCTGTTACTCCCCTTGCACAAATGCAGGGAAGCTCACAGCATTCCACCCAGATGTTTCCGTTGCCTGTGGGACCGCCCCCTCTAGCATCGCTGCCACCTCCTTTGCCTCAGTCTCAGCCACCCCTAGTTCCACCACCACCAAGTTCTCCCCCTCCCTCTCCACCTCCGCCTCCGCCTCCACCTCCAGCCGTGGAATCTTCCCATTTGGAATCTTCTGGGCAGCATCTACAGTATCAGTGGCAGGGAACGTTGGGTAAAAGTGGGGTTCATTACTGTGCGATTTATGCTGTTAGAGTGGATTCTGATGCTTGCAAATACTTTAATGCTGTTTCTGAGCCTGCAGAGTAAGGACTTCATCTTAAATACTCCAGTAATATTCTTCTTAATGTCTGCTTGGAGAGTAAAATCCAGTAGTTTATTTGACTGACATCTTTTCAGATGGCCAGTAAAGTTAGATATGAACAAACGCACGGATTTTCGGCATGTGACGTCGACATTTTCCAGTACCCCATCTCACAAAGTATGTTCTCTCTCCCTCTCTGGCTGGCAAAGTTATAATGTTGTAGTTCTACCTTTCTAAAACTGAAGATTATGCAACTTAGTTTTGTAACCCAATTAAAGCTGCCCATACATAGTGCAATGCTTAATTCCATGTCCTTTAGTAGCCAGTGGTAATCCCAAAAGTTGTGGTTGTTAGAACAGGCCTCCAACCCCTCTTCCAAAGGTCCTAATCTAACTGCTCTAACAATACTGACTTTCACCATATCGAAAAGAAAAGAAGAAAGTCTGTGAAGCCATCCTCTCCCCTACATTCCCATCTTGCATGGGGAGACACAAACCTCCATACATGCATGGAGAAGCAGAATGCAAATAAAGAAATGCAAATTTTTAGAGAAGAAGATTGAAAAGGGGCACAAGTGAAGGGAACCATGGTTATGGTGCCCAAATGTTATAAGAAAGAACTAAAGAAGTCAATCCTCGTCTTCTGCTGCCTCAAAAGAAGGCGAGGGACAAATGTAGACCGAAAGAATGTATCCCACTACTCTTTGAAACCGAAGTTCTAGTACCATGTTAGATTGCCATCCTAAAACTTTAAGTTGTCAGGAAATTGGCAAATAATATGTCATGCTATCTAACAGCTAGTTCCAGACTTCTGTCAAATAGGCCATTTATTGAACTTACGAATTTTTGCCTTGGTATATTGGTAGCCGTGCATTCGTCTATTTTAAAGAAGGTTGAATAAGATATCTTTCCAATACACGAAACTACTGATAGTATTCCACTTTTCCGATATGAGACTATCAATAGGTGACATGTAAGTTGTGAGTGGACTTCATTTGTCTTTGTTGAAAATAATTGTTGTATGTATGGTAGCATATATTGTGAGAAGAGTAAACATATCCATCGAATATTTCGACAGTCTCGGTAGTTAGTACTGTATTATATCTTGTGGTTCACAATCCTGTGGGATTGAACCTGGCATTGTTGTTGCGATATTAATTGCACCGTTACACATCATTGTACGAGGGTGTAATTCCTTTCGTCCTAAATTCTTGCACTCTTTGAGATTCATCATGAGTCGTTTGGATGTGGGGACTGTGGAATTTTTCATAGGGGGCTAGGCCGTTGATTTTGTATGTTCCAATCATTGTGGTTCATTGCCTATGTTATTATTGCTTCTTCTGTAATTTAATCAAACATGTAGGTATGCAAATTATTTAAAGTTAGATTGGTTTAAATTTGATTGAATTGGTAATTGGTATCTGATCATCAGTTACTGTGAAGAGATTCATCACAGAGGTCGTGACCAGAAGGTTCAAGAAGTCTAGGCAAAGTTTTAATTAAGTGTCCAATATTGTGAATTAACTTTTAATTAAGACTCATCGAAGAAGTCTTGGGACACGCTTTTAAGAGCGTTTGAGTGTCGATGCATGACACGAGTCTGGCATGCCTTTTCCAGAGATGCGTCTATGCTTGTGGACCTAAAGTTCTACTGAGAAGAGGTCACTAGTGTACCTGCATTGTTTTTTCAGCATATTTGAAGTCTTTCAAAAGTGGGATTACATTGCATATTTAATTACTGTTCAGCATTTTGCAGAGCTTAGAAGTGGTTAGCCTTGGGTTTGTTTCCTTGTTTTATAGTCAGCTTCTCAACTTGGCTTCAGCTGATGTTGTCCTTGAATGCTAAAGTGGTACAATGTTTCTGTTATCCTGTGCAGAGAGAGGTGTGCTTGCTGTTCCCCTTATCTGAAAGTGACCATAAAGGCGTAAGTTATCAGTCATTTTATTTGGGTATTTTGCTCTGTATTTTACTTCCTTCGTCAAATCACCCCAATAAAACAATTTTAATTTCTTTGTTCCAATTTCTTGAGCAAATAAAGAGGGACATGTCAAAGACTGTGACAAGAGCTTTACTTAATCGATGATGCAGTGTCTCTGGGCTATCTTAAAAACCAAGTTGTGATTGATTCTTGTTGTTGCAAATTAATTGTGCAGTTTCAGGATTTCATGTCCTACTTGAAACAGAGGGATTGTGCTGGCGTAATTAAGATCCCAGCTTCCAAATTCATGTGGCCAAGACTTCTCTTCATTCTCCCCCCTTCTGCCGATGCATGTTCCATGCTCTCTATCGCACCTAATCCAACGGATTGCTTGATTGCTTTAGTTTTGGCTAAAGAGACTAGCTTTGACTGGGCATGAGTTTCCTACTCTATACAAGATTGTTGTTATGGACAAATGCAGCACCGGCAAATTGTTTTTACTGATCTGAGGAGAAGGCGGTGCCATTCATTTCCATATCATAATAGAATTCAGCATCAGGCTATCAGAATTCAGAGCAAGGGACCCAACTTCCTCGAGGAATCAATGGCGGTAAATACCCAGTTTCTCACTTCCCACAATGTCGTCTATTATGCAGAGATGATGATCGGGAAAATATAGGGAAGAATGATCGTAGTTAGCTCAGATACACTAGCGAACATACAAGTTTCAACTACCATGTTTGTCCAGATCCCCAAAAAAAAAAAAAAAACCCTACCAGATTTGTCCAACAATGGGCACCAAATTATCCATCCGTTTGGAAGCCAACTTATTTTCTTTGGTGTCTGTTAGTTACATGTTCTTATCCTGTATTTGGCCTTTTTTTTGGGGGTTATGTTTTGATGCCTGTAATCTTAGATAGGAATGGGAATTTGATTACGAGGAATCAAATCCCTAATAATCTGATATCAGAAGCAACTTTGTTTCAATGTTTGGACTAATTTGGTAATCTATTCGATTCTGGCCTTCGTTCCAATATACTTTTGTTTCATCCAAATCAAACATAGAGCATCCTTGAGAATTACTCGAAACAACACTCCAGAGATCGAGGTTCGAGGACCATGAAATTGTGTGCTCATGTTGCTTTTTGCCTCATTTCTTTAAGAGCAAATCCAATGCGACCAAAATTTGCAACTGATCAATCCAATGCATAGCTATAATCAGTTGGAAAATGTATAAGTTTCATATTTGGTGCCAAAATTCTCATTTGTTGGTAGTGCCTAGCCATTATCATCTATGCCATTGCAACTTCATCTTCATTAGAGGAAGATCCGTTGAAATCTCTCCGCACCACTTTTTTGGTTAAGTTGCTCATGATATTAGTTTGGAAAAGAAAATATATATGGTAGATGAAAATGGTGTGGTAACTGAATGAGGTTGCAACAAATACACACAAAAGGAAGTAGTGGGGGGTTCAAAAAATTAGATGAGAAAAGTTGGATAGAATGGTGGTGAGAAAGATAGATGCAAAAAATATCTGAAAAGTTGGGTTGCATGGTGGTTGAGAAAGGTAGATACAAAAAATATATGAAAATGTTGGGTAGAATGGTGATTGAGAAAGGTAGATATAAAAAATATCAGAAAAGTTGGGTTGAATGAGGTTGAAAACAGTGGATGACAAAATATCTAAAAAATTAGACAGAACAAGGGTTGAGAATGGTGGATTGAAAAATATCCAAAAAATTAGGTAGAATGGGGGTTGAAAAATGAGTTGGGAACAGGGGTTAAAAAATTAGATCATAATGAGGTTGAAAATAACATAAATAGTTGAATTGAGGTTGAAAAAGTAGTGAAAAGTGAGATGGAGGAAAAATTAGTTAAATTTGAAATTATTTAGCTCTAAAATAGAACCAACCGTGGATGGCTGGATTCTATTTTGACACCAAAAACTACATTTTAGTGCCAAAATATAACAATAACTATAGCCATTTTGCATCTAGCAACAGATTTGCTGTAAAGCGGGATCTACATATTCATTTTGAGGGAACTTTTGCACACATGTCTAAGAATGTGCGGTCTATACTATATAATCCGCTCACACTTGGGCTGCCCTAACATGTTGAGCAAATAACTAATGTCTAATGAAACTCTAACATGTTGAGCAAATAACTAATGTTTGTACGAAATTAGAGCTTTAAAAAGCAAGTGAAATGTCACTAATTCTTTGGGTCACTGGAAATGGTCGGTTGGAGGTGAGATGATGTCGGACAAGAGACAGGAGTTGATTTTTTTTTTTTAGTTTTCTATACTAATTCTTCGGGTTGTCAGAAGTGGTCGGCCGGAGGTGGAGTGGTGGTCGGTTGGGAGGCAAAAGTTGATTTTTTTTTATAGGAAATTAGAATTTTTTAGAATTAGTAAAATTTCACTAATTTTTTTTGTCTTCATATTCGATTGCAAAAGTTCTTTATCCTTCCCCTTAAAAAAATGTCAAATGTTTTAGATTTTTGGCTAAGTATCCCTTTTCAATATTATCCTCAACTTTTAACCATTAACCTTTTACTCATTACGTTTTCAAAAGATCAAAATAATAAGAGAAGTGTTATTGGCATTCCCCTATTCTCTATTGACACTCCTTTTTTTTTTGTCTTTATTAGGTAAACTTACTATTGCACTTTACATGTAAAACAAAAAAAAAAGTGTCAATAAACAAAAAAAAAAGTGTCAATATCGGTTCCCTACAATAATGTTACAAATTTTTACCTATTAACTTTCAAAATCGACACTTATTAAAAGACAGGCCACAATGGAATGCTACTATTATTTTGGGATGGAGAGAGTACATGAAATATGAAGGAAAAAAAAATTACTCTTTTTCTTTTTTTAAAGTTTTTCCAACGTAAAATACGGGGTTTAATCTCACATATAAACTTAGGTAATTCTGCTTCACAAGAAACCGAATGAACCCTTCTACTGGTACAGACCATAGTGCACAGATGGGTCTTGGGGACCCACGTTTGGGTCCCAAACGAATGATCCAAGCCGTTAGATCATCTTAGAATAATTTTCCGAGGGGTCTTGCGAGAAATCACCTCCATCGGACTTGTGTAAGTGGTTCATCCAAAAACCCCCCATTTCATTCAAAAATCGAAAAATTATTCTAAGATGATCTAACGGCTCGGATCGTTCGTTTGAAACCTAAATGTGGATTCCCAAGACCCATTTGTGCACATTCTATTCACTTTGGTCTGTCCCCATTGATTTACCGAAACCGAATAGCCAAAAGGCCCAAAACAAACGAACCAAACAATCACAACGGCTTGGGAATTCGTGTGTCCAATATAATTTTATCTATAAATATATAATGTACTAACATCCTATCACAAAATCAGAGTGGCGCAGCGGAAGCGTGGTGGGCCCATAACCCACAGGTCCCAGGATCGAAACCTGGCTCTGATATAAGAGTAGCTTCCCATGCCTTCCTTTTTTTTTCCTTTTTTCTACCGCCCCCCTCTCTCTCTCTCTCTCTCTCTTTCTCTCTCTAGTTTCCAAAGGGGAAAGATCTCCATTATATAACCACTGTACAACAATCCATACTCCTTCATCACCGCTCATCCGCCGCCGTAGCCGCCATACACTCTCCCGTCAAAATTCAATCTCTCTCTCTCTCTCTCTAAAATGTCCAACCGCTACGCTCACAACAAGCACGACGAACCCAAGGGTTTTGCCAAACCCCAAAAGAAGTTCATCCCCAAAACCAACACCACCACTCTCAATTCCGCTCAAGAACAGCCACATGCAACCCATCCAACCCTCTCCAATTCTCTCAGACAATCATTTTCTCGCCAATCGGATCCCCCCTCCTCATCGACCGCCACCGCATCAGTTCGTGCGGGGGAGTCGGGTTCTGGCGATGGGAAGTTCGTGAATTACTTGCCGCAAGACGAGGCGGTGGCGGCTGGTCTCGGTGCTGACCAGGGCGGGTTGGATCCTGTTGAGTCTCAGCGAGTTGTGGATCATCTGAACGGAGAGTTATCTCGGTTGCTTAAGTTGAGTCCTAAGGATTTCTGGAGAGAAGGTTACTACTGCATTTTTGTGATTTTGGATTTGTTTTGAAGTATATTATTACTTGACTAAGAATTTTTTGTTTCTGATAGCATTTTGATAAAAGTGTCATTTGAGTTTTGATTACGATTGATAGAAGAATATAAGTATTTGAATTAGTTCAAACGGGACATGAGTCTACAGTCATGCAATTGATAATCCACTTAAGGAACAAATAAATAAACAAAATGTCCCCATTGAGGGGAATAAATAATTAATCTTGCCAAGAGCAAGGATTGACCCCCTGGCCTCCTTGTGGAAGTGTAAAGGGTAGTCAACTGAGCTAACCGGTTGTTGAGTTGATATATTTGGTAGTGCATGTCACTTGGTGTTCTGAATGTTAAATTTTGTATAAAGAGGTCTCAGGTCTCCAAGGTTCCTAGGGTAAACTCTTTTTTTTTTTTTTAATTTATAACATTGACATGTGTCATGTGGAAATATGTACTTATGGGCTTTTGAAGCATTGTACTAGGCTTTTCTGCAGGAATCTGCTAAAAGTTTGTCCGGTTTGAAAATTTAATTAGCTCCAAAATTGTTTTCAAGTTTGGGATGTACCGATTTTAATTGAGCTTTAACAAGCCTAACGCAAATCACGCTCAAGCATGGTTCATCTAACACATACTTCTTTTAAAGTTTTTTGCATAGTAGTCGATTAATCGATATGGTTGTGTGCATGTGAACGATAGTTCATGTCTATATGAACTATGAAGTACCATTTTGTCCAATGGAAGGCATGGAATGGTTATTTGTGTGCATGTTGATGGAGATCGAGATGTGCAAGTGCTCAAGATGTTGAGAGACAACTTAAATAAGGAACTTCTAATGCAATATGTAATTTTGGAAGGACAATAATCCTCTTGATTAATTACTAAGTTATTTGCAAATGAGGATAAGTACATTTGCAATAGTAGCAATTATCATTAGATTGGTCATAGCTTGCATTCTTATTTCTTTTTCCGTGCTTCTCAGTGGCTAAAGATTCCTCCTTGCACGGGTTTTTGGAGAGCTTCCTACAATTTAGGAGTAGGTGGTATGATTTTCCATATCGTGGAGTAAAAGGTATAGTTGCAGGGATCATCGTGGGGGAATTTGAGCTTAGTAAGCGTGTTTTCATGGTCTTATACCGCATGTAAGTTTCTGATAACTTTAGTCTCATAGTGTATCAATGTCTTCAAAGGATTTATTGCCAGTGGGGCTACTTCTTTGGCTGTACTTGATTTGGAATTTCTTTTGCAGATCTTCCAATCGGGATCCTGGTGCCAGGGCTGCTGACAGTCTTAGCCCAAAAGACCATGCAGGTGTTGTCTTCTTTCTTCTGCTTACATTTGGAACTTCTAGGTGACTAGGGAATTTAACTTGGCAATTGATACAGTAGTAGAGGGTGAGCTTATTGGGTGTTGGTCAGAACTGTAGTCACGTACTTTAATGCCAATAGCTTGATTATGATGCATTATGTTTGTGACAAGCCTGTTTCATTAGGCAACTAAGGAAAACAACATGATTGAGGAATCTTTCCAATGTGTTTCCATGTATCTCAGCTTTAATGTCCCAGATTTAATGCATACATTGAGCCTGCATTTTGCAGAATGGTCGGGGTAGCACCAAATGAATATAAGATGAGGGAAAATAGATTGAGGTAGTTTGGACATGTCTATTGTCTATCGACTGATGCGGTAGTTAGGAGGAGTGATATGGTTACGGTTGAGGGCAATATTAAGGGGAGGGTAGGCTAAAACTGACATTAGAGGTAGTAGTTCAAAAGGATCCAGGTTACTGTCAAAAGGATCCAGGTTTCTATAAATGACTACCACCGTAAGGACAGTATCTGATGGTAAAAAATTTTACATTGATGAATTTTTCTGTTGTTACTGGGAAAGTATAGAAAGCATAGGGTTTTGCTTTGTAATTTACCTTTTATATTGGGGTTCCTTTTGTAATCTTTTTCTATGTAAAGGGTAGTATAGTCTTTTTAGTTATAGGGCTTTATATTCAAACTTGTTCTCTTATTTTGGAATATATCGTATGTTGATTGTATGAGATACGCTACTTCCCTCTCTCTCTCTCTCTTCGAAGTTATCAGTTACATATTCCGCTGTGTATTTCACAATTTGTTCACAAATTCGACTTATAGTTCTTTTGCAGGAAACAAACTTGCTTGATATGCCCAAGTTGTTAGATATATGTGCAGTATATGGTCATGAAAACGAAGATCTGACCAGATCATTGGTAAGCATGCTCATTTGTACCTTAGTTTTGAGATTACAAATTTTTAAGTGACGGTACTGTGAGCACATTAAACTCAGTTTCTAACTATGATATCCATTTTCCCTAACGTATTGTGTTCTAATTCACGGATGCTCATCTAGATGAAGTAAAAGAGGTGTTTTATGTATCAACCCACGACATGGTGCTACTTTTCTATAGAGCTATCTAATGGTTTGTCTCGTTTTCTGTGGGAAACCTTCTACCTCTTGATCAATTGGGCTAGTAGAGAAAGGCAACACTTTCAATTGATGTGCTGTCCACTGGGTTCTGGTAGCCTACTCTCCAGTATTTTTTAACTTTAGAGCACAAGAATACCTAACCGTTCTAGCGTGTAAGTAATGATTGCCCTTATATGTTACTGGTCATATTCAAAATAAAATGCATGCGATTGGTCGGCTTCAAGAAACCAATTCTTGTTGCATATTGCTTTACTTCTCCATGTTGGTTTCAGACGTTTCTATGCCTCAACACCCAACCATTGTCAGCCTATACAGGGTCTGTATTTGGTTGATTAGGTCTCCTTGGACTTTGGAAGTTGTATTCGATCTTAATCTTGTTTCCTGTAGAAGGCTAGAATTAGCTAGTTTTTGCCGGTTTTGGACTCTGTACTCTAGTTATTTTTTCAAGAGTCTTTCTTTAAATCATCCGTGGGTCCATGAAATTCCCACCCCCGCTTCCTTTCCTTTCCTCCATTTCATGTAGTACATTTTGCAGGTTGTAAATGCTTTGAAGGCCCAGCCTGGGATCCATGATAATTTCACTGCTGCAGTGTCTCATTTCCTGAAAATTGTGCACACAATGGATCAGCGTTGCAGTGCATCTTTAGAGGTATATTTTCTCAACTAACTTGGCTCGACTTGTTTATTGGTGATGGTATCCAATTTTTTTTTGACAAGAGAGATGGTATCCAATTTGAGTTGCTGGTTTTTGAGATTGATTCTGTATTATTTCTGTGATTATTGAGTTCGGCTCTTTGCCGCCATTTCTAGCTTTTAGACCTGTCAGTGAGGTAAACTGCACATTTTGAGATAAATGCATCAGCTGATTTGGTTTTCATTTGAATTCATTACTCATTCAGTCATTTGTATTACGAATTCTTCATCACCAATGTGGTTTTGGGTTGAGAACCAGACATTTTCAATACCTAAAGTATCAGTGTGTTAAAAGTTAAAACTCTAAACTTGGCCTGTCAATGACCTGATTTGATCCGAATCCGGTAGGAATAATACAAATCCGGCTCGACTGTTTAAAGCAATCCGAAACTGATAAAAAATCGGAAATCCGATCCAAAATCTATCCGAAATCTAGTTCTTTTTAACCTATTTGGAAACTAAAGATATATGCCTTATGATATGCTTGTGTGCATTTTTGGGAAGTTAATAAGTTAGTCTGTGAAAGCAGTTTATGCAATTTGTCATTTATGAAGCCATAGATGGAAGACCTTAAGTAACTCCGAGGTTAACTGTTGAGTGGGAAGCAAGTGCACCTTTTATCAGAACCAGTCTCTTTTGGTGTATTTGGGTAATGAAATCAATTTTGTTAGCTACTTAGCTGAGATGTGGAAAGGCTCTGTCAAAACTGTGGAAGTACATGAAACCATGTGTGATTAGAAGTTTCTGGGATGGTGAATTTGGGTCTTCTGTGAGATTTCACAATAGTTATGAGGGCCGAGAGCTGTTTTTGTTATTGTTTCAGTTACTGAACTTTGAAATAATTGGTGCGATCTGATCCATTATCATAGATCCATTCTGAACCCAATGGCCTTAGGAACAAAAAACTTCCTTTTGGATTTACGAGCACGATTGCTATATTAGGAGGGAAAATGGGAGTCTTAGGGGGGAAAACTCTGCGATCCTTTTTGCTTAAGATACTCCGACAATGTGTATATCATATGATTTGGACCGTTTGTTACGCATTCTTACTATATGGGTACAGTGGTATTGCTTTTGATACGTAGAGGTTGTGTTCAAGAACCCCCTTTTTCTGGTGTCCTAATACATGTGTCAAAAACGAAATAGAGAGTTTATCTAGTAGTTGAAGAGTGTTTTTGGATAGTTTTAAATTTGACTTCTTCAATGATGTAGCTTTTGGTTTGGACAATGTGTATAGGAGTTGCGCTCCCTTTTTTGTGCCTCTCTAGGACTTCTAATTATAAAGACAGGAACTCAGCAAGCAAGGCTTGTAATTGAAGTCTTTTTTTTCTAATTTTCCGTAATTCCATCTATTGCATTGTTGCTTCCATCACTAAAATAAAGCACCTTGCTAATCATTCAATTTTGTGTAAAGGCAATGGCACTGTTCCACATCAGGAGATAAAAGTAGAATGTAGTATATTTATAAAGGTTCAGCGGTGTCATCATGTCTTTGGATTGACAAGTTAGATAAATGTGAAGCTTTGAGACACTCCTGCGTAATGCACAATCAAGTCAATGTAATTCAGATCATTTAGTGCCTGTCTCAACTTGATGTCCCACAAAGTAACACCAAAATGATAGAAGACAAAAATTGCAATTTGTGGGTACAATTTGTACCTTTTTTTTTATCAGCAATTGTACAATTTGTACTTACTTTGTAACTAGGCTTAGATCGTCTTTTCTTTTTTCAATGATCAATCTTGGCTTAAGAATTACTCCCTCCGTTCCTTTTTGTTTGTCTCACGCTCTCTCTTGCCTTTTTTCAAATCAAAAAATTAAGTGCTTCCGTGTATCATTTTTCAAATTTTTCCGCACCGAATTAAAGTACACAATGAGTACTTTAATTCAGTGTAAAAAAATTTGAAAAATGATACACGAAAACACTTTATTTTTTCGTTTGAAAAGTGGCACGACTTTTCGTAGTGGACAAACAAATAGGAACGGAGGGAGTAATATTTTCTTTTTGCCTTGTTCAAAGAGCTGCATTACAACTACCGTGAGCCGTACTTCTATTGCAAATCATGATTGACATGCTTTCCCGGATTTACATACAGGTTCTATTTTCTTCTCACGGTCATGAAGATCATGGATCCAATCGTCTTCATGCAGACTATATGGAGGTTATTATGCAAATAGCTCATGCCTATCATTTCTTGTCCTTTTCGTTCCTCTTAAGAGACCTGTTTCAAATGAGAACCTGTTTGGGGAAAAAACCCTCAGTTAGTTTATGCAGATTACAAGATGAAAAAGAGAGGAGAAAAAAAACGTGTTACATGGTTTGGATCCAGAATGCATACACTAAGTTTCTCAGTCATACAAGCCACTGACAGATGAACTTTTGCAAGGAAATAATCTCCTAAGCTAACTAAGAGCGTCATCTGACCTCTTTCTCTCTTCCTTTTCGCTACAGATGACCTCGGTGATATGGTTTTTTCTGGTTTCCCTAGGTAATGGACTTCATAAATGACGCTGTTGTATCCATGGATGCATTTGTTGGTGCACACGAGCCCGCAGCTGTCTTTTTCTCCAACCCTGTTGAGATGAGGTACCAAACTTGTGATTTAATTTTAACTTTTCTCTCTCAAGGACAAAGATGTTTATGATTGTTGAAGCTTGGAGACCAAAGTAAAGTGAATCATATAAATGTGAGGGTACCCTCACTTTGCAGTTGAGTTATACCTTCTATGGGGTCACATGGCCAGGTACCATGGATATGTAGAGTGCATATTTTTAGCTTGTATGTGACTGGTACTGCCTAGTGAGCACGTTGCGCGTTGGGAAGGTGTGAAGCCAGTTATCACATCTAATACAAAGTTTATAAGTGTGAGGACACCCTCACTTCCATAGCTAGCTTTTGAGGTTGAGTTCAACCCGAAACTGAGTCGCATACTAGCTCTTCCAGTTCCGGCTCTTTCTTTTTACTATATGTGTTCAGAAAAAGCATATTTTCAGGGCTTAGTTTTTGTAAAATTGGTTCCATCCAGTTAGTACCATGTTGACCTATAACCTGACCACCTGAGAAATCGTTAACTTTATTTTTGTTGTTTGGTCTTTAAGTTTAGCCATGTTACCATCAGGCTTCTATGAAAATCGATTATCCTTTTGATGCTTGATATCGGACAACTGGGTGGAGGTTGATTTGACATGGATGGGATGATTTTGCCATTTCCAAGCTCATTGCAGATGTTTTGCTTTGATGCGAGAGGTAATGGCAAGAAAATGTTGGAGAAATGGTAGGTTGTTGGCTGCAGTATAGTTTAATGGGGATTAGTGCTGGCCCTGCTGGGTGTAAAGCAAAACTTTGTATGATAAGAAGTGTTATTTTTAGTCCATTTGCATACCTGGCAATAGGGCGCATTCTAATTTGGAGCATTTTGGGAGAACTGTTGAACAGATTAGATGTATGGAGTGCATTGCATGTTTTTGTAAGAGTTGGATTTTCGCTTTCATTATGTACGCTTATAAACATGACAAGACAATTCATAGTATCTCAATTTCAGACTCAGTAATCCATGCATAGATCAACAAGCTTCATATGTGAAGTGATGAAATCTGGGTTGTCTAAGCTGATAATTTTGAAGGGTGGAAAATGAAGGCCTGAAGTTTGGTGTTATGGTTGTGCTTTGATCTCAAGATTGACAATATGCATATTAGAATGTATCTAGCTAATAACTTTAGTAGTTTGAATTAGAAGGACACTTCTTGCTTTATTTCAGCGCTGTTGTCTCTGTTGTATTGCTACCAAAGTACCATCCAATTAAATCTTCTGTGAATGCAGTTTCGGAAATGAGGATTTGCTTGGTACCCTTGCAAGACTGCATGATTCGCTGCTTCCGTCTTTACAAAAGGGTTTTCGTATCATCTTCACAAAAGGTGTTGATAGACTTCAGGAAACAAGTGGTGATATGGTTTCTAAAGTTTCTCTAAGTTTGAAGATGTTATCAATGAGGATAGTGAAATTTGGTTGGAAATTACTGGATGTTTGCTATCTTAATCATGAAGTGTTTGAAGGCAACTTCCCTCTTCCAGCTCTGTCTAAGATGTTCCCAGCAAAAGTAGAGGATCCTTACATAAGGGCAGACATTTTGGTTCAAACTTTTAGGGAGCTCAGTGGAGGGTATTCACATGTTCAGGAGGGCCAGAGCAGGGGAACATTTCTGCAAAATGTGGAAAAGAATCACAAAATTTTGGAGAGAATTGAATTTTTGCATAGTACAGGTATGTTCTCTTATTTGAGAATCTGATTTTGAAGAGATTTTGATTTACTATGCCAACAGTAAGGGTTTTCAGTTTTTTGTTTTTGTTTTTTGTGCTGAAATGCTAGACCAAAGAGTACTCGTGATTTACGAATCTGTAGGCAATGTGATCCACTTTTTGCATGGTTATAAGTTTCGGTTATGGAGTTGAGTGTTATAGAGGATGTGTTGCTTTGTGTATGATTGTCCTCGGGTGTTATATCTTAGGAGTTTTACTCTTTTAAATCCCTCAGAAATTCCAAAGTAAAGCTAAACCAATAGGTTGTTTCTAGCCATCTTAAACCCTAAAATCATTTGGCTCTACTTGCCTTGTCCTTCTATATCAGGGATGCACTCCCAAATCTGAGGTCACAAGTTCAATGAGCAGGGAAGAGAAACTACGCTATCATCTTTCTTTGGAACACTATATAAACAACTTCTATCCTTGCAAAGTTGATGGTCGTTTGTAAATCAAAGGAAAAAGATTTTCTTACATTATTGGAACTTGTTATTTGGACAGCATGTAAAGCTGTGTGTTAGAGCTTGTCCCACGTTATAACCTCCAAAACTAGTATATGATCCTAGGTGGCCTCTCCATTCATTGCCAATTGGTTTTGAGTTGGATTCTTCAACACTATGCATGCTACTACTGCCAAGACCGCTATGGTTATCTACCAGAATCTTTGCTACTTCTATATGAGAACTTGTGTGCTACCTTGTTTGGAATATAATGCAGACCGAATACAATGGAAGGTAGGGGATTTTATATTTTGTTCTGTGTGTTTTCGACATATTTGGGTTCCAGCGTACAATACAATATGTTTCGAAACAATGACTGGCATGAACCATGTTTTGCCGAGTTCATTTTCTGAATTCTAGGGTATGTTGGAGAAACTTATTTTTATACTTTATTTGTTTTCATGCAGTATGGATTTCAATGGATGAGGAACAATTGCAGTATCTATCTGGAATCATGAGCTATCCTAGGGAAACCAATACTAAGGAGAGACCTCCCGTGCCAAGTGCTCTGGCAAACACTAAGTTGCTGGTGGACGAAGACTCTGCAATTGTTGAGTCCAAAATCAGTCAAATAAAAGATCTTTTCCCCGACTACGGCAAGGGCTTCTTATCTGCTTGTCTTGAAGTCTATAACCAGAATCCAGAAGAGGTGATTCAGAGGATTTTGGAAGGAACACTCCACAAAGATTTACAATCACTGGACACATCACTTGAGAGTGCTCCACCTCCTAAGTCTGCTTCTGTGAGCCGGAATGACAAAGGAAAAGGAAAATTAGTGGAGTCCATGCCGCCGCCATCAGAATCTAAAAATGTGATCCCTGCATTAAGAGAGCGACAAACTAAGGCCCCTTCAGTTTCATCATCATCTTCAGTTGGGAGGTTTGTGAGAAAATCTACCATCTCCTCACATGATTCTGAGACTTTAGATTCCTCTAGAGATGAAATGGTTTTGGGGAAAACTGCTGCCCTAATCTCACAACTACAACTTGAGTATGAAGACGAGTACGATGACTCTTTTGATGATTTGGGTTTCAGTGTTGCTGACTCGGGGGTGGAAGAAACTGAAACACTAGGAGAGAAACTAAATTCTAGTCGGGGGAAATCATCGGAAACAGAAACTGGAAGCTCTGCTCACAGTGCTTCTAATTCTAATAAATGGGGTTCGCGGAAAACCCCTCAGTTCTATGTTAAGGATGGAAAGAACTACAGTTACAAAGTTGCGGGCTCCGTTGCAGTTGCGAATTATAATGAAGCAACTATAGTTAATCAAGCCCAGAGAGAAATGATCCATGGGCTTGGACGTGGCGGTAACCTTCCTTTGGGTGCAGTTAAGAAGTTGACAGAATCGAACGAGGAGAACGAAGAGGAGGAGGAGGAGGGCGATGGTAATGAGGTCGGAGGAAGAGGGAACCGTGGAAATCTGAGGGGTAGAGGAGGAGGGAGGAGAGGAGGGGGGAGAAACAATTATAGGAAAGACAGGGCGATGAAGAAGCACTTCAGTGGAATTTCTGGTTTTTAGACATGCAGAGGAGAGAATAACATCTTTTTTTTTTTTTTTTGGCAGATAAGAGTCTATTCCAATTGGATTATAGTAAATACATATAGAGCTATTAACAACTGTACAGTCAGTTGTTTATGTTGTCGTTTCGCCGCCAACCATCATATGACCTATAGGTGTTGGGTGTTTTTTCTTTCCCTCTTTGAGAAGCTCTAGAATTTAATATAGAGCATCGTTTCATCTCATATACTTGTAGTATCATGCCGGAAAAAAAAGGAATTTCATTTTGGGTCTATGAAAAGAGTTTGTTCTTGGTCTTCTGTGTAACTGTGTTATTTACTTCTTGGATTGTATTATCCCCCAAGTCACTAAAAGTTCATTCAGCGAAGTTTGTTCAAACAGATCGAGGCTCGGAAAAGAAATTTAAGATACAAGGAAACCCATGAATTCAAATTTGTTTTATACTCTATTGTTGGAAACTCATGGAAGTGTCACCGGAGGTGGTGATTGACCTTGGTCGCCGGAAAAGTCACTCGTATTGGTTGCCAGGAAAGTCAACTTCACCGGTAGTCTGAGAAGTTGCCAGTGTCGGTTGCCAGAGGTGGTGGCCGGGCATGGTAGTGGTGAGGGACTCGGGTTATTTTTGGAAGTTCAGGCCTATTTTCTGAGTGGAGTGGGGTACAAGTATTCGCATATTGTTGGGTTGATTAAAAGTGCTGTTAAGTACGTACTAATAGTAATAGAGGACTAGGGAACAAGTCAAAAGACATTTTTTAAGGGTAAAATTGTCCTTTCAAAATGCCATACTACCTTTCTATTTTGGGATGTCCCAAAATTAGTGTCGACTTTCTATAAATAATTATTAAAACATACCAAACTTTCAATTTTACCCCTAAAAAGTACTCTTTTATTCGTAATTGATTTGACAGTTTTTGTTATTCATATCATTCTTAAATTGACAATATCTTTCAACATATAATATTTTTCATGATTTTGAACACTTTGTATAATAGAGTTAATTGATATTTATCAAACAAAATTCATATTACATATTTTTTAATATCCGTCTTAAAGGATATAAATAATTTAAGTACATTTAATTGACTTTGCAGTTTTCAAGGTTACTTTTGGAAATTTAGAACGCACATTTTAATTTTTCAAAAAGCTCGATTTCCCATGGAGAACATTTAAATTGGGATGAGTGGAGTATTTAATTATGCATCTTTTTGTAAAGATGTTTCACATCTTCTGCGCCATGAATATCGCATATATTGTCCCTTTTTCCCGACATTGACCAATTTTCTTATTTTCATTATACGCTCGTTCCCAATTCTGGTTTGCAAATTTTAATATTTTGGAATGTTTCAGCAATGGGACGGGCGATGGTCAAGAACAGTGATGCAATTCGTGCATTATACAATGTGTATGTATTTATTATGGGTGATTCTATTAACAATCCCTCATTTTCTTCATGTAATCCATTTTCTTCATTTAACCCACACCTAAAATTTCCTCAAACCAATTTACTCCATACAACCCACAAAATACACCTAAACTACCCAAACTACCCTTAACCATCGCGACCAGTTTTCATACTTTGAATGTCGAAATATACATCAATTTTCGACAACTACATATTGATTTATATTGAAGGTCGAATTTTCAAAAATTGGACCTTGTCTTTTTTCCACATCCTCATGTCGAAATTTATGTTTATATTCAACTTTCGAATGTCGAACTAAATACATGTGGATAAAATATTATTGTTTTAGACAATAACATGTCGAAATATAATCATATTTTCAGCTTCTTAATGTTGAAATTTGTGAAAGCAAACATGTGAATTTCTCAGGTATCGTTTTCGGAATGCAAATGTTGATGTAATGCGTAGAATTCGATATTATGATGATGAAAAAAGTAACTTAAGTCGACAATTTATTACTGGACTTTGTCTTGCATAATTTTGGTTAAGTGAAAAGTTTCAACATCGATATGTTGAAAAAGTTTACATATGGCGGTGGGGGTATTTTGGTCTTTACACAGTAATGAAAATGAAGAAGTTTTTTATAAGTTACATGGAGGAAATGTGGGATTGTTAATAGAATCACCCTTTATTATTCGTGATTATGAAATTATTAATTGATGGTGATGACGATGTAGCAGTTGACCGGACCGATTCATAAAATGCTAATATACACAAACTTCCAATGTATCAGATTCCTCACAGATTAAAACACTTGAACACAGAGAATATAGATATTACAAAATATGAGCATCATTGCTTCAATTCTGCAAAAACCAAGAAACTGTGACTTCCTCTTCATGAAGCTTTGAGAAATCCTTCCTGGGTTTTTCACTTTTGGGTTTCTTCTGTTGGGAGGAATTAAAATGGAGAGTGGTGGTGACATATACAGAGTGAGCAGTGCACGTATAAGCAGCTCAAACATATGGAGGACCAATGGAAGGGAGGTTTTTTTCTCTCTGTCATCACGCGAAGAAGACGATGAAGAAGCATTGAAATGGGCTGCGATTGAGAAGCTTCCTACTTATCTGCGAATAACCAGAGGGATACTGACCGAAGAAGGGGATCCGCCACGAGAAATTGACGTCAAGAGTCTTGGGTTTTTGGAGAAAAGAAAGCTGTTGGAGAGACTGGTGAAGGTTGCAGAAGAAGATAATGAGAAGTTCTTGATAAGGCTCAAGCAGCGTATTGACCGGTAATGTTAGTTTGGAAATGTTCTGATTTAATGATTTGTTTTTGTTTTCCGTATGTCGCTTGTGTTTATTCGTTTTCATTTTCATTTTCATTTTTTGTTTGTTTTGAATGTTCCCGACATAAAGCAATGAAAACTTCAAAAAAAAAAAAAAAGCTCATCATTTTTGTGCCAAAGAAATAAGTGAATTTCCCATCACAGTAGGATTGCACCAAGGGTCAGCCTTGAACCAGTACCTTTTCGCGTTAGTTATGGATGAATTGACTCGACAGATTCAGGAGGATATCCCATAGTGTATGATGTTTGTAGATGATATTGTCCTTATAGATGAAACGGCTGTTAATACTAAATTAGAAATTTGGCGGGAAGCATTAGAGTCTAAGGGCTTTCGGATAAGCAGGAGTAAAACTGAGTATATGGTCTGCAAGTTTAGTGATACCAGAAGTGCGTATGAGGAAAGAGTGATGATCCAAGATCAGGAGATACCAAAGAAGGACCATTTTAGGTATTTAGGCTCTATTATTAGTCAAGATGGAGAGATTGCAGAGGATGTGACTCATTGGATCCAAGTGGGGTGGCTCAAGTGGAGAAGCGCTACTAGTGTACTGTGTGACAAGAGAGTACCCACAAAATTGAAAGAATTTTTTTATAGAACTGCCATAAGACCAGCGATGCTTTACGGGACAGAACGCTGGCCTATTAAGAAGCAGCAGGTGAACAAGATAAGTGTAGCGGAAATGAGAATGTTGAGGTGGATGTGTGGTAAGACTAGACGAGATAGGATTAGAAATGAAATAGTTCACGAGATGGTAGGTGTAGCACCTATAGAGGAGAAGTTAAGGGAAAATAGGCTAAGGTGGTTTAGGCATGTCTATCGT
This sequence comes from Vaccinium darrowii, assembly GCA_020921065.1. Classification (NCBI taxonomy): domain Eukaryota; kingdom Viridiplantae; phylum Streptophyta; class Magnoliopsida; order Ericales; family Ericaceae; genus Vaccinium; species Vaccinium darrowii. The sequence continues at coordinate 748 of JAFMTH010000081.1, read as the reverse complement.
AGACCAGCAGATGCAGTAGTTAAGAGAGTGGATTGGATAGCTTTGGATAGAAACGCACAAGAGAGGGGAAGACCCAAATTGACATTAGATGTGGTAGTACGCAAAGATTTGAATATACTAGGTTTAAGCAATGAAACAGCACTTGACAGAGCTCAATGGAGAAAAAGGATTCATGTAGCCGACCCCAATTGATTGGGACATAAGGCTTGGTTTGGTTTGGTTTGGTATTTTTGTGCCAAAATAGTTCCTGAAAATGCAAAATAGTTTATGGTGTTTTTGGTCAAGCTCAAGCTGTTTGTTTTTGCACCATTTACCGCCACCGGGTATTCGAAATTTCTGTTTTTTACTTACTGGATTTTATTCTTTGTTTGTAAGCATTTTCATTTATACAACGGTTTTGAGACAGGGTTGGACTGGAACTTCCAACTATAGAAGTCCGGTTCGAGCATTTGAATGTCAATGCAGAAGCCTATGTTGGTAGTAGAGCTCTGCCCACTGTATACAATTTCACTGTCAATATGGTAGAGGTAATTCATATTTGCGCATATCAACTTGAATTTTTCCTTCAGGTTCCACGCAAAAATTTGAACTGACCCTCCAATATCTTTCTCTTTCTCTCCTCATACGTACGCATCTTCGTATTTATTGATGTATGAAGGGGTTTTTGAATTACCTCCATATTCTTCCAAGTAGAAAGAAGCCACTGCCAATCCTTCATAACGTCAGTGGAATAATCAAGCCGGGAAGG
>JAFMTH010000042.1:0-112437 GCA_020921065.1 Vaccinium darrowii | reverse complement strand
TTTCTTTTTTGGGTAAATAAAGCTTGAAATAGAAAAAAAGGCTAACCGGATGTACAGCCTACAAGGGGCATACCCCAGGAGGACAAAAGAAAAGGAAAGGAAAAATAAAATTGCGCAGGATGGCCCGAAGGCAACAATGGGAGACCGGAAGAAGACCGGAATTGGAAGCAATGGGGAGGCCAAACTTGGCAACATGGGGGAACCTAAAATAAGGGATATCTTTGCAACAAAATATAATAAAAATATAATAAAAGTGTTTCTAAGCCATCTAGGGAGATGGAAGAGAAACACAAAAATGAATCTAAATGATTGACATTGAAGCCTGAACATAACAATAGATAGCGTGTCCTTGATCCGCAGTATGAAACACAGGTAGCATGGAACCACCCTCATACAGCATCAACTCAAATAGCGGAGTGAACAATCCGGGGTGACTTTGGTTTAGGATGAACATAAGGACATATCACTGGGACAACTCGCCATTGATAGGACCATGAGAATGGGTACAAAAGCGCCACATTGGGAGGAAGCCCCCTCCCAGAAGGGGATCAAACAGTGCCAGGGACAACCCCCCATGGCTAGGCCTAAACAAAGACAACAACATCCAAATTTTGGAGAAATTTGAGCAGCATTTCTGCTGATTTTAACGAACCCACTGTACAAACAGTAAAGGTGTAGCTATAAACACAGCTGATCAGAGATGCAGTAGCAGACAATGATGCAGCAGCAGCAATAATACACGCCATGGGACAGCCCCCCAAGGCTAGGCCAGGAAACTCAACATCGTGGATGCTGATCAGACACACAGCAGTCCAGATGATGCCAAACAATTCTAAGCATTAATAAGCAAGTCCATTGGTAAGTATACAATGAAACAGGTAAGCAAGCAAGTATCTATAGCAACAGCCCTTGCTATAGTTTAACATGAAGTTTCAAGAGCAAGCAAGTAAGTATGCAGGTTGCAACAGCCCTTGCAACCCACTTAATGAGCATAAATCAAGTGTAAGCAAGCATGCAAGTTACTATAGCAACAGCCCTTGCTATAGATTAACATGAAAGAAACTCAAGTGCAAGCAATTAAGTATAGAATATACCAGTAGCAAGCCAAAAGCCATCTCACATCAGCAAGCCAAAGCCATCTCATCATGAACCAAACCTTGGAGAGGGCAGCAGTTGCAGCAGTGCATAGCAGCAGCCCTTGCTGAATGGTACATAGCTGCTCAAGGACCTTCAAAACAATCTACTCAATTGAGCCATTAGAACATAGATTGATCCCTTCAAATAGGGCATAAGGGAAAACTTTGCCAACATCAATCTACCACCTGTCTGAAACCTGTCTAAAACCAGATAGTTAGTGACGAAGCAGTAATATATTATTCAATTATACAGAATGCACTGATATGTTCCAAGCTTCCAAAAGGGGTAATGGTCCAGGTGGTACTTTGCTAAGGGACAGCAGTCTATTCCTAATTTCAGAGCTGATTTTAACCACAATGGAGGAGATACTACTCTGGACACCTTGAAATTTCCTGGAATTTCTCTCGATCCAAATGTGGTATAGAGAGATAGTAAAGGTCAGTTTTGCTAGGGTGCTCTTAAGACCTCTACCCCTAAATGCAATAAGGAGGGTGACAAGACTGGCAAGATCATGTGTCTGCCATGAGAAATGGGACTTAATGCACACCTTATCCAGAACTTCCTTGGTGAAAGGGCAGTTAAAAAAGAGATGGTCATGCGATTCTTCTGCAAGGCAGAAACTACAACAAGATGTATCCTTAATGCCAAATAGCACAAGCCTGTCCTCAGTGGACAGCCTGTTTTGAATGGCAATCCAAGTTATTAAGCTGCATTTAGGTACATGAGATGGAAACCACACAATGTGGTACCAGTCAACAATGGGAAATTTGATCCTCAGTTGATCCCACAAGGAAGAAATGGAGAATAAACCATCCTTAGTAATGGACCACCTGCAGGAATCAACATTAGGGGAACCAGATGGGTTAAGTGATGGGAGGTGAGCTCTGATCTCGTTAAGCTCCCAAGTCTGGGTGATGGGAAAGGACCACTGGGTAGCATTACACAGGATATCTGAGACAAGGGTATCATCAGACAAACCTGAATTGTAAACCACACGTCTACCAAAGTGCTTGACAAGGGGGCCAAAGTGATGCCAATTGTCATACCATAGAGATATTTTGGAACCGTCACCCACTTGATATTTGATGAATGGTTGGATGATAGGACGAAGTTGAAGCAATTTTCTCCAAGTCCAAGAGGGACTGGAGGGGATTTTAACCTTCCAAAAACTTTTGCCCTTGAGTAAGTAGGATTTCACCCATTGGCACCACGTAGATTGTTCCCCACCAGACACAAGGAACCAAATATGTTTGGCCATGGCAGCCTTGTTCCAAACTTGGAGGGACTTAAACCCAAGACCACCTTCTTTTCTAGGGGTACAAAGGTGATCCCAAGACACCTTTGCACCAGTGTGTTTAAGGTCAGACCCAGTCCAGAAAAAGGATCTAAGAATCCCCTCAATTTCTTCACCACTTTTTTGGGAAGTATAAAGATTGAAGACCAATAGGTTTGCATAGAGAATAAGACAAATTTAACCAATTGGATCCTACCAGCATAGGATAAATATTTATTGGCCCAAGATTTGGTACGACTTGTAATTCTATCTATAAGTGGCTTACAATCCATATACTTGAGTTTAGTGGAAATAAGAGGGACTCCAAGGTATCTCACTAGGAGAGAACCTTCTTGAAAGTGCAGTACATCAAGTATGGATTGTTTAACAGTGGGGGAACTCCTGAGAAAAAGATGCTACTTTTTCCAGGACTAGGTGAGAGGCCAGATAATGACTCAAACTCAGAGAGAGCTTCCTGAATGCATTGACAAAAAATATTCTGCTAAATATTTTTCTTCTTTGCAACTCAAAATTAATTTTGTTGAATTCGATTTAAAATTATTTTGTCGCATTTTTACGGTTCAGTTTCACCGTTTTAAGCATTTTATTTGCTTGATTATTGCATACAATTTCATTAAAAAATATTCTGCAAAATATTATTATTCTTTGCAATCCAAATCTAATTTTGTTAATTTCGATTTCCAATTATTTTGTCGAATTTTTACTGTATATTATCATCATTTTATACATTTTATTTGTTTTGTTATTGCATAATATTTCATGAAAAAATATTCTACAAAATATTAATCTTCTTTGCAATTCAAAATTAATATTGTTTATTTCAATTTAAAATTATTTTGTCACATTTTTACTGTTTATTATCATCAATTTATGCTTTTTATTTGCTTGATTATTGTATAAAATTTCATGAAAAAATATTCTACAAAATATTATTCTTCTTTGCAATTCAAAATTAATTTTGTCGATTTCAATATAAAATTATTTTGTCGCATTTTTACTGTTTATTATCATCATTTATGCATTTTATTTACTTGATTATTGCATACAATATCATTGAAAGATAATTATTATTCTTTGCAATTCGAATCTAATTTTGTTAATTTCGTTTTCAAATTATTTTTTAGCCTTTTTACTTTATATTATCATCATTTTATGCATTTTATTTCTTTTATTATTGCATAAAATTTCATGAAAAAATATTATGCAAATATTATTCTTCTTTGCAACTCAAAATTATTGTTGTTGATTTCGATCTAAAATTATTTTATCGAATTTTTATTGTTTATTATAATCATTTTATGCATTTTATTTGTTTGATTATTGCATAAAAATTCATGAAAAAATATTATGCAAAATATTATTCTTTTTGCAACTCAGAATTAATTTTGTTGATTTCAATTTAAAATTATTTTGTCGCATTTTTACTGTTTTTTATAATCATTTTATGCATTTTATTTGTTTCATTATTGCATAAAATTTAATGAAAAATTTTTCTGCAAAATATTATTCTTTTTGTAACTCAGAATTAATTTTGTTGATTTCAATTTAAAATTATTTTATCGCATTTTTACTATTTATTATCATCATTTTACGCATTTTATTTGCTTGATTATTACATACAATTTTGAATTGAAAAGAAGAATAATATTTTGTAGAGTATTTTTTCATGAAATTTTATGCAATAATCAAACAAATAAAATGCCATAAAATGATGATAATATACATTAAAAATGCGACAAAATAATTTGAAATCGAAATTAACAAAATTAGATTTGAATTGCAAGGAATAATAATATTTTGCAGAATATTTTTAAATGAAATTGTATGCAATATCAAGCAAATAAAATGCATAAAATGATGAAAATAAACAGTAAAAATGCAACAAAATAATTTGAAATTGAAATTAAAAAAATTAGATTTTAATTGCAAAGAATAACAATATTTCGCAGAATATTTTTTAATGAAATTGTATGCAATAATCAAGCAAATAAAATGCATAAAATGATGATAATAAACAGTAAAAATGAGAAAAAGTAATTCTATACTGAAATCAACAAATAAAATTTTGAATTTCAAAGAAGAATAATATTTTGTAGAATATTTTTTCATGAAATTTTATGCGATAATCAAGCAAATAAAATGCATAAATTGATGATAATAAATAGTAAAAATGCGACAAAATAATTTGAAATCGAAATAAACAATATTAATTTTGAATTGCAAAGAAGATTAATATTTTGTAGAATATTTTTTCATGAAATATTATGCAACAACAAAACAAATAAAATGCATAAAATGATGATAATATACAATAAAAATGCGACAAAGTAATCGAAAATCGAAATTAACAAAATTAATTTTGAATTGCAAAGAAGATTAATATTTTGTAGAATATTTTTTCATGAAATTTTATGCAATAATCAAACAAATAAAATGCATAAAATGATGATAATAATTAGAAAAAGTGCGACAAAATAATTTTAATTCGAAATCAACAACAATAGTTTGAGCTGCAAGGAAGAATAATATATGCAGAATATTTTTTCATGAAATTTTATGCAATAATCAAACGAATAAAATGCATAAAATGATTGTAATATAAAGTAAAAAAGCGAAAAAATAATTTGAAAACGAAATTAACAAAATTAGATTTGAATTGCAAAGAATAACAATTTTTTGCAGAATATTTTTTAATGATATTATATGCAATAATCAAGTAAATAAAATGCATAAATGATGATAATAAACAGTAAAAATGTGACAAAATAATTTTATATTGAAATCGACAAAATTAATTTTGAATTTCAAAGATTAATAATATTTTGTGGAATATTTTTTCATGAAATATTATGCAATAATCAAGCAAAAAAATGCATAAATTGATGATAATAAACAGTAAAAATGCAACAAAATAATTTTAAATTAAAATCGACAAAATTAATTTTGAGTTGCAAAGAAGAAAAATATTTTGCAAAATATTTTTTCGTGAAATTTTGCAGAATAATAAAATTGTATGCAAAGAATAATAACATTTTGCAGAATATTTTTTAATGAAATTGTATGCAATAATCAAGGAAAATAAAACGCGAAAAATGATGACAAGAAACAGTTAAAATGCGACAAAATAATTTTAAATCGAAATCAACGTATTTAATTTTTAATTGCAAAGAATAATAATATTTTGCAGAATATTTTTTAATGAAATTGTATGCAATAATCAAACAAATAAAATGCATAAAATGATGATAATAAACAGTAAAAATGCGACAAAATAATTTTATATCGAAATCAATAAAATTAATTTTGAATTGCAAACAAGAGTAATATTTTTTGAAATAGTTTTTCATGAAATTGTATGAAATAATAAATCAAATAAAATGCATAAAATGATGATAATAAACAGTAAAAATGCGAAAAAATAATTTTGAATTGCAAAAAAGATTAATATTTTGTGGAATATTTTTTCATGAAATTTTATGCGACAATCAAACAAATAAAATGCGTAAAATGATGACAACATACAGTTAAAATGCGACGAAATAATATTAAATTGAAATCAACAAAGTTAATTTTGAGTTGCAAAGAAAAAAATATTTTGCAGAATATTTTTTCTTGAAATTTTAGGCAATAATGAAACAAATAAAATGCATAAAATGGTGATAATATACATTAAAAAAATGCGACAAAATAATTTGAAATCGAAATTAACAAAATTAGATTTGAATTGCAAGGAATAATAATATTTTGTAGAAATTTTTTTAATGAAATTGTATGCAATATCAAGCAAATAAAATGCATAAAATGATGATAATATACATTAAAAATGCGACAAAATAATTTTAAATTGAAATCAACAAAGTTAATTTTGAGTTGCAAAGAAAAATATTATTTTGCAGAATATTTTTTCATGAAATTTTAGGCAATAATCAAACAAATAAAATGCATAAAATGATGATAATAAACTGTAAAAATGCGACAAAATAAGTTTAAATCGAAATTAACAAAATTAATTTTGAAATGCAAAGAATAATAATATTTTGTGGAATACTTTATCATGAAATAGCATGGAATAATGAAGCAAAAAAAAATGCATTAATTGATGATAATAAACAGTACAAATGCGACAAAAAAATTTTAAATTAAAATCGACATAATTAATTTTGAGTTGCAAAGAATAATAATATTTTGCAGAATATTTTTTAATGAAATTGTATGCAATAATCAAGCAAATAAAATGCATAAAATGACGATAATATACATTAAAAATGCGACAAAATAATTTCAAATCGAAATTAACAAAATTAGATTTGAATTGCAAGGAATAATAATATTTTGCAGAAATTTTTTTATTGAAATTGTATGCAATATCAACCAAATAAAATGCATAAAATGATGATAATATACATTAAAAATGAGACAAAATAATTTTAAATTGAAATCAACAAAGTTAATTTTGAGTTGCAAAGAAAAATAATATTTTGCAGAATATTTTTTCATGAAATTTTAGGCAATAATCAAACAAATAAAATGCATAAAATGATGATAATAAACTGTAAAAATGCGACAAAATAACTTTAAATCGAAATTAACAAAATTAATTTTGAAATGCAAAGAATAATAATATTTTGTGGAATACTTTTTCATGAAATAATATGCAGTAATCAAGCAAAAAAAATTGCATAAATTGATGATAATAAACAGTAAAAATGCGACAAAATAATTTTAAAGTAAAATCGACAAAATTAATTTTGAGTTGCAAAGAATAATAATATTTTGCAGAATATTTTTTAATGAATTTGTATGCAATAATCAAGCAAATAAAATGCATAAAATGATGATAATAAACAGTAAAAATGCGACAAAATAATTTTAAATCGTAATCAGCAAAATCATATTTTAATTGCAAAGAATAACAATGTTTTGCAAAATATTTTTCAATGAAATTGTATGCAATAATCATGCAAATAAAATGCATAAAATGATGATAATATACATTAAAAATGCGACAAAATAATTTTAAATCGAAATTAAAAAAATTAATTTAGAATTGCAAAGAATAGTAATATTTTGCTGAATATTTTTTAACGAAATTGTATGCAATAATCAAAAAAATGAAATGCATAAAAAGGTGATAATAAACCCTAAAAATGCGACAAAATAGTTTTAGATCGAAATCAACAAAATTAATTTTGAATTGCAAAAAAAAATAATATTTTGTACAATATTTTTTCATGAAATTTTATGCGACAATCAAACAAATTAAATGCATAAAATGATGATAATAAAAAGTAAAAATGAGACAATAATTTTTAGTCTAATAATAAAAATTAATTTTTAATTGCGAAGAATAAAAATGTTTTGCAAAATATTTTTTAATGAACATTTATGTGATAATCACGGAAATAAAATGCATATAACGAGGATAATAAACAGTAAAAATGCGACAAAATAATTTTATATTGAAATCAACAAAATTAATTTTCAATTGAAAAGAAGAATAATATTTTGTAGAGTATTTTTTCATGAAATTTTATGCAATAATCAAACAAATAAAATGCATAAAATGATGATAACAGATATTAAAAATGCGACAAAATAATTTGAAATCGAAATTAACAAAATCAGATTTGAATTGCCAGGAATAATAATATATTGCAGAATATTTTTTATTGAAATTGTATGCAATATCAAGCAAATGAAATGCAGAAAATGATGATAATAAACAGTAAAAATGCAAAAAAATAATTTGAAATTGAAATTAACAAAATTAGATTTTAATTGCAAACAATAACAACATTTTGCAGAATATTTTTTAAAGAAATTGTATGCAATAATCAAGCAAATAAAATGCAAAAAATGATGATAATAAACAGTAAAAATGTGACAAAATAATTTGAAATCGAAATTAAAAAAAAAATTTAAATTGCAAAGAATAGTAATATTACGCTGAATATTTTTTAACGAAATTGTATGCAATAATCAAGCAAATAAAATGCATAAAATGGTTATACTAAACTGTAAAAATGCGACAAAATAGTTTTAGATCGAAATCAACAAAATTAATTTTGAATTGCAAACAAGAATAATATTTTGTAGAATATTTTTTCATGTAATTTTATGCGACAATCAAACAAATAAAATGCATAAAATGATGATAATATACAGTAAAAATAAGACATAATAATTTTATATTAAAATCAACAAAATTAATTTTGAATTGAAAAGAAGAATAATATTTTGTAGAGTATTTTTTCATGAAATTGTATGCAATAATCAAACAAATAAAATGCATAAAATGATGATAATAGATATTAAAAACGCGACAAAATAATTTGATATTGAAATTAACAAAATTAGATTTGAATTGCAATGAATAATAATATATTGCAGAATATTTTTTATTGAAATTGTATGCAATATCTAGCAAATGAAATGCAGAAAATGATGATAATAAACCGGAAAAATGCAAAAAAATAATTTGAAACTGAAATTATCAAAATTAGATTTTAATTGCAAAGAATAACAACATTTTGCAGAATATTTTTTAATGAAATTGTATGCAATAATCAAGCAAAGAAAATGCAAAAAATGATGATAATAAACAGGAAAAATGTGACAAAATAATTTGAAATCGAAATTAAAAAAATAATTTTAAATTGCAAAGAATAGTAATATTATGCTGAATATTTTTTAACGAAATTGTATGGAATAATCAAGCAAATAAAATGCATAAAATGTTTATACTAAACCGTAAAAATGCCACAAAATAATTTTAAATCAAAAGAACCAAAATTAATTTTGAGTTGCAAGGAAGAATAATATTTTGCAAAATATTTTTTCATGAAATTTTATGCAATAATCAATCAAGTAAAATGCATAAAATGATGATAATAGATATTAAAAATGCGACAAAATAATTTGAAATCGAAATTAACAAAATTAGATTTGAATTGCAAGGAATAATAATATATTGCAGAATATTTTTTATTGAAATTGTATGCAACATCTAGCAAATGAAATACAGAAAATGATGATAATAAAACGGAAAAATGCAAAAAAATAATTTGAAACTGAAATTAACAAAATTAGATTTTAATTGCAAAGAATAACAACATTTCGCAGAATATTTTTTAATGAAATTGTATGCAATAATCAAACAAATAAGATGAAAAAAATGATGATAATAAACAGGAAAAATGTGACAAAATAATTTGAAATCGAAATTAAAAAAAATAATTTTAAATTGCAAAGAATAGTAATATTATGCTGAATATTTTTTAACGAAATTGTATGCAATAATCAAGCAAATAAAATGTTTATACTAAACCGTAAAAATGCCACAAAATAATTTTAAATCAAAAAAACCAAAATTAATTTTTGAGTTGCAAGGAAGAATAATATTTTGCAAAATATTTTTTCATGAAATTTTATGCAATAATCAATCAAATAAAATGCATAAAATGATGAATATATACATTAAAAAGTTTGACAAAATAATTTGAAATCGAAATTAAAAAAATTAGATTTGAATTGCGAAGAAAAATAATATTTTGCAGATTAGTTTTTAATGAAATTGTATGCAATAATCAAGCAAATAAAATGCATAAAATGATGATAATAAACAGTAAAAATGCGAGAAAATAATTTTAAATCAAAATTAACAAAACTGGATTTGAATTGCAAAGAATAATAATATTTTGCAGAATATTTTTTAATGAAATTGTATTCAATAATCAAGGAAAATAAAACGCGAAACATGATGATAAGAAACAGTTAAAATGCGACAAAATAATTTTAAATCGAAATCAACGTATTTAATTTTTAATTACAAAGAATAATAATATTTTGCAGAATATTTTTTAATGAAATTGTATGCAATAATCAAACAAATAAAATGCCTAAAATGATGATAATAAACAGTAAAAATGCGACAAAATAATTTTATATCGAAATCAATAAAATTAATTTTGAATTGCAAAGAAGAATAATATTTTTTTAAATATTTTTTCATGAAATTGTATGCAATAATAAAGCAAATAAATTGCATAAAATGATGATAACAAACAGTAAAAATGCAAAAAAATAATTTTAAATCGAAATCAACAAAATTAATTTTGAATTGCGAAGAAGATTAATATTTTGTGGAATATTTTTTCATGAAATTTCATGCGACAATCAAACAAATAAAATGCGTAAAATGACGACAACATACAGTTAAAATGCAACAAAATAATATTAAATTGAAATCAACAAAGTTAATTTTGAGTTGCAAAGGAAAAAATATTTTGCAGAATATTTTAGGCGATAATCAAACAAATAAAATGCATAAAATGATGATAATATACATTAAAAATGCGACAAAATAATTTGAAATCGAAATTAACAAAATTAGATTTGAATTGCCAGGAATAATAATATTTTGCAAAATTTTTTTTAATGAAATTGTGTGCAATATCAAGCAAATAAAATGCATAAAATGATGATAATATACATTAAAAATGCGACAAAATAATTTGAAATCGAAATTAACAAAATTAGATTTTAATTGCAAAGAATAACAATATTTTGCATAATATTTTTTAATGAAATTGCATGCAATAATCAAGCAAATAAAATGCATAAAATGATGATAATAAACAGTAAAAATGTGACAAAATAATTTGAAATCAAAATTAAAAAAATTAATTTAGAATTGCAAAGAATAGTAATATTTTGCTGAATATTTTTTAACTAAATTGTATGCAATAATCAAGCAAATAAAATGCATAGAATAGTTATACTAAACTGTAAAAATGCAACAAAATAGTTTTAGATCGAAATCAACAAAATTAATTTTGAATTGCAAACAAGAATAATATTTTGTAGAATATTTTTTCATGTAATTTTATGCGACAATCAAACAAATAAAATTCATAAAATGATGATAATATACAGTAAAAATACGACAAAATAATTTTATATTGAAATCAACAAAATTAATTTTGAATTGAAAAGAAGAATAATATTTTGTAGAGTATTTTTTCATGAAATTTTATGCAATAATCAAACAAATAAAATACATAAAATGATGATAATAGATATTAAAAATGCGACAAAATAATTTGAAATCGAAATTGACAAGATTAGATTTGAATTGCAAGGGATAATAATATATTGCAGAATATTTTTTATTGAAATTGTATGCAATATCAAGCAAATGAAATGCAGAAAATGATGCTAATAAACAGTAAAAAAATGACAAAATAATTTGAAATCGAAATTAAAAAAAATAATTTTAAATTGCAAAGAATAGTAATATTATGCTGAATATTTTTTAACGAAATTGTAAGCAATAATCAAGCAAATAAAATGCATAAAATGGTTATACTAAACCGTAAAAATGCCACGAAATAATTTTAAATCAAAAGAACCAAAATTAATTTTGAGTTGCAACTAAGAATAATATTTTGCAAAATATTTTTTCGTGAAATTTTATGCAATAATCAATCAAATAAAATGCATAAAATGATGAATATATACATTAAAAAGTTTGACAAAATAATTTGAAATCGAAATTAAAAAAAATAGATTTGAATTGCGAAGAATAATAATATTTTGCAGATTATTTTTTAATGAAATTGTATGCAATAATCAAGCAAATAAAATGCATAAAATGATGATAATAAACAGTAAAAATGCGAGAAAATAATTTTAAATCAAAATTAACAAAATTGGATTTGATTTGCAAACAATAATAATATTTTGCAGAATATATTTTAATGAAATTGTATTCAATAATCAAGGAAAATAAAACGCGAAACATGATGATAAGAAACAGTTAAAATGCGACAAAATAATTTTAAATCGAAATCAACGTATTTAATTTTTAATTGCAAAGAATAATAATATTTTGCAGAATATTTTTTAATGAAATTGTATGCAATAATGAAACAAATAAAATGCATAAAATGATGATAATAAACAGTAAAAATGCGACAAAATAATTTTATATCGAAATCAATAAAATTAATTTTGAATTGCAAAGAAGAATAATATTTTGCAGAATATTTTTTAATGAAATTGTATGCAATAATCAAACAAATAAAATGCAAAAAATGATGATAAAAAACAGGAAAAATGTGACAAAATAATTTGAAATCGAAATTAAAAAAAATAATTTTAAATTACAAAGAATAGTAATATTATGCTGAATATTTTTTAACGAAATTGTATGCAATAATCAAGCAAATAAAATGCATAAAATGTTAATACTAAACCATAAAAATGCCGCAAAATAATTTTAAATCAAAAGAACCAAAATTAATTTTGAGTTGCAACGAAGAATAATATTTTGCAAAATATTTTTTCATGAAATTTTATGCAAAATACCAGTATTTTTTCAAATTCAAAATTAATTTAGTTAATTTGGATTTAAAATGATTTTGTCGCATTTTAACTATTTATTATCATCATTTTATGCATTTTATTTGCTTGATTATTGCATAAAATTTCATTGAAAAATGTTATGCAAAATACAATTATTTTTGCAATTCAAAATTAATTTAGTTAGTTTTGATTTAAAATGATTTTGTCGCATTTTTACTGTTTATCATCATCGTTTCATGCATTTTATTTTATTGATTATTGCATACAATATTTTGATTTAAAATGATTTTTCTCATTTTTTACTATTTATAATCATCATTTACTGCATTTTATTTGCTTGACTATTGCATACAATTTCATTAAAAAGTGTTCTGTAAAATACCATTATTTTTACTGTTTATCATCATCATTTTATGCATTTTATATGATTGATTATTGCATATAATTTCATTAAAAAATTTTACAAAATATTATGATTCGTTGCAATTCAAAATTAATTTAGTTAATCTCGATTTAAAATGATTTTGTCACATTTTTACTGTTTGTCATCATCATTTTATGCATTTTATTTTACTGATTATTGCGTACAATTTTTCGATTTAAAATGATTTGGTCGCAGTTTTTACTATTTATTATCATTATTTTATGCATTTTATTTGCTTGATTATTGCATAAAATTTCATTAAAATTTTTGACACATAATACCATTATTTTTGCAATTCAAAATTAATTTAGTTAATTTCGATTTAGAATCATTTTGTAGCATTTTTACTATTTATTATTATCATTTTATGCATTTTATTAGCTTGATTATTACATACAATTTGATTATAAAATTTCTGCAAAATATTATTATTATTTGCAATTCAAAATTAATTTAGTTAATTTCGATTTAAAATGATTTTGTCGCATTTTTACTGTTTATCATCATCATTTTATGCATTTTATTTGATTGATTATTGCATATAATTTTTTGATTTAAAATGATTTTGTTGCATTTTTACTATTTATTAGCATCATTTTATGCATTTTATTTGCTTGATTATTTCATACAATTTCATCACAAAATGTTATGCAAAATACCATTATTTTTGCAATTCAAAATGAATTTAGTTAATTTCGATTTAAAATGATTTTTTCGCATTTTTACTATTTATTATCATCATTTTATGCATTTTATTTGCTTGATTATTGCATAAAATTTTATTAAAACATGTTATGCAAAATACCGTAATTTTTGCAGTTCAAAATTAAATTAGTTAATTTCGGTTTAAAGTGATTTTGTCGAATTTTTACTATTTATTAGAATCATTTTATGCATTTTATTCGCTTGATTATTGCATACGATTTCATTAAAAAATGTTATGCAAAATACCATTATTTTTGCAATTCAAAATTAATTTAGTTAATTTCGATTTAAAATGATTTTGTCGCATTTTTATTATTTATTGTTATCATTTTGTGCATTTTATTTGCTTCATTATTGCATACAATTTCATTAAAAAATGTTATGCAAAATACCATTATTTTTTGCAATTCAAAATTAATTTAGTTAATTTCGATTTAAAAGGATTTTGTGGCATTTTTACTATTTATTATCGTCATTTTATGAATTTTATTTGCTTGATTATTGCATAAAATTTCATTAAAAAATGTTATGCAAAATACCATTATTTTTGCAATTCAAAATTAATTTAGTTAATTTCGATTTAAAATGATTTTGTCGCATTTTTACTATTTATTATTATAATTTTACGCATTTTATTTGCTTGATTATTGCATACAATTTCATTAAAAATTTCTACAAAATATTATGATTGTTTGCAATTCAAAATTAATTTAGTTAATTTCGATTTAAAATAATTTTGTCGCATTTTTACTGTTTATCATCATCATTTTATGCATTTTATTTTATTGCTTATTGCATACAATTTTTCGATTCAAAATGATTTTGTCGCAGTTTTTACTCTTTATTATCACCATTTTATGCATTTTATTTGATTGATTATTGCATATAATTTTTTGATTTAAAATGATTTTGTTGCATTTTTACTATTTATTAGCATCATTTTATGCATTTTATTTGCTTGATTATTTCATACAATTTCATCACAAAATGTTATGCAAAATAGCATTATTTTTGCAATTCAAAATGAATTTAGTTAATTTCGATTTAAAATGATTTTTTCGCATTTTTACTATTTATTATCATCATTTTATGCATTTTATTTGCTTGATTATTGCCTAAAATTTCATTAAAACATGTTATGCAAAATACCGTAATTTTTGCAGTTCAAAATTAAATTAGTTAATTTCGATTTAAAGTGATTTTGTCGAATTTTTACTATTTATTAGAATCATTTTATGCATTTTATTCGCTTGATTATTGCATACGATTTCATTAAAAAAATGTTGTGCAAAATTCCATTATTTCTGCAATTCAAAATTAATTTAGTTAATTTCGATTTAAAATGATTTTGTCGCATTTTTACTATTTATTGTTATCATTTTGTGCATTTTATTTGCTTCATTATTGCATACAATTTCATTAAAAAATGTTATGCAAAATACCATTATTTTTTGCAATTCAAAATTAATTTAGTTAATTTCAATTTAAAATGATTTTGTTGCATTTTTACTATTTATTGTTATCATTTTGTGCATTTTATTTGCTTCATTATTGCATAAAATTTCATTAAAAAATGTTATGCAAAATACCATTATTTTTGCAATTCAAAATTAATTTAGTTAATTTCGATTTAAAATGATTTTGTCGCATTTTTACTATTTATTGTTATCATTTTGTGCATTTTATTTGCTTCATTGTTGCATACAATTTCATTAAAAAATGTTATGCAAAATACCATTATTTTTTGCAATTCAAAATTAATTTAGTTAATTTTGATTTAAAATGATTTTCTCGCATTTTTACTATTTATTATCATCATTTTATGCATTTTATTAGCTTGATTATTGCATAAAATTTCATTAAAAATGTTATGCAAAATACCATTACTTTTTCAATTCAAAATTAATTTAATTAATTTCGATTTAAAATGACTTTGTCAAATTTTTACAATTTATTATCATCATTTTATGCATTTTATTTGCTTGATTATTGCATACAATTTCATTAAAAAATGTTATGCAAAATACCATTATTTTTTCCAATTCAAAATTAATTTATTTAATTTGGATTTAAAAGGATTTTGTGGCATTTTTACTATTTATTATCGTCATATTATGAATTTTATTTGCTTGATTATTGCATAAAAATTCATTAAAAAATGTTATGCAAAATACCATTATTTTTGCAATTCAAAATAAATTTAGTTAATTTCGATTTAAAATGATTTTGTCGCATTTTTACTATTTATTATTATAATTTTATGCATTTTATTTGCTTGAATATTGCATACAATTTCATTAAAAAATTCTACAAAATATTATGATTGTTTGCAATTCAAAATTAATTTTGTTAATTTCGATTTAAAATAATTTTGTCGCATTTTTACTGTTTATCATCATCATTTTATGCATTTTATTTTATTGATTATTGCATACAATTTTTCGATTCAAAATGATTTTGTCGCAGTTTTTACTCTTTATTATCATCATTTTATGCATTTTATTTGCATGATTATTGCATAAAATTTCATTAAAAATTTTTACACATAATACCATTATTTTTGCAATTCAAAATTAATTTAGTTAATTTCGATTTAAAATAATTTTGTCGCATTTTTACTATTTATTATCATCATTTTATGCATTTAATTTGCTTGATTATTGCACAAAATTTCATTAAAACATATTATGCAAAATACCATTATTTTTGCTATTCAAAATTAATTTAGTTAATTTCGATTTAAAATGATATTGTCGCATTTTTACTGTTTATCATCATCATTTTATGCATTTTATTTGATTGATTATTGCATATAATTTTTCGATTTAAAATGATTTTGTTGCATTTTTACTATTTATTAGCATCATTTTATGCATTTTATTTGCTTGATTATTTCATACAATTTCATCACAAAATGTTATGCAAGATACCATTATTTTTGCAATTCAAAATTAATTTAATTAATTCCGATTTAAAATGACTTTGTCGGATTTTTACTATTTATTATCATCATTTTATGCATTTTATTTGCTTGATTATTGCATACAATTTCATTAAAAAATGTTAAATAAAATACCATTATTTTTTCCAATTCAAAATTTATTTATTTAATTTGGATTTAAAATGATTTTGTCGCATTTTTACTATTTATTATCGTCGTTTTATGCATTTTATTTGCTTGATTATTGCATAAAATTCCATTAAAAATTTCTAAAAAATATTATAATTCTTTGCAATTCAAAATTAATTTAGTTAATTTCGATTTAAAATGATTTTGTCGCATTTTTACTGTTTATCATCATCATTTTATGCATTTTATTTTATTGATTATTGCATACAATTTTTCGATTTAAAATGATTTTGTCGCAGTTTTTACTATTTATTATCATTATTTTATGCAATTTATTTGCTTGATTATTGCATAAAATTTCATTAAATTTTTTTACACATAGTACCATTATTTTTGCAATTCAAAATTAATTTAGTTAATTTCGATTTAAAATGATTTTGTAGCATTTTTACTGTTTCTCATCATCATTTTATGCATTTTATTTGACTGATTATTGCATATAACTTTTCGATTTAAAATGATTTTGTTGGATTTTTACTATTTATTAGCATCATTTTATGCATTTTATTTGCTTGATTATTTCATACAATTTCATCACAAAATGTTATGCAAAATACCATTATTTTTGCAATTCAAAATGAATTTAGTTAATTTCGATTTAAAATGATTTTTTCGCATTTTTACTATTTATTATCATCACTTTATGCATTTTATTTGCTTGATTATTGCATAAAATTTCATTAAAACATGTTATGCAAAATACCGTAATTTTTGCAGTTCAAAATTAAATTAGTTAATTTCGATTTAAAGTGATTTTGTCGAATTTTTACTATTTATTAGAATCATTTTATGCATTTTATTCGCTTGATTATTGCATACGATTTCATTAAAAAAATGTTATGCAAAATTCCATTATTTTTGCAATTCAAAATTAATTTAGTTAATTTCGATTTAAAATGATTTTGTCGCATTTTTACTATTTATTGTTATCATTTTGTGCATTTTATTTGCTTCATTATTGCATACAATTTCATTAAAAAATGTTATGCAAAATACCATTATTTTTTGCAATTCAAAATTAATTTAGTTAATTTCAATTTAAAATGATTTTGTTGCATTTTTACTATTTATTGTTATCATTTTGTGCATTTTATTTGCTTCATTATTGCATAAAATTTCATTAAAAAATGTTATGCAAAATACCATTATTTTTGCAATTCAAAATTAATTTAGTTAATTTCGATTTAAAATGATTTTGTCGCATTTTTACCATTTATTGTTATCATTTTGTGCATTTTATTTGCTTCATTGTTGCATACAATTTCATTAAAAAATGTTATGCAAAATACCATTATTTTTTGCAATTCAAAATTAATTTAGTTAATTTTGATTTAAAATGATTTTCTCGCATTTTTACTATTTATTATCATCATTTTATGCATTTTATTAGCTTGATTATTGCATAAAATTTCATTAAAAATGTTATGCAAAATACCATTACTTTTTCAATTCAAAATTAATTTAATTAATTTCGATTTAAAATGACTTTGTCAAATTTTTACAATTTATTATCATCATTTTATGCATTTTATTTGCTTGATTATTGCATACAATTTCATTAAAAAATGTTATGCAAAATACCATTATTTTTTCCAATTCAAAATTAATTTATTTAATTTGGATTTAAAAGGATTTTGTGGCATTTTTACTATTTATTATCGTCATATTATGAATTTTATTTGCTTGATTATTGCATAAAAATTCATTAAAAAATGTTATGCAAAATACCATTATTTTTGCAATTCAAAATAAATTTAGTTAATTTCGATTTAAAATGATTTTGTCGCATTTTTACTATTTATTATTATAATTTTATGCATTTTATTTGCTTGAATATTGCATACAATTTCATTAAAAAATTCTACAAAATATTATGATTGTTTGCAATTCAAAATTAATTTAGTTAATTTCGATTTAAAATAATTTTGTCGCATTTTTACTGTTTATCATCATCATTTTATGCATTTTATTTTATTGATTATTGCATACAATTTTTCGATTCAAAATGATTTTGTCGCAGTTTTTACTCTTTATTATCATCATTTTATGCATTTTATTTGCATGATTATTGCATAAAATTTCATTAAAAATTTTTACACATAATACCATTATTTTTGCAATTCAAAATTAATTTAGTTAATTTCGATTTAAAATAATTTTGTCGCATTTTTACTATTTATTATCATCATTTTATGCATTTAATTTGCTTGATTATTGCACAAAATTTCATTAAAACATATTATGCAAAATACCATTATTTTTGCTATTCAAAATTAATTTAGTTAATTTCGATTTAAAATGATATTGTCGCATTTTTACTGTTTATCATCATCATTTTATGCATTTTATTTGATTGATTATTGCATATAATTTTTCGATTTAAAATGATTTTGTTGCATTTTTACTATTTATTAGCATCATTTTATGCATTTTATTTGCTTGATTATTTCATACAATTTCATCACAAAATGTTATGCAAGATACCATTATTTTTGCAATTCAAAATTAATTTAATTAATTCCGATTTAAAATGACTTTGTCGGATTTTTACTATTTATTATCATCATTTTATGCATTTTATTTGCTTGATTATTGCATACAATTTCATTAAAAAATGTTAAATAAAATACCATTATTTTTTCCAATTCAAAATTTATTTATTTAATTTGGATTTAAAATGATTTTGTCGCATTTTTACTATTTATTATCGTCGTTTTATGCATTTTATTTGCTTGATTATTGCATAAAATTCCATTAAAATTTTCTAAAAAATATTATAATTCTTTGCAATTCAAAATTAATTTAGTTAATTTCGATTTAAAATGATTTTGTCGCATTTTTACTGTTTATCATCATCATTTTATGCATTTTATTTTATTGATTATTGCATACAATTTTTCGATTTAAAATGATTTTGTCGCAGTTTTTACTATTTATTATCATTATTTTATGCAATTTATTTGCTTGATTATTGCATAAAATTTCATTAAATTTTTTTACACATAGTACCATTATTTTTGCAATTCAAAATTAATTTAGTTAATTTCGATTTAAAATGATTTTGTAGCATTTTTACTGTTTCTCATCATCATTTTATGCATTTTATTTGACTGATTATTGCATATAACTTTTCGATTTAAAATGATTTTGTTGGATTTTTACTATTTATTAGCATCATTTTATGCATTTTATTTGCTTGATTATTTCATACAATTTCATCACAAAATGTTATGCAAAATACCATTATTTTTGCAATTCAAAATGAATTTAGTTAATTTCGATTTAAAATGATTTTTTCGCATTTTTACTATTTATTATCATCACTTTATGCATTTTATTTGCTTGATTATTGCATAAAATTTCATTAAAACATGTTATGCAAAATACCGTAATTTTTGCAGTTCAAAATTAAATTAGATAATTTCGATTTAAAATGATTTTGTCGAATTTTTACTATTTTTTAGAATCATTTTAAGCATTTTATTTGCTTGATTATTGCATACGATTTCATTAAACAATGTTATGCAAAATACCATTATTTTTGCAATTCAAAATTAATTTAGTTAATTTCGATTTAAAATGATTTTGTCGCATTTTTACTATTTATTGTTATCATTTTGTGCATTTTATTTCCTTCATTATTGCATACAATTTCATTAAAAAATGTTATGCAAAATACCATTATTTTTTCCAATTCAAAAATAATTTATTTAATTTGGATTTAAAATGATTTTGTCGCATTTTTACTATTTATTACCGTCATTTTATGCATTTTATTTGCTTGATTATTGCATAAAATTTCATTAAAAAATGTTTTGCAAAATACCATTATTTTTGCAATTCAAAATTAATTTAGTTAATTTCGATTTAAAATGATTTTGTCGCATTTTTACTATTTATTATTATCATTTTATGCATTTTATTTGCTTGATTATTGCATACAATTTCATTAAAAAATGTTATGCAAAATACCATTATTTTTTGCAATTCAAAATTAATATAGTTAATTTCGATTTAAAATGACTTTGTCGCATTTTTACTATTTATTATTATCATTTTATGCATTTTATTTACGTGATTATTGCATACAATTTCATTAAAAATTTCTACAAAATATTATGATTGTTTGCAATTCAAAATTAATTTAGTTAATTTCGATTGAAAATGATTTTGTCGCTTATTTACTGTTTATCATCATCATTTTATGCATTTTATTTTATTGATTATTGCATACAATTTTTTGATTTAAAATGATTTTGTCGCAGTTTTTACTCTTTATTATCATCATTTTATGCATTTTATTTGCTTCATTATTGCATAAAATTTCATTAAAATTTTTTACACATAATACCATTATTTTTGCAATTCAAAATTAGTTTAGTTAATTTCGATTTAAAATGATTTTGTCGCATTTTTACTATTTATTATCATCATTTTATGCATTTAATTTGCTTGATTATTGCACAAAATTTCATTAAAACATATTATGCAAAATACCATTATTTTTGCTATTCAAAATTAATTTAGTTAATTTCGATTTAAAATGATTTTGTCGCATTTTTACTGTTTATCATCATCATTTTATGCATTTTATTTGATTGATTATTGCATATAATTTTTCGATTTAAAATTATTTTGTTGCATTTTTACAATTTATTAGCATCATTTTATGCATTTTATTTGCTTGATTATTTCATACAATTTCATCACAAAATGTTATGCAAGATACCATTATTTTTGCAATTCAAAATTAATTTAATTAATTCCGATTTAAAATGACTTTGTCGGATTTTTACTATTTATTATCATCATTTTATGCATTTTATTTGCTTGATTATTGCATACAATTTCATTAAAAAATGTTAAATAAAATACCATTATTTTTTCCAATTCAAAATTTATTTATTTAATTTGGATTTAAAATGATTTTGTCGCATTTTTACTATTTATTATCGTCATTTTATGCATTTTATTTGCTTCATTATTGCATAAAATTTCATTAAAAATTTCTACAAAATATTATGATTCTTTGCAATTCAAAATTAATTTAGTTAATTTCGATTTAAAATGATTTTGTCGCATTTTTACTGTTTATCATCATCATTTTATACATTTTATTTGATTGATTATTGCATATAATTTTTCGATTTAAAATGATTTTGTTGGATTTTTACAATTTGTTAGCATCATTTTATGCATTTTATTTGCTTGATTATTTCATACAATTTCATCACAAAATGTTATGCAAAATACCATTATTTTTGCAATTCAAAATGAATTTAGTTAATTTCGATTTAAAATGATTTTTTCGCATTTTAACTATTTATTATTATCAATTTATGCATTTTATTCGCTTGATTATTGCATAAAATTTCATTAAAACATGTTATGCAAAATACCATTATTTTTTGCAATTCAAAATTAATATAGTTAATTTCGATTTAAAATGACTTTGCCTCATTTTTACTATTTATTATTATAATTTTATGCATTTTATTTTCGTGATTATTGCATACAATTTCATTAAAAATTTGTACAAAATATTATGATTGTTTGCAATTCAAAATTAATTTAGTTAATTTCGATTTAAAATGATTTTGTCGCATTTTTACTGTTTATCATCATCATTTTATGCATTTTATTTGACTGATTATTGCATATAATTTTTCGATTTAAAATGATTTTATTGGATTTTTACTATTTATTAGCATCATTTTATGCATTTTATTTGCTTGATTATTTCATACAATTTCATCACAAAATGCTATGCAAAATACCATTATTTTTGCAATTCAGAATGAATTTAGTTAATTTCGATTTAAAATGATTTTTTCGCATTTTTACTATTGATTATCATCATTTTATGCATTTTATTTGCTTTATTATTGCATAAAATTTCATTAAAACATGTTATGCAAAATACCGTAATTTTTGCAGTTCAAAATTAAATTAGTTAATTTCGATCTAAAATGATTTTGTCGAATTTTTACTATTTTTTAGAATCATTTTAAGCATTTTATTTGCTTGATTATTGCATACGATTTCATTAAACAATGTTATGCAAAATACCATTATTTTTGCAATTCAAAATTAATTTAGTTAATTTGGATTTAAAATGATTTTGTCGCATTTTTACTATTTATTATCATCATTTTATGCATTTTATTTGCTTGATTATTGCAAAAAATTTCATTAAAACATGTTATGCAAAATACCATTATTTTTGCAATTCAAAATTAATATAGTTAATTTCGATTTAAAATGACTTTGTCGGATTTTTACTATTTATTATCATCATTTTATGCATTTTATTTGCTTGATTAGTGCATTCAATTTTATTAAAAAATGTTATGCAAAATACCATTATTTATTCCAATTCAAAATTTATTTATTTAATTTGGATTTAAAATTATTTTGTCGCATTTTTACTATTTATTATCGTCATTTTATGCATTTTATTTGCTTGATTCTTGCATAAAATTTCATTAAAAAATGTTATGCAAAATACCATTATTTTTTCCAATTCAAAATTAATTTAGTTAATTTGGATTTAAAATGTTTTTGTCGCATTTTTGCTATTTATTATCATCATTTTATGCATTTTATTTGCTTGAAATTTCATTAAAAAATGTTATGCAAAATACCATTATTTTTTGCAATTCAAAATTAATATAGTTAATTTCGATTTAAAATGACTTTGTCGCATTTTTACTATTTATTATTATGATTTTATGCATTTTATTTACGTGATTATTGCATACAATTTCATTAAAAATTTCTACAAAATATTATGATTCTTCGCAATTCAAATTAATTTAGTTAATTTCGATTTAAAATGATTTTGTCGCATTTTTACTGTTTTTCATCATCATTTTATGCATTTTATTTTATTGATTATTGCATACAATTTTTCGATTTAAAATGATTTTGTCGCAGTTTTTACTATTTATTATCATTATTTTATGCATTTTATTTGCTTTATTATTGCATAAAATTTCATTCAAAATTTTAACACATAATACCATTATTTTTGCAATTCAAAATTAATTTAGTTAATTTCGATTTAAAATGATTTTGTCGCATTTTTACTATTTATTGTTATCACTTTATGCATTTTATTTGCTTGATTATTGCATAAAATTTCATTAAAAAATGTTATGCAAAATACCATTATTTTTTCCAATTCAAAATTAATTTAGTTAATTTGGATTTAAAATGATTTTGTCGCATTTTTACTATTTATTATCATTATTTTATGCATTTTATTTGCTTGATTATTGCAAAAAATTTCATTAAAACATGTTATGCAAAATACCATTATTTTTGCAATTCAAAATTAATATAGTTAATTTCGATTTAAAATGACTTTGTCGGATTTTTACTATTTATTATCATCATTTTATGCATTTTATTTGCTTGATTAGTGCATTCAATTTTATTAAAAAATGTTATGCAAAATACCATTATTTATTCCAATTCAAAATTTATTTATTTAATTTGGATTTAAAATTATTTTGTCGCATTTTTACTATTTATTATCGTCATTTTATGCATTTTATTTGCTTGATTATTGCATAAAACTTCATTAAAAAATGTTATGCAAAATACCATTATTTTTTGCAATTCAAAATTAATATAGTTAATTTCGATTTAAAATGACTTTGTCGCATTTTTACTATTTATTATTATGATTTTATTTACGTGATTATTGCATACAATTTCATTAAAAATTTCTACAAAATATTATGATTCTTTGCAATTCAAAATTAATTTAGTTAATTTCGATTTAAAATGACTTTGTCGGATTTTTACTATTTATTATCATCATTTTATGCATTTTATTTGCTTGATTAGTGCATTCAATTTTATTAAAAAATGTTATGCAAAATACCATTATTTATTCCAATTCAAAATTTATTTATTTAATTTGGATTTAAAATTATTTTGTCGCATTTTTACTATTTATTATCGTCATTTTATGCATTTTATTTGCTTGATTATTGCATAAAATTTCATTAAAAAATGTTATGCAAAATACCATTATTTTTTGCAATTCAAAATTAATATAGTTAATTTCGATTTAAAATGACTTTGTCGCATTTTTACTATTTATTATTATCATTTTATGCATTTTATTTGCTTGATTATTGCATACAATTTCATTAAAAATGGTTATGCAAAATACCATTATTTTTTGCAATTCAAAATTAATATAGTTAATTTCGATTTAAAATGACTTTGTCGGATTTTTACTATTTATTATCATCATTTTATGCATTTTATTTGCTTGATTAGTGCATTCAATTTCATTAAAAAATGTTATGCAAAATACCATTATTTTTTCCAATTCAAAATTAATTTAGTTAATTTGGATTTAAAATGATTTTGTCGCATTTTTGCTATTTATTATCATCATTTTATGCATTTTATTTGCTTGAAATTTCATTAAAAAATGTTATGCAAAATACCATTATTTTTTGCAATTCAAAATTAATATAGTTAATTTCGATTTAAAATGACTTTGTCGCATTTTTACTATTTATTATTATGATTTTATGCATTTTATTTACGTGATTATTGCATACAATTTCATTAAAAATTTCTACAAAATATTATGATTCTTTGCAATTCAAATTAATTTAGTTAATTTCGATTTAAAATGATTTTGTCGCATTTTTACTGTTTTTCATCATCATTTTATGCATTTTATTTTATTGATTATTGCATACAATTTTTCGATTTAAAATGATTTTGTCGCAGTTTTTACTATTTATTATCATTATTTTATGCATTTTATTTGTTTTATTATTGCATAAAATTTCATTCAAAATTTTAACACATAATACCATTATTTTTGCAATTCAAAATTAATTTAGTTAATTTCGATTTAAAATTATTTTGTCGCATTTTTACTATTTATTGTTATCACTTTATGCATTTTATTTGCTTGATTATTGCATAAAATTTCATTAAAAAATGTTATGCAAAATACCATTATTTTTTCCAATTCAAAATTAATTTAGTTAATTTGGATTTAAAATGATTTTGTCGCATTTTTACTATTTATTATCATCATTTTATGCATTTTATTTGCTTGATTATTGCAAAAAATTTCATTAAAACATGTTATGCAAAATACCATTATTTTTGCAATTCAAAATTAATATAGTTAATTTCGATTTAAAATGACTTTGTCGGATTTTTACTATTTATTATCATCATTTTATGCATTTTATTTGCTTGATTAGTGCATTCAATTTTATTAAAAAATGTTATGCAAAATACCATTATTTATTCCAATTCAAAATTTATTTATTTAATTTGGATTTAAAATTATTTTGTCGCATTTTTACTATTTATTATCGTCATTTTATGCATTTTATTTGCTTGATTATTGCATAAAACTTCATTAAAAAATGTTATGCAAAATACCATTATTTTTTGCAATTCAAAATTAATATAGTTAATTTCGATTTAAAATGACTTTGTCGCATTTTTACTATTTATTATTATCATTTTATTTACGTGATTATTGCATACAATTTCATTAAAAATTTCTACAAAATATTATGATTCTTTGCAATTCAAAATTAATTTAGTTAATTTCGATTTAAAATGACTTTGTCGGATTTTTACTATTTATTATCATCATTTTATGCATTTTATTTGCTTGATTAGTGCATTCAATTTTATTAAAAAATGTTATGCAAAATACCATTATTTATTCCAATTCAAAATTTATTTATTTAATTTGGATTTAAAATTATTTTGTCGCATTTTTACTATTTATTATCGTCATTTTATGCATTTTATTTGCTTGATTATTGCATAAAATTTCATTAAAAAATGTTATGCAAAATACCATTATTTTTTGCAATTCAAAATTAATATAGTTAATTTCGATTTAAAATGACTTTGTCGGATTTTTACTATTTATTATTATCATTTTATGCATTTTATTTGCTTGATTATTGCATACAATTTCATTAAAAATGGTTATGCAAAATACCATTATTTTTTGCAATTCAAAATTAATATAGTTAATTTCGATTTAAAATGACTTTGTCGGATTTTTACTATTTATTATCATCATTTTATGCATTTTATTTGCTTGATTAGTGCATTCAATTTTATTAAAAAATGTTATGCAAAATACCATTATTTATTCCAATTCAAAATTTATTTATTTAATTTGGATTTAAAATTATTTTGTCGCATTTTTACTATTTATTATCGTCATTTTATGCATTTTATTTGCTTGATTATTGCATAAAATTTCATTAAAAAATGTTATGGAAAATACCATTATTTTTTGCAATTCAAAATTAATATAGTTAATTTCGATTTAAAATGACTTTGTCGCATTTTTACTATTTATTATTATGATTTTATGCATTTTATTTTCGTGATCATTGCATACAATTTCATTAAAAATTTCTACAAAATATTATGATTCTTTGCAATTAAAAATTAATATAGTAAATTTCGATTTAAAATGATTTTGTCGCATTTTTACTGTTTTTCATCATCATTTTATGCCTTTTATTTTATTGATTATTGCATACAATTTTTCGATTTAAAATGATTTTGTCGCAGTTTTTACTATTTGTTATCATTATTTTATGCATTTTACTTGCTTGATTATTGCATAAAATTTCATTAAAAAGTTTCACGCATAATACCATTATTTTTGCAATTCAAAATTAATTTAGTAAATTTCGATTTAAAATGATTTTGTCGCATTTTTACTATTTATTTTTATCATTTTATGCATTTTTTTTGCTTGATTATTGCAAAAAATTTCATTAAAACATGTTATGCAAAATACCATTATTTTTGCAATTCAAAATTAATATAGTTAATTTCGATTTAAAATGACTTTGTCGCATTTTTACTATTTATTATTATGATTTTATGCATTTTATTTACGTGATTATTGCATACAATTTCATTAAAAATTTCTACAAAATATTATGATTCTTTGCAATTCAAATTAATTTAGTTAATTTGGATTTAAAATGATTTTGTCGCATTTTTGCTATTTATTATCATCATTTTATGCATTTTATTTGCTTGATTATTGCAAAAAATTTCATTAAAAAATGTTATGCAAAATACCAATATTTTTTGCAATTCAAAATTAATATAGTTAATTTCGATTTAAAATGATTTGTCACATTTTTACTATTTATTATTATGATTTTATGCATTTTATTTACGTGATTATTGCATACAATTTCATTAAAATTTTCTACAAAATATTATGATTCTTTGCAATTCAAATTAATTTAGTTAATTTCGATTTAAAATGATTTTGTCGCATTTTTACTGTATTTCATCATCATTTTATGCAAATGATTTTATTGATTATTGCATACAATTTTTCGATTTAAAATGATTTTGTCGCAGTTTTTACTATTTATTATCATTATTTTATGCATTTTATTTGCTTTATTATTGCATAAAATTTCATTAAAATTTTTTACACATAATACCATTATTTTTGCAATTCAAAATTAATTTAGTTAATTTCGATTTAAAATGATTTTGTTGCATTTTGACTATTTATTATTATCATTTTATGCATTTTATTAGCTTGATTATTGCATCAAATTTCATTAAAACATGTTATGCAAAATACCATTTTTTTTGCAATTCAAAATTAATTTAGGTAATTTAGATTTAAAATGACTTTGTCGCATTTTTACTATTTATTATCCTCATTTTATGCATTTTATTTGCTTGATTATTGCAAAATTTTTTATTAAAAAATGTTATGCAAAATACCATTATTTTTTCCAATTCAAAATTAATTTAGTTAATTTGGACTTAAAATGATTTTGTCGCATTTTACTATTTATTATCATCATTTTATGCATTTTTTTTTGCTTGATTATTGCAAAAAATTTCATTAGAACATGTTATGCAAAATACCATTATTTTTGGAATTCAAAATTAATTTAGTTAATTTCGATTTAAAATGATTTTGTTGCATTTTGACTATTTATTATTATCATTTTATGCATTTTATTTGCTTGATTATTGCATACGATTTCATTAAAAAATGTTATGCAAAATACCATTATTTTTGCAATTCAAAATTAATTTAGTTAATTTCGATTTATTTTGTCGCATTTTTACTATTTCTTATTATCATTTTGTCCATTTTTTTTGCTTCATTATTGCATACAATTTCATTAAAAAATGTTATGCAAAATACCATTATTTTTGCAATTCAAAATTAATTTAGTTAATTTCGATTTAAAATGATTTTGTCGCCTTTTTACTATTTATTATTATAATTTTATGCATTTTATTTGCTTGATTATTACATACAATTTGATTATAAAATTTCTGCAAAATATTATTATTATTTGCAATTCAAAATTAATTTAGTTAATTTCGATTTAAAATGATTTTGTCGCATTTTTACTGTTTATCATCATCATTTTATGCATTTTGTTTGATTGATTATTGCATATAATTTTTCGATTTAAAATGATTTTGTCGCATTTTTACTATTTATTAGCATCATTTTATACATTTTATTTGCTTGATTATTTCATACAATTTCATCAAAAAATGTTCTGCAAAATACCATTATTTTTGCAATTCAAAATTAATTTAGTAAATTTCGATTTAAAATGATTTTTTCACATTTTTACTATTTAGTATCCTCATTTTATGCATTTTATTTGCTTGATTATTGCATAAAATTTCATTAAAACATGTTATGCGAAAATACCGTAATTTTTGCAATTCAAAATTAAATTAGTTAATTTTGATTTAAAGTGATTTTGTCGCATTTTTACTGTTTATCATCATCATTTTATGCATTTTATTTCATTGATTATTGCATGTAATTTTTCGATTTAAAATGATTTTGTAGAATTTTTACTATTTATTAGCATCATTTTATGCATTATATTTGCTTGATTATTGCATACTATTGCATTAAAAAATGTTATGCAAAATACCATTATTTTTGCAATTCAAAATTAATTTAGTTAATTTCGATTTAAAATGGCTTTGTCGCATTTTTACTATTTATTATTATCATTTTATGCACTTTATTTACGTGATTATTGCATACAATTTCATTAAAAATTTCTCCAAAATATTATGATTCTTTGCAATTCAAAATTAATTTAGTTAATTTTGATTTAAAATGACTTTGTCGCATTTTTACTATTTATTTTTATCATTTTATGCATTTTATTTACGTGATTATTGCATACAATTTCATTAAAAATTTCTACAAAATATTATGATTCTTTGCAATTCAAAATTAATTTAGTTAATTTCGATTTAAAATGATTTTGTCGCATTTTTTCTGTTTTTCATCATCATTTTATGCATTTTATTTTATTGATTATTGCATACAATTTTTCGATTTAAAATGATTTTGTCGCAGGTTTTAGTATTTATTATCATTGTTTTATGCATTTTATTTGCTTGATTATTGCATAAAATTTCATTAAAAAATTTTACACATAATACCATTATTTTTGCAATTCAAAATTAATTTAGTTAATTTCGATTTAAAATGATTTTGTCGCATTTTTACTATTTATTATTAGCATTTTATGCATTTTATTTGCTTGATTATTGCCTAAAATTTCATTAAAAAATGTTATGCAAAATACCATTATTTTTGCAATTGAAAATTAATTTAGTTAATTTCGATTTAAAATGACTTTGTCGCATTTTTACTATTTATTATCATCATTTTGTGCATTTTATTTGCTTGATTATTGCAAAATTTTTTATTAAAACATGTTATGCAAAATACCATTATTTTTCCAATTCAAAATTAAATTAGTTAATTTCGATTTAAAATGATTTTGTCGTATTTATACTGTTCATCATCTTCATTTTATGCATTTTATTTGACTGATTATTGTATGTAATTTTTCGATTTAAAATGATTTTGTCGAATTTTTACTATTTATTAGAATCATTTTATGCATTTTATTTGCTTGATTGTTGCATACGATTTCATTAAAAAATGTTATGCAAAATACCATTATTTTTGCAATTCAAAATTAATTTAGTTAATTTCGATTTATTTTGTCGCATTTTTACTATTTCTTATTATCATTTTGTCCATTTTTTTTGTTTCATTATTGCATACAATTTCATTAAAAAATGTTATGCAAAATACCATTATTTTTGCAATTCAAAATTAATTTAGTTAATTTCGATTTAAAATGATTTTGTCGCATTTTTTCTATTTATTATTATCATTTTATGCATTTTATTTGCTTGATTATTACATACAATTTGATTATAAAATTTCTGCAAAATATTATTATTATTTGCAATTCAAAATTAATTTAGTTAATTTCGATTTAAAATGATTTTGTCGCATTTTTACTGTTTATCATCATCATTTTATGCATTTTGTTTGATTGATTATTGCATATAATTTTTCGATTTCAAATGATTTTGTCGCATTTTTACTATTTATTAGCATCATTTTATACATTTTATTTGCTTGATTATTTCATACAAATGTTCTGCAAAATACCATTATTTTTGCAATTCAAAATTAATTTAGTAAATTTCGATTTAAAATGATTTTTTCACATTTTTACTATTTATTATCCTCATTTTATGCATTTTATTTGCTTGATTATTGCATAAAATTTCATTAAAACATGTTATGCGAAAATACCGTAATTTTTGCAATTCAAAATTAAATTAGTTAATTTTGATTTAAAGTGATTTTGTCGCATTTTTACTGTTTATCATCATCATTTTATGCATTTTATTTCATTGATTATTGCATGTAATTTTTCGATTTAAAATGATTTTGTAGAATTTTTACTATTTATTTGCATCATTTTATGCATTTTATTTGCTTGATTATTGCATACTATTGCATTAAAAAATGTTATGCAAAATACCATTATTTTTGCAATTCAAAATTAATTCAGTTAATTTCGATTTAAAATGGCTTTGTCGCATTTTTACTATTTATTATTATCATTTTATGCATTTTATTTACGTGATTATTGCATACAATTTCATTAAAAATTTCTCCAAAATATTATGATTCTTTGCAATTCAAAATTAATTTAGTTAATTTCGATTTAAAATGACTTTGTCGCATTTTTACTATTTATTATCATCATTTTGTGCATTTTATTTGCTTGATTATAGCATACAACTTCATTAAAAAATGTTATGCAAAATACCATTATTTTTTCCAATTCAAAATTTATTTATTTAATTTGGATTTAAAATGATTTTGTCGCTCTTTTACTATTTATTATCGTCATTTTATGCATTTTATTTGCTTGATTATTGCATATAATTTCATTAAAAAATGTTATGCAAAATACCATTATTTTTGCACTTCAAAATTATTTTAGTTAATTTCGATTTAAAATGATTTTTCGCATTTTTACTATTTATTATCATCATTTTATGCATTTTATTCGCTTGATTATTGCAGAAAATTTCATTAAAAATGTTATGAAAAATAGCATTATTTTTGCAATTCAAAATAAATTTAGTTAATTTCGATTTAAAATGATTTTGTCGCATTTTACTATTTATTAGCATCATTTTATGCATTTTATTTGATTGGTTAATGCATATAATTTCATTAAAAAAAGTTATGCAAAATAACATTATTTTTGCAATTCAAAATTAATTTAGTTAATTTCGATTTAAAATGAATTTGTCGCATTTTTACAATTTATTATCATCATTTTGTGCATTTTATTTGCTATATTATTGCATAAAATTTCATTAAAACATGTTATGCAAAATACCATTATTTTTGCAATTCAAAATTAATTTAGTTAATTTCGATTTAAAATGATTTTGTCGCATTTTTACTGTTTATCATCATCATTTTATGCATTTTATTTTATTGATTATTGCATACAATTTTTCGATTTAAAATGATTTTTCGCATTTTTACTATTTATTATCATCATTTTATGCATTTTATTCGCTTGATTGTTGCATAAAATTTCATTAAAAAATGTTCTGTAAATTACCATTATTCTTTGCAATTCAAAATTGATTAAGTTAATTTCGATTGAAAACGATTTTGTCGCAGTTTTTACTATTTATTATCATTATTTTGTGCATTTTATTTGCTTGATTATTGCATAAAATTTCATTAAAAATGTTATGAAAAATAGCATTATTTTTGCAATTCAAAATAAATTTAGTTAATTTCGATTTAAAATGATTTTGTCGCATTTTACTATTTATTAGCATCATTTTATGCATTTTATTTGATTGGTTAATGCATATAATTTCATTAAAAAAAGTTATGCAAAATAACATTATTTTTGCAATTCAAAATTAATTTAGTTAATTTCGATTTAAAATGAATTTGTCGCATTTTTACAATTTATTATCATCATTTTGTGCATTTTATTTGCTATATTATTGCATAAAATTTCATTAAAACATGTTATGCAAAATACCATTATTTTTGCAATTCAAAATTAATTTAGTTAATTTCGATTTAAAATGATTTTGTCGCATTTTTACTGTTTATCATCATCATTTTATGCATTTTATTTTATTGATTATTGCATACAATTTTTCGATTTAAAATGATTTTTCGCATTTTTACTATTTATTATCATCATTTTATGCATTTTATTCGCTTGATTGTTGCATAAAATTTCATTAAAAAATGTTCTGTAAAATACCATTATTCTTTGCAATTCAAAATTGATTAAGTTAATTTCGATTGAAAATGATTTTGTCGCAGTTTTTACTATTTATTATCATTATTTTGTGCATTTTATTTGCTTGATTATTGCATAAAATTTAATTAAAACATGCAATGCAAAATACCCTTATTTTTGCAATTCAAAATTAATTTAGTTAATTTCGATTTAAAATGATTTTGTCGCATTTTTAGTTATTCTTATCATCATTTTCTGCATTCTATTTGCTTGATTATTGCAAGCAATTTCATTAAAAAATGTTATGAAAAATAACATTATTTTTGCAATTCAAAATGAATTTAGTTAATTTCGATTTAAAATGATTTTTTCGCATTTTACTCTTTATTAGCATCATTTTATGCATTTTATTTGATTGATTAATGCATATAATTTCATTAAAAAAAGTTATGCAAAATACCATTATTTTTGCAATTCAAAATTAATTTAGTTAATTTCGATTTAAAATCATTTTTTCGCATTCTTACTTTTTATTACCATCATTTTATGCATTTTATTTGCTTGATTATATCAAGCAATTTCATTAAAAAATGTTCTGAAAAATAACATTATTTTTGCAATTCAAAATAAATTTAGTCAATTTCGATTTAAAATCATTTTGTCGCATTTTACTATTTATTAGCATCATTTTATGCATTTTATTTGATTGATTAATGCATATAATTTCATTAAAAAATGTTATGCAAAATACCATTATTTTTGCAATTCAAAATTAATTTAGTTAATTTCGATTTAAAATGGCTTTGTCGCATTTTTACTATTTATTATTATCATTTTATGCATTTTATTTACGTGATTATTGCATACAATTTCATTAAAAATTTCTCCAAAATATTATGATTCTTTGCAATTCAAAATTAATTTAGTTAATTTCGATTTAAAATGACTTTGTCGCATTTTTACTATTTATTATCATCATTTTGTGCATTTTATTTGCTTGATTATAGCATACAACTTCATTAAAAAATGTTATGCAAAATACCATTATTTTTTCCAATTCAAAATTTATTTATTTAATTTGGATTTAAAATGATTTTGTCGCTCTTTTACTATTTATTATCGTCATTTTATGCATTTTATTTGCTTGATTATTGCATATAATTTCATTAAAAAATGTTATGCAAAATACCATTATTTTTGCACTTCAAAATTATTTTAGTTAATTTCGATTTAAAATGATTTTTCGCATTTTTACTATTTATTATCATCATTTTATGCATTTTATTCGCTTGATTATTGCATAAAATTTCATTAAAAATGTTATGAAAAATAGCATTATTTTTGCAATTCAAAATAAATTTAGTTAATTTCGATTTAAAATGATTTTGTCGCATTTTACTATTTATTAGCATCATTTTATGCATTTTATTTGATTGGTTAATGCATATAATTTCATTAAAAAAAGTTATGCAAAATAACATTATTTTTGCAATTCAAAATTAATTTAGTTAATTTCGATTTAAAATGAATTTGTCGCATTTTTACAATTTATTATCATCATTTTGTGCATTTTATTTGCTATATTATTGCATAAAATTTCATTAAAACATGTTATGCAAAATACCATTATTTTTGCAATTCAAAATTAATTTAGTTAATTTCGATTTAAAATGATTTTGTCGCATTTTTACTGTTTATCATCATCATTTTATGCATTTTATTTTATTGATTATTGCATACAATTTTTCGATTTAAAATGATTTTTCGCATTTTTACTATTTATTATCATCATTTTGTGCATTTTATTTGCTTGATTATAGCATACAACTTCATTAAAAAATGTTATGCAAAATACCATTATTTTTTCCAATTCAAAATTTATTTATTTAATTTGGATTTAAAATGATTTTGTCGCTCTTTTACTATTTATTATCGTCATTTTATGCATTTTATTTGCTTGATTATTGCATATAATTTCATTAAAAAATGTTATGCAAAATACCATTATTTTTGCACTTCAAAATTATTTTAGTTAATTTCGATTAAAAATGATTTTTCGCATTTTTACTATTTATTATCATCATTTTATGCATTTTATTCGCTTGATTATTGCAGAAAATTTCATTAAAAATGTTATGAAAAATAGCATTATTTTTGCAATTCAAAATAAATTTAGTTAATTTCGATTTAAAATGATTTTGTCGCATTTTACTATTTATTAGCATCATTTTATGCATTTTATTTGATTGGTTAATGCATATAATTTCATTAAAAAAAGTTATGCAAAATAACATTATTTTTGCAATTCAAAATTAATTTAGTTAATTTCGATTTAAAATGAATTTGTCGCATTTTTACAATTTATTATCATCATTTTGTGCATTTTATTTGCTATATTATTGCATAAAATTTCATTAAAACATGTTATGCAAAATACCATTATTTTTGCAATTCAAAATTAATTTAGTTAATTTCGATTTAAAATGATTTTGTCGCATTTTTACTGTTTATCATCATCATTTTATGCATTTTATTTTATTGATTATTGCATACAATTTTTCGATTTAAAATGATTTTTCGCATTTTTACTATTTATTATCATCATTTTATGCATTTTATTCGCTTGATTGTTGCATAAAATTTCATTAAAAAATGTTCTGTAAAATACCATTATTCTTTGCAATTCAAAATTGATTAAGTTAATTTCGATTGAAAATGATTTTGTCGCAGTTTTTACTATTTATTATCATTATTTTGTGCATTTTATTTGCTTGATTATTGCATAAAATTTAATTAAAACATGCAATGCAAAATACCCTTATTTTTGCAATTCAAAATTAATTTAGTTAATTTCGATTTAAAATGATTTTGTCGCATTTTTAGTTATTCTTATCATCATTTTCTGCATTCTATTTGCTTGATTATTGCAAGCAATTTCATTAAAAAATGTTATGAAAAATAACATTATTTTTGCAATTCAAAATGAATTTAGTTAATTTCGATTTAAAATGATTTTTTCGCATTTTACTCTTTATTAGCATCATTTTATGCATTTTATTTGATTGATTAATGCATATAATTTCATTAAAAAAAGTTATGCAAAATACCATTATTTTTGCAATTCAAAATTAATTTAGTTAATTTCGATTTAAAATCATTTTTTCGCATTCTTACTTTTTATTACCATCATTTTATGCATTTTATTTGCTTGATTATATCAAGCAATTTCATTAAAAAATGTTCTGAAAAATAACATTATTTTTGCAATTCAAAATAAATTTAGTCAATTTCGATTTAAAATCATTTTGTCGCATTTTACTATTTATTAGCATCATTTTATGCATTTTATTTGATTGGTTAATGCATATAATTTCATTAAAAAAAGTTATGCAAAATAACATTATTTTTGCAATTCAAAATTAATTTAGTTAATTTCGATTTAAAATGAATTTGTCGCATTTTTACAATTTATTATCATCATTTTGTGCATTTTATTTGCTATATTATTGCATAAAATTTCATTAAAACATGTTATGCAAAATACCATTATTTTTGCAATTCAAAATTAATTTAGTTAATTTCGATTTAAAATGATTTTGTCGCATTTTTACTGTTTATCATCATCATTTTATGCATTTTATTTTATTGATTATTGCATACAATTTTTCGATTTAAAATGATTTTTCGCATTTTTACTATTTATTATCATCATTTTATGCATTTTATTCGCTTGATTGTTGCATAAAATTTCATTAAAAAATGTTCTGTAAATTACCATTATTCTTTGCAATTCAAAATTGATTAAGTTAATTTCGATTGAAAACGATTTTGTCGCAGTTTTTACTATTTATTATCATTATTTTGTGCATTTTATTTGCTTGATTATTGCATAAAATTTCATTAAAAATGTTATGAAAAATAGCATTATTTTTGCAATTCAAAATAAATTTAGTTAATTTCGATTTAAAATGATTTTGTCGCATTTTACTATTTATTAGCATCATTTTATGCATTTTATTTGATTGGTTAATGCATATAATTTCATTAAAAAAAGTTATGCAAAATAACATTATTTTTGCAATTCAAAATTAATTTAGTTAATTTCGATTTAAAATGAATTTGTCGCATTTTTACAATTTATTATCATCATTTTGTGCATTTTATTTGCTATATTATTGCATAAAATTTCATTAAAACATGTTATGCAAAATACCATTATTTTTGCAATTCAAAATTAATTTAGTTAATTTCGATTT
Organism: Vaccinium darrowii; assembly: GCA_020921065.1. NCBI lineage: Eukaryota > Viridiplantae > Streptophyta > Magnoliopsida > Ericales > Ericaceae > Vaccinium > Vaccinium darrowii. The sequence goes on along the minus strand of JAFMTH010000042.1, from coordinate 74,465 downwards.
AAAATGATTTTGTCGCATTTTTACTGTTTATCATCATCATTTTATGCATTTTATTTTATTGATTATTGCATACAATTTTTCGATTTAAAATGATTTTTCGCATTTTTACTATTTATTATCATCATTTTATGCATTTTATTCGCTTGATTGTTGCATAAAATTTCATTAAAAAATGTTCTGTAAAATACCATTATTCTTTGCAATTCAAAATTGATTAAGTTAATTTCGATTGAAAATGATTTTGTCGCAGTTTTTACTATTTATTATCATTATTTTGTGCATTTTATTTGCTTGATTATTGCATAAAATTTAATTAAAACATGCAATGCAAAATACCCTTATTTTTGCAATTCAAAATTAATTTAGTTAATTTCGATTTAAAATGATTTTGTTGCATTTTTAGTTATTCTTATCATCATTTTCTGCATTCTATTTGCTTGATTATTGCAAGCAATTTCATTAAAAAATGTTATGAAAAATAACATTATTTTTGCAATTCAAAATGAATTTAGTTAATTTCGATTTAAAATGATTTTTTCGCATTTTACTCTTTATTAGCATCATTTTATGCATTTTATTTGATTGATTAATGCATATAATTTCATTAAAAAAAGTTATGCAAAATACCATTATTTTTGCAATTCAAAATTAATTTAGTTAATTTCGATTTAAAATCATTTTTTCGCATTCTTACTTTTTATTACCATCATTTTATGCATTTTATTTGCTTGATTATATCAAGCAATTTCATTAAAAAATGTTCTGAAAAATAACATTATTTTTGCAATTCAAAATAAATTTAGTCAATTTCGATTTAAAATCATTTTGTCGCATTTTACTATTTATTAGCATCATTTTATGCATTTTATTTGATTGATTAATGCATATAATTTCATTAAAAAATGTTATGCAAAATACCATTATTTTTGCAATTCAAAATTAATTTAGTTAATTTCGATTTAAAATGGCTTTGTCGCATTTTTACTATTTATTATTATCATTTTATGCATTTTATTTACGTGATTATTGCATACAATTTCATTAAAAATTTCTCCAAAATATTATGATTCTTTGCAATTCAAAATTAATTTAGTTAATTTCGATTTAAAATGACTTTGTCGCATTTTTACTATTTATTATCATCATTTTGTGCATTTTATTTGCTTGATTATAGCATACAACTTCATTAAAAAATGTTATGCAAAATACCATTATTTTTTCCAATTCAAAATTTATTTATTTAATTTGGATTTAAAATGATTTTGTCGCTCTTTTACTATTTATTATCGTCATTTTATGCATTTTATTTGCTTGATTATTGCATATAATTTCATTAAAAAATGTTATGCAAAATACCATTATTTTTGCACTTCAAAATTATTTTAGTTAATTTCGATTTAAAATGATTTTCCGCATTTTTACTATTTATTATCATCATTTTATGCATTTTATTCGCTTGATTATTGCATAAAATTTCATTAAAAATGTTATGAAAAATAGCATTATTTTTGCAATTCAAAATAAATTTAGTTAATTTCGATTTAAAATGATTTTGTCGCATTTTACTATTTATTAGCATCATTTTATGCATTTTATTTGATTGGTTAATGCATATAATTTCATTAAAAAAAGTTATGCAAAATAACATTATTTTTGCAATTCAAAATTAATTTAGTTAATTTCGATTTAAAATGAATTTGTCGCATTTTTACAATTTATTATCATCATTTTGTGCATTTTATTTGCTATATTATTGCATAAAATTTCATTAAAACATGTTATGCAAAATACCATTATTTTTGCAATTCAAAATTAATTTAGTTAATTTCGATTTAAAATGATTTTGTCGCATTTTTACTGTTTATCATCATCATTTTATGCATTTTATTTTATTGATTATTGCATACAATTTTTCGATTTAAAATGATTTTTCGCATTTTTACTATTTATTATCATCATTTTATGCATTTTATTCGCTTGATTGTTGCATAAAATTTCATTAAAAAATGTTCTGTAAATTACCATTATTCTTTGCAATTCAAAATTGATTAAGTTAATTTCGATTGAAAACGATTTTGTCGCAGTTTTTACTATTTATTATCATTATTTTGTGCATTTTATTTGCTTGATTATTGCATAAAATTTCATTAAAAATGTTATGAAAAATAGCATTATTTTTGCAATTCAAAATAAATTTAGTTAATTTCGATTTAAAATGATTTTGTCGCATTTTACTATTTATTAGCATCATTTTATGCATTTTATTTGATTGGTTAATGCATATAATTTCATTAAAAAAAGTTATGCAAAATAACATTATTTTTGCAATTCAAAATTAATTTAGTTAATTTCGATATAAAATGAATTTGTCGCATTTTTACAATTTATTATCATCATTTTGTGCATTTTATTTGCTATATTATTGCATAAAATTTCATTAAAACATGTTATGCAAAATACCATTATTTTTGCAATTCAAAATTAATTTAGTTAATTTCGATTTAAAATGATTTTGTCGCATTTTTACTGTTTATCATCATCATTTTATGCATTTTATTTTATTGATTATTGCATACAATTTTTCGATTTAAAATGATTTTTCGCATTTTTACTATTTATTATCATCATTTTATGCATTTTATTCGCTTGATTGTTGCATAAAATTTCATTAAAAAATGTTCTGTAAAATACCATTATTCTTTGCAATTCAAAATTGATTAAGTTAATTTCGATTGAAAATGATTTTGTCGCAGTTTTTACTATTTATTATCATTATTTTGTGCATTTTATTTGCTTGATTATTGCATAAAATTTAATTAAAACATGCAATGCAAAATACCCTTATTTTTGCAATTCAAAATTAATTTAGTTAATTTCGATTTAAAATGATTTTGTCGCATTTTTAGTTATTCTTATCATCATTTTCTGCATTCTATTTGCTTGATTATTGCAAGCAATTTCATTAAAAAATGTTATGAAAAATAACATTATTTTTGCAATTCAAAATGAATTTAGTTAATTTCGATTTAAAATGATTTTTTTCGCATTTTACTCTTTATTAGCATCATTTTATGCATTTTATTTGATTGATTAATGCATATAATTTCATTAAAAAAAGTTATGCAAAATACCATTATTTTTGCAATTCAAAATTAATTTAGTTAATTTCGATTTAAAATCATTTTTTCGCATTCTTACTTTTTATTACCATCATTTTATGCATTTTATTTGCTTGATTATATCAAGCAATTTCATTAAAAAATGTTCTGAAAAATAACATTATTTTTGCAATTCAAAATAAATTTAGTCAATTTCGATTTAAAATCATTTTGTCGCATTTTACTATTTATTAGCATCATTTTATGCATTTTATTTGATTGATTAATGCATATAATTTCATTAAAAAATGTTATGCAAAATTCCATTATTTTTGCAATTCAAAATTAATTTAGTTAATTTCGATTTAAAATGATTTTGTCACATTTTTACTGTTTATCATCATCATTTTATGCATTTTATTTTATTGATTATTGCATACAATTTTTCGATTTGAAATGATTTTTCGCATTTTTACTATTTATTATCATCATTTTATGCATTTTATTCGCTTGACTGTTGCATAAAATCTCATTAAAAAATGTTCTGTAAAATACCATTATTCTTTGCAATTCAAAATAGATTAAGTTAATTTCGATTAAAATTGATTTTGTCGCAGTTTTTACTATTTATTATCATTAGTTTTTTGTTGCATTTTATTTGCTTGATTATTGCATAAAATATCATTAAAAAGTGTTACGCAAAATACCATTATTTTTGCAATTCAAAATTAATTTAGCTAATTTTGATTTAAAATTATTTCACTGCATTTTTACTGTTTATCATCATCATTTTATGCATTTTATTTTATTGATTATTGCATGCAATTTTTCGATTTAAAAAGATTTTTCGCATTTTTACTATTTATTATCATCACTTTATGCATTTTATTTGCTTGATTATTGCATAAAATTTCATTAAAAATGTTCGGCAAAATACCATTATTTTTGCAATTCAAAATTAATTTAATTAATTTCGATTTAAAATGACTTTGTCTGATTTTTACAATTTATAATCATCATTTTATGCATTTTATTTGCTTGATTATTGCATACAACTTCATTAAAAAATATTATGCGAAATACCATTATTTTTTGCAATTAAAATTTAATTTAGTTAATTTCGATTTAAAATGATTTTGTCGCATTTTTACTATTTATTATCATCATTTTATGCATTTTATTTGCTTGATTATTGCATAAAATTTCATTAAAACTTGTTATGCAAACTATCGTAATTTTTGTAATTCAAAATTAAATCAGTTAATTTTGATTTAAAATTATTTTGTCGCATTTTAACTGTTTATCATCATCATTTTATGCATTTTATTTGATTGATTATTGCATGTAATTTTTCGATTTAAAATGATTTTGTAGAATTTTTACCATTTATTAGCATCATTTTATGCATTTTATTTGCTTGATTATTGCATACGATTTCATTAAAAAATGTTATGCAAAATACCATTATTTTTGCAATTCAAAATCAATTTAGTTAATTTCGATTTAAAATGACTTTGTCGCATTTTTACTATTTATTATCAACATTTTGTGCATTTTATTTGCTTGATTGTTGCATAAAATTTTATTAAAACATGTTATGCAAAATACCATTATTTTTGCAATTCAATATTAATTTAGTTAATTTCGATTTAAAATGATTTTGTCGGATTTTTACTTTTTATTGTCATCATTTTCTGCATTTTATTTGCTTGATTATTGCAAGCAATTTCATTAAAAAATGTTATGCAAAATACCATTATTTTTGCAATTCAAAATTAATTTAGTTAATTTCGATTTAAAATGATTTTTTCGCATTTTTACATTTTATTATCATCATTTTATGCATTTTATTTGCTTGATTATTGCATAAAATTTCATTAAAACATGTTACGCAAAATACAGTAATTTTTGCAATTCAAAATTAATTTAGTTAATTTCGATTTAAAATGATTTTGTCGCATTTTTACTGTTTATCATCATCATTTTATGCATTTTATTTGATTGATTATTGCATGGAATTTTTCGATTTAAAATGATTTTGTCGTTTTGTACTATTTATTAGCATCATGTTATTCATTTTATTTGCTTGATTGTTGCATACGATTTCATTAAAAAATGTTATGCAAAATACCATTATTTTTGCAATTCAAAACTAATTTAGTTAATTTCGATTTAAAATGATTTTGTCGCATTTTTACTATTTATTATTATCATTTTGTGCATTTTATTTGCTTCATTATCGCATACAATTTCATTAAAAAATGTTATGCAAAATACCATTATTTTTTGCAATTCAAAATTAATTTAGTTAATTTCGATTTAAAATGATTTTGTCGCATTTTTACTATTTATTATCATCATTTTATGCATTTTATTTGCTTGATTATTGTATAAAATTTCATTAAAAATGTTAGGCAAAATACCATTATCTTTGCAATTCAAAATTAATTTAATTAATTTCAATTTAAAATGACTTTGTCGGATTTTTACTATTTATTATCATCGTTTTGTGCATTTTATTTGCTTGATTATTGCATACAATTTTATTAAAAAATGTTATGCAAAATACCATTATTTTTTCCAATTGAAAATTTTTTTATTTAATTTGGATTTAAAATGATTTTGTCGCATTTTTACTATTTGTTATCGTCATTTTATGCATTTTATTTGCTTGTTTGTTGCATATAATTTCATTAAAAAATGTTATGCAAAATACCGTTATTTTTGCAATTCAAAATTAATTTAGTTAATTTCGATTTCAAATGATTTCGTCGCATTTTTACTATTTGTTATTATCATTTTGTGCATTTTATTTGCTTCATTATCGCATACAATTTCATTAAAAAATGTTATGCAAAATACCATTATTTTTTGCAATTCAAAATTAATTTAGTTAATTTCGATTTAAAATGATTTTGTCGCATTTTTACTATTTATTATCATCATTTTATGCATTTTATTTGCTTGATTATTGTATAAAATTTCATTAAAAATGTTAGGCAAAATACCATTATCTTTGCAATTCAAAATTAATTTAATTAATTTCAATTTAAAATGACTTTGTCGGATTTTTACTATTTATTATCATCGTTTTGTGCATTTTATTTGCTTGATTATTGCATACAATTTTATTAAAAAATGTTATGCAAAATACCATTATTTTTTCCAATTCAAATTTTTTTTATTTAATTTGGATTTTTAATGATTTTGTCGCATTTTTACTATTTGTTATCGTCATTTTATGCATTTTATTTGCTTGATTATTGCATATAATTTCATTAAAAAATGTTATCCAAAATACCGTTATTTTTGCAATTCAAAATTAATTTAGTTAATTTCGATTTAAAATGATTTTGTCGCATTTTTACTATTTATTATTATCATTTTATGCATTTTATTTGATTGATTATTGCATACAATTTTATTAAAAAATGTTATGCACAATACCATTATTTTTTGCAATTCAAAATTAATATAGTTAATTTCGATTTAAAATGATTTTGTCGCATTTTTACTATTTATTATTATCATTTTATGCATTTTATTTACGTGATTATTGCATACAATTTCATTAAAAATTTCTACAAAATATTATGATTCTTTGCAATTCAAAATTAATTTAGTTAATTTCGATTTAAAATGATTTTGTCGCATTTTTACTGTTTATCATCATCATTTTATGCATTTTATTTTATTGATTATTGCATACAATGTTTCGATTTAAAATGATTATTCGCTTGACTGTTGCATACAATTTCATTAAAAAATGTTCTGTAAAATACCATTATTCTTTGCAATTCAAAATTGATTAGGTTAATTTCGATTTCAAATGATTTTGTCGCAGTTTTTACTATTTATTATCATTATTTTATGCATTTTATTTGCTTGATTATTGCATAAAATTTCATTAAAAAATGTTACGCAAAATACCATTAATTTTGCAATTCAAAATTAATTTAGTTAATTTGGATTTAAAGTTATTTCAACGCATTTTTACTGTTTATCATCATCATTTTATGCATTTTATTTTATTAATTATTGCATACAATTTTTCGATTTGAAATGATTTTTCGCATTTTTACTATTTATTATCATCATTTTATGCATTTTATTCGCTTGATAATTGCATAAGATTTCATTAAAAAATGTTACGCAAAATACCATTTTTTTTGCAATTCAAAATTAATTTAGGTAATTTGGATTTAAAATTATTTCATCTCATTTTTACTGTTTATCATCATCATTTTATGCATTTTATTTTATTGAATATTGCATACAATTTTTCGATTTAAAATGATTTTTCGAATTTTTACTATTTATTATCATTATTTTATGCATTTTATTCGCTTGATTATTGCATAAAATTTCATTAAAACATGTTATGCAAAATACCATTATTTTTGCAGTTCAAAATTAATTCAGTTAAATTCGATTTAAAATGACTTTGTCGCATTTTTACTATTTATTATCATCATTTTATGCTTTTTATTTGCTTGATTATTGCATAAAATTTTCTTAAAACATGTAATGCAAAATACCATGATTTTTGCAATTCAAAATTAAATTAGTTATTTTCGATTTAAAATGATTTTGTCGCATTCTTACTGTTTATCATCATCATTTTATGCATTTTATTTGATTGATTATTGCATGTAATTTCACAATTTAAAATGATTTTGTGGAATTTTTACTATTTATTAGCATCATTTTATGCATTTTATTTGCTTGATTATTGCATACGATTTCATTAAAAAATGTTATGCAAAATACCATTATTTTTGCAATTCAAAATTAATTTAGTTAATTTCGATTTAAAATGACTTTGTCGCATTGTTACTATTTATTATCATCATTTTGTGCATTTTTATTTGCTTGATTGTTGCATAAAATTTTATTAAAACATGTTATGCAAAATACCATTATTTTTGCAATTCAAAATTAATTTAGTTAATTTCGATTTAAAATGACTTTGTCGCATTGTTACTATTTATTATCATCATTTTGTGCATTTTTATTTGCTTGATTGTTGCATAAAATTTTATTAAAACATGTTATGCAAAATACCATTATTTTTTGCAATTCAAAATTAATATAGTTAATGTCGATTTAAAATGACTTTGTCGCATTTTTACTATTTATTATTATCATTTTATGCATTTTATTTACGTGATTATTGAATACAATTTCATTAAAAATTTCTACAAAACAGTATGATTCTTTGCAATTCAAAATTAATTTAGTTAATTTCGATTTAAAATGATTTTGTCGCATTTTTACTGTTTATCATCATCATTTTATGCATTTTATTTTATTGAATATTGCATACAATTTTTCGATTTAAAATGATTTTTTGCATTTTTACTATTTATTATCATCATTTTATGCATTTTATTCGCTTGATTATTGCATGAAATTTCATTAAAAAATGTTATGACAAATACCATTATTTTCGCAATTCAAAATTAATTTAGTTAATTTTGATTTAAAATGATTTGGCCGCATTTTACTATTTATTATTATCATTTTATGCATTTTATTTCCTAGATTATTGCATAAAATTTCATTAAAACATGTTATGCAAAATACCATTATTTTTTGCAATTCAAAGTTAATTTAGTTAATTTCGATTTAAAATGATTTTGTCGCATTTTTACTTTTTCTTATCTTCATTTTTTGCATTTTATTTGCTTGATTATTGCAAGCAATTTCATTAAAAAATGTTATGAAAAATAACATTATTTTTGCAATTCAAAATAAATTTGGTTAATTTCGATTTAAAATGATTTTGTCGCATTTTACTATTTATTAGCATCATTTTATGCATTTTATTTGATTGATTAATGCATATAATTTCATTAAAAAAAGTTATGCAAAATACCATTATTTTTGCAATTCAAAATTAATTTAGTTAATTTCGATTTAAAACGATTTTTTCGCATTTTTACTTTTTATTATCATCATTTTATGCATTTTATTTGCTTGATTATTGCATAAAATTTCATTATCATTTTATGCATTTTATTTTATTGATTATTGCATACAATTTTTCGATTTAAAATGATTTTTCGCATTTTTACTATTTATTATAATCATTTTATGCATTTTATTCGCTTGACTGTTGCATACAATTTCATTAAAAAATGTCACGCAAAATACCGTAATTTTTGCAATTCAAAATTAATTTAGTTAATTTCGATTTAAAATGATTTTGTCGCATTTTTACTGTTTATCATCATCATTTTATGCATTTTATTTGATTGATTATTGCATGTACTTTTTCGATTTAAAATGATTTTGTCGAATTTTTACTATTTATTAGCATCATTTTGTGCATTTTTTTTGCTTGATTATTGCATACGATTTCATTAAACATTTCCACGAAATATGATTATTCTTTTGCAATTGAAAATTAATTTAGTTAATTTCGATTTAAAATGATTTTGTCGCATTTTACTATTTATTATTATCATTTTATGCATTTTATTTGATTGATTAATGCAGACAATTTTGTTAAAAAATGTTATGCAAAATACCATTACTTTTGCAATTCAAAATTAATTTAGTTAATTTCGATTTAAAATGATTTTGTCGCACTTTTACTATTTATTGTTATCATTTTATGCATTTTATTTGCTTGATTATTGCATACAATTTCATTAAAAAATGTTATGCAAAATACCATTATTTTTTGCAATTCAAATTTAATATAGTTAATTTCGATATAAAATGATTTTGTCGCACTTTTACTATTTATTATTATCATTTTATGCATTTTATTTGCTTGATTATTGCATATAATTTCATTAAAAAATGTTATGCAAAATACCATTATTTTTGCAATTCAAAATTAATTTAGTTAATTTCGATTTAAAATGATTTTGTCGCACTTTTACTATTTATTGTTATCATTTTATGCATTTTATTTGCTTGATTATTGCATACAATTTCATTAAAAAATGTTATGCAAAATACCATTATTTTTTGCAATTCAAATTTAATATAGTTAATTTCGATATAAAATGATTTTGTCGCACTTTTACTATTTATTATTATCATTTTATGCATTTTATTTGCTTGATTATTGCATACAATTTCATTAAAAATATTATGCAAAATACCATTATTTTTGCAATTCAAAATTAGTATAGTTAATTTCGATTTAAAATGATTTTGTCGCATTCTTACTGTTTATCATCATCATTTTATGCATTTTATTTGATTGATTATTGCATGTAATTTTTCAATTTAAAATGATTTTGTAGAATTTTTACTATTTATTAGCATCATTTTATGCATTTTATTTGCTTGATTATTGCATACGATTTCATTAAAAAATGTTATGCAAAATACCATTATTTTTGCAATTCAAAATTAATTTAGTTAATTTCGATTTAAAATGACTTTGTCGCATTGTTACTATTTATTATCGTCATTTTGTGCATTTTTATTTGCTTGATTGTTGCATAAAATTTTATTAAAACATGTTATGCAAAATACCATTATTTTTGCAATTCAAAATTAATTTAGTTAATTTCGATTTAAAATGACTTTGTCGCATTGTTACTATTTATTATCATCATTTTGTGCATTTTTATTTGCTTGATTGTTGCATAAAATTTTATTAAAACATGTTATGCAAAATACCATTATTTTTTGCAATTCAAAATTAATATAGTTAATGTCGATTTAAAATGACTTTGTCGCATTTTTACTATTTATTATTATCATTTTATGCATTTTATTTACGTGATTATTGAATACAATTTCATTAAAAATTTCTACAAAATAGTATGATTCTTTGCAATTCAAAATTAATTTAGTTAATTTCGATTTAAAATGATTTTGTCGCATTTTTACTGTTTATCATCATCATTTTATGCATTTTATTTTATTGAATATTGCATACAATTTTTCGATTTAAAATGATTTTTTGCATTTTTACTATTTATTATCATCATTTTATGCATTTTATTCGCTTGATTATTGCATGAAATTTCATTAAAAAATGTTATGACAAATACCATTATTTTCGCAATTCAAAATTAATTTAGTTAATTTTGATTTAAAATGATTTGGCCGCATTTTACGATTTATTATTATCATTTTATGCATTTTATTTCCTAGATTATTGCATAAAATTTCATTAAAACATGTTATGCAAAATACCATTATTTTTGCAATTCAAAGTTAATTTAGTTAATTTCGATTTAAAATGATTTTGTCGCATTTTTACTTTTTATTATCATCATTTTTTGCATTTTATTTGCTTGATTATTGCAAGCAATTTCATTAAAAAATGTTATGAAAAATAACATTATTTTTGCAATTCAAAATAAATTTGGTTAATTTCGATTTAAAATGATTTTGTCGCATTTTACTATTTATTAGCATCATTTTATGCATTTTATTTGATTGATTAATGCATATAATTTCATTAAAAAAAGTTATGCAAAATACCATTATTTTGGCAATTCAAAATTAATTTAGGTAATTTCGATTTAAAACGATTTTTTCGCATTTTTACTTTTTATTACCATCATTTTATGCATTTTATTTGCTTGATTATTGCATAAAATTTCATTATCATTTTATGCATTTTATTTTATTGATTATTGCATACAATTTTTCGATTTAAAATGATTTTTCGCATTTTTACTATTTATTATAATCATTTTATGCATTTTATTCGCTTGACTGTTGCATACAATTTCATTAAAAAATGTCACGCAAAATACCGTAATTTTTGCAATTCAAAATTAATTTAGTTAATTTCGATTTAAAATGATTTTGTCGCATTTTTACTGTTTATCATCATCATTTTATGCATTTTATTTGATTGATTATTGCGTGTACTTTTTCGATTTAAAATGATTTTGTCGAATTTTTACTATTTATTAGCATCATTTTGTGCATTTTTTTTTGCTTGATTATTGCATACGATTTCATTAAACATTTCCACAAAATATGATTATTCTTTTGCAATTGAAAATTAATTTAGTTAATTTCGATTTAAAATGATTTTGTCGCATTTTACTATTTATTATTATCATTTTATGCATTTTATTTGATTGATTAATGCAGATAATTTTGTTAAAAAATGTTATGCAAAATACCATTACTTTTGCAATTCAAAATTAATTTAGTTAATTTCGATTTAAAATGATTTTGTTGCACTTTTACTATTTATTATTATCATTTTATGCATTTTATTTGCTTGATTATTGCGTACAATTTCTTTAAAAAATGTTATGCAAAATACCATTATTTTTGCAATTCAAAATTAATTTAGTTAATTTCGATTTAAAATGATTTTGTCGCACTTTTACTATTTATTGTTATCATTTTATGCATTTTATTTGCTTGATTATTGCATACAATTTCATTAAAAAATGTTATGCAAAATACCATTATTTTTTGCAATTCAAATTTAATATAGTTAATTTCGATATAAAATGATTTTGTCGCACTTTTACTATTTATTATTATCATTTTATGCATTTTATTTGCTTGATTATTGCATACAATTTCATTAAAAAATGTTATGCAAAATACCATTATTTTTGCAATTCAAAATTAAATTAGTTAATTTCGATTTAAAATGATTTTGTTGCATTTTTACTATTTATTATTATCATTTTATGCATTTTTTTGCATGATTATTGCATAGAATTTCATTAAAAAAATGTTATGCAAAATACCGTTATTTTTTGCAATTCAAATTTAATATAGTTAATTTCGATTTCAAAATGACTTTGTCGCATTTTTACTAATTATTATCATCATTTTATGCATTTTATTTGCTTGATTATTGCATAAAATTTCATTAAAACATGTTATGCAAAATACCATTATTTTTGCAATTCAAAATTAATATAGTTAATTTCGATTTAAAATGACTTTGTCTCATTTTTACTATTTATTATTATCATTTTATGCATTTTATTTGCTTTATTATTGCATACAATGTGATTAAAAATTTTTTGTAAAATATTATTATTCTTTGCAATTCAAAATTAATTTAGTTAATTTCGATTTAAAATGATTTTGTCGCACTTTTACTATTTATTATTATCATTTTATGCATTTTATTTGCTTGATTATTGCTAACAATTTCATTAAATAATGTTATGCAAAATACCATTATTTTTTGCAATTCAAATTTAATATAGTTAATTTCGATTTAAAATGACTTTGTCTCATTTTTACTATTTATTATCATCATTTTATGCATTTTATTTGCGTGATTATTGCATACAATTTCATTAAACATTTCTACAAAATATGATTATTCTTTTGCAATTGAAAATTAATTTAGTTAATTTCGATTTAAAATGATTTTGTCGCATTTTACTATTTATTATTATCATTTTATGCATTTTATTTGATTGATTATTGCACACAATGTGATTAAAAAATTTCTGTAAAATTTTATTATTCTTTGCAATTCAAAGTTTTTTTTGAACGGAGCAATTAAAAGTTAATTTAGTTAATTTCGATTTAAAATGATTTTGTCGCACTTTTACTATTTATTATTATCTTTTTATGCATTTTATTTGCTTTATTATTGCATACAATTTCATTAAAAAATGTTATGCAAAATACCATTATTTTTTGCAATTAAATTGAATATAGTTAATTTCGATTTAAAATGTTTTTGTCGCATTTTACTATTTATTATTATCATTTTATGCATTTTATTTGATTGATTAAAGCACATAATTTTATTAAAAAATGTTATGCAAAATACCATTATTTTTGCAATTCAAAATTAATTTAGTTAATTTCGATATAAAATGATTTTGTCGCATTTTTACTATTTATTATTATAATTTTATGCATTTTATTTGCTTGATTATTGCATACAATGTGATTAAAATTTTTTTGTAAAATATTAGTATTATTCTTTGCAATTCAAAATTAATTTAGTTAATTTCGATTTAAAATGATTTTGTCGCACTTTTACTATTTATTGTTATCATTTTGTGCATTTTATTTGCTTGATTATTGCATACAATTTCATTAAAAAAATGTTATGCAAAATACCATTATTTTTGCATTTCAAAATTAGTATAGTTAATTTCGATTTAAAATGACTTTGTCTCATTTTTACTATTTATTATCATTATTTTATGCATTTTATTTGCGTGATTATTGCATACAATTTCATTAAAAATTTCTACAAAATATTATTATTCGTTGCAATTCAAAATTAATTTAGTTAATTTCAATTTAAAACGATTTTGTCGCATTTTTACTGTTTATTATAATCATTTTATGCATTTTATTTGATTGATTAATGCATATAATTTCATTAAAAAATGTTATGCAAAATACCATTATTTTTTGCAATTGAAAATTAATTTAGTTAATTTCGATTTAAAATGATTTTGTTGCATTTTTACTACTTATTATTATCATTTTATGCATTTTATTTGCTTGATTATTGCATACAATTTCATTAAAAAAATGTTATGCAAAAGACCGTTATTTTTTGCAATTCAAATTTAATATAGTTAATTTCGATTTAAAATGACTTGGTCGCATTTTTACTATATATTATCATCATTTTATGCATTTTATTTGCTTGATTATTGCATAAAATTTCATTAAAACATGTTATGCAAAATACCATTATTTTTGCAATTCAAAATTAATATAGTTAATTTCGATTTAAAATGATTTTGTCGTATTTTTACTATTTATTATTATAATTTTATGCATTTTATTTGCTTGATTATTGCATACAATGTGATTAAAAAATTTCTGTAAAATATTATTATTCTTTGCAATTCAAAGTTAATTTAGTTAATTTCGATTTAAAATGATTTTGTCGCATTTTACTATTTATTATTATCATTTTATGCATTTTATTTGATTGATTAAAGCACATAATTTTATTAAAAAATGTTATGCAAAATACCATTATTTTTGCAATTCAAAATTAATTTAGTTAATTTCGATTTAAAATGATTTTGTCGCATTTTTACTATTTATTATTATAATTTTATGCATTTTATTTGCTTGATTATTGCATACAATGTGGTTAAAATTTTTTTGTAAAATATTAGTATTATTCTTTGCAATTCAAAATTAATTTAGTTAATTTCGATTTAAAATGATTTTGTCGCACTTTTACTATTTATTGTTATCATTTTGTGCATTTTATTTGCTTGATTATTGCATACAATTTCATTAAAAAAATGTTATGCAAAATACCATTATTTTTGCATTTCAAAATTAGTATAGTTAATTTCGATTTAAAATGACTTTGTCTCATTTTTACTATTTATTATCATTATTTTATGCATTTTATTTGCGTGATTATTGCATACAATTTCATTAAAAATTTCTACAAAATATTATTATTCGTTGCAATTCAAAATTAATTTAGTTAATTTAAAACGATTTTGTCGCATTTTTACTGTTTATTATAATCATTTTATGCATTTTATTTGATTGATTAATGCATATAATTTCATTAAAAAATGTTATGCAAAATACCATTATTTTTTGCAATTGAAAATTAATTTAGTTAATTTCGATTTAAAATGATTTTGTTGCATTTTTACTACTTATTATTATCATTTTATGCATTTTATTTGCTTGATTATTGCATACAATTTCATTAAAAAAATGTTATGCAAAAGACCGTTATTTTTTGCAATTCAAATTTAATATAGTTAATTTCGATTTAAAATGACTTGGTCGCATTTTTACTATATATTATCATCATTTTATGCATTTTATTTGCTTGATTATTGCATAAAATTTCATTAAAACATGTTATGCAAAATACCATTATTTTTGCAATTCAAAATTAATATAGTTAATTTCGATTTAAAATGATTTTGTCGTATTTTTACTATTTATTATTATAATTTTATGCATTTTATTTGCTTGATTATTGCATACAATGTGATTAAAAAATTTCTGTAAAATATTATTATTCTTTGCAATTCAAAGTTAATTTAGTTAATTTCGATTTAAAATGATTTTGTCGCATTTTACTATTTATTATTATCATTTTATGCATTTTATTTGATTGATTAAAGCACATAATTTTATTAAAAAATGTTATGCAAAATACCATTATTTTTGCAATTCAAAATTAATTTAGTTAATTTCGATTTAAAATGATTTTGTCGCATTTTTACTATTTATTATTATAATTTTATGCATTTTATTTGCTTGATTATTGCATACAATGTGATTAAAATTTTTTTGTAAAATATTAGTATTATTCTTTGCAATTCAAAATTAATTTAGTTAATTTCGATTTAAAATGATTTTGTCGCACTTTTACTATTTATTGTTATCATTTTGTGCATTTTATTTGCTTGATTATTGCATACAATTTCATTAAAAAAATGTTATGCAAAATACCATTATTTTTGCATTTCAAAATTAGTATAGTTAATTTCGATTTAAAATGACTTTGTCTCATTTTTACTATTTATTATCATTATTTTATGCATTTTATTTGCGTGATTATTGCATACAATTTCATTAAAAATTTCTACAAAATATTATTATTCGTTGCAATTCAAAATTAATTTAGTTAATTTCAATTTAAAACGATTTTGTCGCATTTTTACTGTTTATTATAATCATTTTATGCATTTTATTTGATTGATTAATGCATATAATTTCATTAAAAAATGTTATGCAAAATACCATTATTTTTTGCAATTGAAAATTAATTTAGTTAATTTCGATTTAAAATGATTTTGTTGCATTTTTACTACTTATTATTATCATTTTATGCATTTTATTTGCTTGATTATTGCATACAATTTCATTAAAAAAATGTTATGCAAAAGACCGTTATTTTTTGCAATTCAAATTTAA
The DNA here is from genome assembly GCA_020921065.1 of Vaccinium darrowii. NCBI lineage: Eukaryota > Viridiplantae > Streptophyta > Magnoliopsida > Ericales > Ericaceae > Vaccinium > Vaccinium darrowii. The sequence goes on along the minus strand of JAFMTH010000042.1, from coordinate 57,519 downwards.
TATAGTTAATTTCGATTTAAAATGACTTGGTCGCATTTTTACTATATATTATCATCATTTTATGCATTTTATTTGCTTGATTATTGCATAAAATTTCATTAAAACATGTTATGCAAAATACCATTATTTTTGCAATTCAAAATTAATATAGTTAATTTCGATTTAAAATGATTTTGTCGTATTTTTACTATTTATTATTATAATTTTATGCATTTTATTTGCTTGATTATTGCATACAATGTGATTAAAAAATTTCTGTAAAATATTATTATTCTTTGCAATTCAAAGTTAATTTAGTTAATTTCGATTTAAAATGATTTTGTCGCATTTTACTATTTATTATTATCATTTTATGCATTTTATTTGATTGATTAAAGCACATAATTTTATTAAAAAATGTTATGCAAAATACCATTATTTTTGCAATTCAAAATTAATTTAGTTAATTTCGATTTAAAATGATTTTGTCGCATTTTTACTATTTATTATTATAATTTTATGCATTTTATTTGCTTGATTATTGCATACAATGTGGTTAAAATTTTTTTGTAAAATATTAGTATTATTCTTTGCAATTCAAAATTAATTTAGTTAATTTCGATTTAAAATGATTTTGTCGCACTTTTACTATTTATTGTTATCATTTTGTGCATTTTATTTGCTTGATTATTGCATACAATTTCATTAAAAAAATGTTATGCAAAATACCATTATTTTTGCATTTCAAAATTAGTATAGTTAATTTCGATTTAAAATGACTTTGTCTCATTTTTACTATTTATTATCATTATTTTATGCATTTTATTTGCGTGATTATTGCATACAATTTCATTAAAAATTTCTACAAAATATTATTATTCGTTGCAATTCAAAATTAATTTAGTTAATTTAAAACGATTTTGTCGCATTTTTACTGTTTATTATAATCATTTTATGCATTTTATTTGATTGATTAATGCATATAATTTCATTAAAAAATGTTATGCAAAATACCATTATTTTTTGCAATTGAAAATTAATTTAGTTAATTTCGATTTAAAATGATTTTGTTGCATTTTTACTACTTATTATTATCATTTTATGCATTTTATTTGCTTGATTATTGCATACAATTTCATTAAAAAAATGTTATGCAAAAGACCGTTATTTTTTGCAATTCAAATTTAATATAGTTAATTTCGATTTAAAATGACTTGGTCGCATTTTTACTATATATTATCATCATTTTATGCATTTTATTTGCTTGATTATTGCATAAAATTTCATTAAAACATGTTATGCAAAATACCATTATTTTTGCAATTCAAAATTAATATAGTTAATTTCGATTTAAAATGATTTTGTCGTATTTTTACTATTTATTATTATAATTTTATGCATTTTATTTGCTTGATTATTGCATACAATGTGATTAAAAAATTTCTGTAAAATATTATTATTCTTTGCAATTCAAAGTTAATTTAGTTAATTTCGATTTAAAATGATTTTGTCGCATTTTACTATTTATTATTATCATTTTATGCATTTTATTTGATTGATTAAAGCACATAATTTTATTAAAAAATGTTATGCAAAATACCATTATTTTTGCAATTCAAAATTAATTTAGTTAATTTCGATTTAAAATGATTTTGTCGCATTTTTACTATTTATTATTATAATTTTATGCATTTTATTTGCTTGATTATTGCATACAATGTGATTAAAATTTTTTTGTAAAATATTAGTATTATTCTTTGCAATTCAAAATTAATTTAGTTAATTTCGATTTAAAATGATTTTGTCGCACTTTTACTATTTATTGTTATCATTTTGTGCATTTTATTTGCTTGATTATTGCATACAATTTCATTAAAAAAATGTTATGCAAAATAACATTATTTTTGCATTTCAAAATTAGTATAGTTAATTTCGATTTAAAATGACTTTGTCTCATTTTTACTATTTATTATCATCATTTTATGCATTTTATTTGATTGATTATTGCATAAAATTTCATTAAAACATGTTATGCAAAATACCATTATTTTTGCAATTCAAAATTAATATAGTTAATTTCGATTTAAAATGACTTTGTCTCATTTTTACTATTTATTATCATCATTTTATGCATTTTATTTGCGTGATTATTGCATACAACTTCATACAACATTTCTACAAAATATGATTATTCTTTTGCAATAGAAAATTAATTTAGTTAATTTCGATTTAAAATGATTTTGTCGCATTTTACTATTTATTATTATCATTTTATGCATTTTATTTGATTGATTAATGCACATAATTTTATTAAAAAATATTATGCAAAAATACCATTATTTTTGCAATTCAAAATTAATTTAGTTAAGTTCGATTTAAAATGATTTTGTCGTATTTTTACTATTTATTATTATAATTTTATGCATTTTATTTGCTTGATTATTGCATACAATGTGATTAAAAAATTTCTGTAAAATATTATTATTCTTTGCAATTCAAAGTTAATTTAGTTAATTTCGATTTAAAATGATTTTGTCGCACTTTTACTATTTATTATTATCATTTTATGCATTTTATTTGCTTGATTATTGCATACAATTTCATTAAAAAATGTTATGCAAAATACCATTATTTTTTGCAATTCAAATTTAACATAGTTAATTTCGATTTAAAATGATTTTGTCGCACTTTTACAATTTATTATTATCATTTTATGCATTTTATTTGCTTGAGTATTGCATACAATGTGATTAAAAATTTTCTGTAAAATATTATTATTCTTTGCAATTCAAAGTTAATTTAGTTAATTTCGATTTAAAATGATTTTGTCGCACTTTTACTATTTATTATAATCATTTTATGCATTTTATTTGCTTGATTATTGCATACAATTTCATTAAAAAATGTTATGCAAAATACCATTATTTTTGCAATTCAAAATTAATTTAGTTAATTTCGATTTAAAATGATTTTGTCGCATTTTTGCCATTTTTTATTATCATTTTATGCATTTTATTTGCTTGATTATGGCACACAATTTCATTAAAAAATTTTTGTAAAATATTATTATTCTTTGCAATTCAAAATTAATTTAGTTAATTTGGATTTAAAATGATTTTGTCGCATTTTTACTATTTATCGTCATCATTTTATGCATTTTATTTTATTGATTATTGCATACAATTTCTCGATTTAAAATGATTTTTCGCAATTTTACAATTTATTATCATCATTTTATGCATTTTATTATTTTGATTATTGCATACAATTTCATTAAAAAAATGTTATGCAAAATACCATTATTTTTTGCAATTGAAAATTAATTTAGTTAATTTCGATTTAAAATGATTTTGTTGCATTTTTACTATTTATTATTATCATTTTATGCATTTTATTTGCTTTATTATTGCATACAATGTGATTAAAAATTTTTTGTAAAATATTATTATTCTTTGCAATTCAAAATTAATTTAGTTAATTTCGATTTAAAATGATTTTGTCGCACTTTTACTATTTATTATTATCATTTTATGCATTTTATTTGCTTGATTATTGCTAACAATTTCATTAAAAAATGTTATGCAAAATACCATTATTTTTTGCAATTCAAATTTGATATAGTTAATTTCGATTTAAAATGACTTTGTCTCTTTTTTACTATTTATTATCATCATTTTATGCATTTTATTTGCGTGATTATTGCATACAATTTCATTAAACATTTCTACAAAATATGATTATTCTTTTGCAATTGAAAATTAATTTAGTTAATTTCGATTTAAAATGATTTTGTCGCATTTTACTATTTATTATTATCATTTTATGCATTTTATTTGATTGATTATTGCACACAATGTGATTAAAAAATTTCTGTAAAATTTTATTATTCTTTGCAATTCAAAGTTTTTTTTGAACGGAGCAATTAAAAGTTAATTTAGTTAATTTCGATTTAAAATGATTTTGTCGCACTTTTACTATTTATTATTATCTTTTTATGCATTTTATTTGCTTGATTATTGCATACAATTTCATTAAAAAATGTTATGCAAAATACCATTATTTTTTGCAATTAAATTTAATATAGTTAATTTCGATTTAAAATGATTTTGTCGCACTTTTACTATTTATTATTATCATTTTATGCATTTTATTTGCTTGATTATTGCATACAATTTCATTAAAAAATGTTATGCAAAATACCATTATTTTTGCAATTCAAAATTAATTTAGTTAATTTCGATTTAAAATGATTTTGTCGCATTTTTACTATTTATTATTATAATTTTATGCATTTTATTTGCTTGAGTATTGCATACAATGTGATTAAAAAATTTCTGTAAAATATTATTATTCTTTGCAATTCAAAATTAATTTAGTTAATTTCGATTTAAAATGATTTTGTCGCACTTTTACTATTTATTGTTATCATTTTGTGCATTTTATTTGCTTGATTATTGCATACAATTTCATTAAAAAAATGTTATGCAAAATACCATTATTTTTGCATTTCAAAATTAGTATAGTTAATTTCGATTTAAAATGACTTTGTCTCATTTTTACTATTTATTATCATTATTTTATGCATTTTATTTGCGTGATTATTGCATACAATTTCATTAAAAATTTCTACAAAATATTATTATTCGTTGCAATTCAAAATTAATTTAGTTAATTTCAATTTAAAACGATTTTGTCGCATTTTTACTGTTTATTATAATCATTTTATGCATTTTATTTGATTGATTAATGCATATAATTTCATTAAAAAATGTTATGCAAAATACCATTATTTTTTGCAATTGAAAATTAATTTAGTTAATTTCGATTTAAAATGATTTTGTTGCATTTTTACTACTTATTATTATCATTTTATGCATTTTATTTGCTTGATTATTGCATACAATTTCATTAAAAAAATGTTATGCAAAAGACCGTTATTTTTTGCAATTCAAATTTAATATAGTTAATTTCGATTTAAAATGACTTGGTCGCATTTTTACTATTTATTATCATCATTTTATGCATTTTATTTGCTTGATTATTGCATAAAATTTCATTAAAACATGTTATGCAAAATACCATTATTTTTGCAATTCAAAATTAATATAGTTAATTTCGATTTAAAATGATTTTGTCGTATTTTTACTATTTATTATTATAATTTTATGCATTTTATTTGCTTGATTATTGCATACAATGTGATTAAAAAATTTCTGTAAAATATTATTATTCTTTGCAATTCAAAGTTAATTTAGTTAATTTCGATTTAAAATGATTTTGTCGCATTTTACTATTTATTATTATCATTTTATGCATTTTATTTGATTGATTAATGCACATAATTTTATTAAAAAATATTATGCAAAAATACCATTATTTTTGCAATTCAAAATTAATTTTGTTAATTTCGATTTAAAATGATTTTGTCGTATTTTTACTATTTATTATTATAATTTTATGCATTTTATTTGCTTGATTATTGCATACAATGTGATTAAAAAATTTCTGTAAAATATTATTATTCTTTGCAATTCAAAGTTAATTTAGTTAATTTCGATTTAAAATGATTTTGTCGCACTTTTACTATTTATTATTATCATTTTATGCATTTTATTTGCTTGATTATTGCATACAATTTCATTAAAAAATGTTATGCAAAATACCATTATTTTTTGCAATTCAAATTTAATATAGTTAATTTCGATTTAAAATGATTTTGTCGCACTTTTACTATTTATTATTATCATTTTATGCATTTTATTTGCTTGATTATTGCATACAATTTCATTAAAAAATGTTATGCAAAATACCATTATTTTTGCAATTCAAAATTAATTTAGTTAATTTCGATTTAAAATGATTTTGTCGCATTTTTACTATTTATTATTATAATTTTATGCATTTTATTTGCTTGAGTATTGCATACAATGTGATTAAAAAATATCTGTAAAATATTATTATTCTTTGCAATTCAAAATTAATTTAGTTAATTTCGATTTAAAATGATTTTGTCGCAGTTTTACTATTTATTATTATCATTTTATGCATTTTATTTGCTTGATTATTGCAAACAATTTCATTAAAAAAATGTTATGCAAAATACCATTATTTTTTGCAATTCAAATTTAATATAGTTAATTTCGATTTAAAATGACTTTGTCGCATTTTTACTATTTATTATCATCATTTTATGCATTTTATTTGCGTGATTATTGCATACAATTTCATTAAAAATTTCTACAAAATATTATTGTTCTTTGCAATTCAAAATTAATTTAGTTAATTTCAATTTAAAATGATTTTGTCGCAGTTTTACTATTTATTATTATCATTTTATGCATTTTATTTGCTTGATTATTGCAAACAATTTCATTAAAAAAATGTTATGCAAAATACCATTATTTTTTGCAATTCAAATTTAATATAGTTAATTTCGATTTAAAATGACTTTGTCTCATTTTTACTATTTATTATCATCATTTTATGCATTTTATTTGCGTGATTATTGCATACAATTTCATTCAACATTTCTACAAAATATGATTATTCTTTTGCAATAGAAAATTAATTTAGTTAATTTCGATTTAAAATGATTTTGTCGCATTTTACTATTTATTATTATCATTTTATGCATTTTATTTGATTGATTAATGCATATAATTTTATTAAAAAATATTATGCAAAAATACCATTATTTTTGCAATTCAAAATTAATTTAGTTAATTTCGATTTAAAATGATTTTATCGTATTTTTACTATTTATTATTATAATTTTATGCATTTTATTTGCTTGATTATTGCATACAATGTGATTAAAAAATTTCTGTAAAATATTATTATTCTTTGCAATTCAAAGTTAATTTAGTTAATTTCGTTTTAAAATGATTTTGTCGCATTTTACTATTTATTATTATCATTTTATGCATTTTATTTGATTGATTAAAGCACATAATTTTATTAAAAAATGTTATGCAAAATACCATTATTTTTGCAATTCAAAATTAATTTAGTTAATTTCGATTTAAAATGATTTTGTCGCATTTTTACTATTTATTATTATAATTTTATGCATTTTATTTGCTTGATTATTGCATACAATGTGATTAAAATTTTTTTGTAAAATATTAGTATTATTCTTTGCAATTCAAAATTAATTTAGTTAATTTCGATTTAAAATGATTTTGTCGCACTTTTACTATTTATTGTTATCATTTTGTGCATTTTATTTGCTTGATTATTGCATACAATTTCATTAAAAAAATGTTAAGCAAAATACCATTATTTTTGCATTTCAAAATTAGTATAGTTAATTTCGATTTAAAATGACTTTGTCTCATTTTTACTATTTATTATCATTATTTTATGCATTTTATTTGCGTGATTATTGCATACAATTTCATTAAAAATTTCTACAAAATATTATTATTCGTTGCAATTCAAAATTAATTTAGTTAATTTCAATTTAAAACGATTTTGTCGCATTTTTACTGTTTATTATAATCATTTTATGCATTTTATTTGATTGATTAATGCATATAATTTCATTAAAAAATGTTATGCAAAATACCATTATTTTTTGCAATTGAAAATTAATTTAGTTAATTTCGATTTAAAATGATTTTGTTGCATTTTTACTACTTATTATTATCATTTTATGCATTTTATTTGCTTGATTATTGCATACAATTTCATTAAAAAAATGTTATGCAAAAGACCGTTATTTTTTGCAATTCAAATTTAATATAGTTAATTTCGATTTAAAATGACTTGGTCGCATTTTTACTATATATTATCATCATTTTATGCATTTTATTTGCTTGATTATTGCATAAAATTTCATTAAAACATGTTATGCAAAATACCATTATTTTTGCAATTCAAAATTAATATAGTTAATTTCGATTTAAAATGATTTTGTCGTATTTTTACTATTTATTATTATAATTTTATGCATTTTATTTGCTTGATTATTGCATACAATGTGATTAAAAAATTTCTGTAAAATATTATTATTCTTTGCAATTCAAAGTTAATTTAGTTAATTTCGATTTAAAATGATTTTGTCGCATTTTACTATTTATTATTATCATTTTATGCATTTTATTTGATTGATTAAAGCACATAATTTTATTAAAAAATGTTATGCAAAATACCATTATTTTTGCAATTCAAAATTAATTTAGTTAATTTCGATTTAAAATGATTTTGTCGCATTTTTACTATTTATTATTATAATTTTATGCATTTTATTTGCTTGATTATTGCATACAATGTGATTAAAATTTTTTTGTAAAATATTAGTATTATTCTTTGCAATTCAAAATTAATTTAGTTAATTTCGATTTAAAATGATTTTGTCGCACTTTTACTATTTATTGTTATCATTTTGTGCATTTTATTTGCTTGATTATTGCATACAATTTCATTAAAAAAATGTTATGCAAAATAACATTATTTTTGCATTTCAAAATTAGTATAGTTAATTTCGATTTAAAATGACTTTGTCTCATTTTTACTATTTATTATCATCATTTTATGCATTTTATTTGATTGATTATTGCATAAAATTTCATTAAAACATGTTATGCAAAATACCATTATTTTTGCAATTCAAAATTAATATAGTTAATTTCGATTTAAAATGACTTTGTCTCATTTTTACTATTTATTATCATCATTTTATGCATTTTATTTGCGTGATTATTGCATACAACTTCATACAACATTTCTACAAAATATGATTATTCTTTTGCAATAGAAAATTAATTTAGTTAATTTCGATTTAAAATGATTTTGTCGCATTTTACTATTTATTATTATCATTTTATGCATTTTATTTGATTGATTAATGCACATAATTTTATTAAAAAATATTATGCAAAAATACCATTATTTTTGCAATTCAAAATTAATTTAGTTAAGTTCGATTTAAAATGATTTTGTCGTATTTTTACTATTTATTATTATAATTTTATGCATTTTATTTGCTTGATTATTGCATACAATGTGATTAAAAAATTTCTGTAAAATATTATTATTCTTTGCAATTCAAAGTTAATTTAGTTAATTTCGATTTAAAATGATTTTGTCGCACTTTTACTATTTATTATTATCATTTTATGCATTTTATTTGCTTGATTATTGCATACAATTTCATTAAAAAATGTTATGCAAAATACCATTATTTTTTGCAATTCAAATTTAACATAGTTAATTTCGATTTAAAATGATTTTGTCGCACTTTTACAATTTATTATTATCATTTTATGCATTTTATTTGCTTGAGTATTGCATACAATGTGATTAAAAATTTTCTGTAAAATATTATTATTCTTTGCAATTCAAAGTTAATTTAGTTAATTTCGATTTAAAATGATTTTGTCGCACTTTTACTATTTATTATAATCATTTTATGCATTTTATTTGCTTGATTATTGCATACAATTTCATTAAAAAATGTTATGCAAAATACCATTATTTTTGCAATTCAAAATTAATTTAGTTAATTTCGATTTAAAATGATTTTGTCGCATTTTTGCCATTTTTTATTATCATTTTATGCATTTTATTTGCTTGATTATGGCACACAATTTCATTAAAAAATTTTTGTAAAATATTATTATTCTTTGCAATTCAAAATTAATTTAGTTAATTTGGATTTAAAATGATTTTGTCGCATTTTTACTATTTATCGTCATCATTTTATGCATTTTATTTTATTGATTATTGCATACAATTTCTCGATTTAAAATGATTTTTCGCAATTTTACAATTTATTATCATCATTTTATGCATTTTATTATTTTGATTATTGCATACAATTTCATTAAAAAAATGTTATGCAAAATACCATTATTTTTTGCAATTGAAAATTAATTTAGTTAATTTCGATTTAAAATGATTTTGTTGCATTTTTACTATTTATTATTATCATTTTATGCATTTTATTTGCTTTATTATTGCATACAATGTGATTAAAAATTTTTTGTAAAATATTATTATTCTTTGCAATTCAAAATTAATTTAGTTAATTTCGATTTAAAATGATTTTGTCGCACTTTTACTATTTATTATTATCATTTTATGCATTTTATTTGCTTGATTATTGCTAACAATTTCATTAAAAAATGTTATGCAAAATACCATTATTTTTTGCAATTCAAATTTGATATAGTTAATTTCGATTTAAAATGACTTTGTCTCTTTTTTACTATTTATTATCATCATTTTATGCATTTTATTTGCGTGATTATTGCATACAATTTCATTAAACATTTCTACAAAATATGATTATTCTTTTGCAATTGAAAATTAATTTAGTTAATTTCGATTTAAAATGATTTTGTCGCATTTTACTATTTATTATTATCATTTTATGCATTTTATTTGATTGATTATTGCACACAATGTGATTAAAAAATTTCTGTAAAATTTTATTATTCTTTGCAATTCAAAGTTTTTTTTGAACGGAGCAATTAAAAGTTAATTTAGTTAATTTCGATTTAAAATGATTTTGTCGCACTTTTACTATTTATTATTATCTTTTTATGCATTTTATTTGCTTGATTATTGCATACAATTTCATTAAAAAATGTTATGCAAAATACCATTATTTTTTGCAATTAAATTTAATATAGTTAATTTCGATTTAAAATGATTTTGTCGCACTTTTACTATTTATTATTATCATTTTATGCATTTTATTTGCTTGATTATTGCATACAATTTCATTAAAAAATGTTATGCAAAATACCATTATTTTTGCAATTCAAAATTAATTTAGTTAATTTCGATTTAAAATGATTTTGTCGCATTTTTACTATTTATTATTATAATTTTATGCATTTTATTTGCTTGAGTATTGCATACAATGTGATTAAAAAATTTCTGTAAAATATTATTATTCTTTGCAATTCAAAATTAATTTAGTTAATTTCGATTTAAAATGATTTTGTCGCACTTTTACTATTTATTGTTATCATTTTGTGCATTTTATTTGCTTGATTATTGCATACAATTTCATTAAAAAAATGTTATGCAAAATACCATTATTTTTGCATTTCAAAATTAGTATAGTTAATTTCGATTTAAAATGACTTTGTCTCATTTTTACTATTTATTATCATTATTTTATGCATTTTATTTGCGTGATTATTGCATACAATTTCATTAAAAATTTCTACAAAATATTATTATTCGTTGCAATTCAAAATTAATTTAGTTAATTTCAATTTAAAACGATTTTGTCGCATTTTTACTGTTTATTATAATCATTTTATGCATTTTATTTGATTGATTAATGCATATAATTTCATTAAAAAATGTTATGCAAAATACCATTATTTTTTGCAATTGAAAATTAATTTAGTTAATTTCGATTTAAAATGATTTTGTTGCATTTTTACTACTTATTATTATCATTTTATGCATTTTATTTGCTTGATTATTGCATACAATTTCATTAAAAAAATGTTATGCAAAAGACCGTTATTTTTTGCAATTCAAATTTAATATAGTTAATTTCGATTTAAAATGACTTGGTCGCATTTTTACTATTTATTATCATCATTTTATGCATTTTATTTGCTTGATTATTGCATAAAATTTCATTAAAACATGTTATGCAAAATACCATTATTTTTGCAATTCAAAATTAATATAGTTAATTTCGATTTAAAATGATTTTGTCGTATTTTTACTATTTATTATTATAATTTTATGCATTTTATTTGCTTGATTATTGCATACAATGTGATTAAAAAATTTCTGTAAAATATTATTATTCTTTGCAATTCAAAGTTAATTTAGTTAATTTCGATTTAAAATGATTTTGTCGCATTTTACTATTTATTATTATCATTTTATGCATTTTATTTGATTGATTAATGCACATAATTTTATTAAAAAATATTATGCAAAAATACCATTATTTTTGCAATTCAAAATTAATTTTGTTAATTTCGATTTAAAATGATTTTGTCGTATTTTTACTATTTATTATTATAATTTTATGCATTTTATTTGCTTGATTATTGCATACAATGTGATTAAAAAATTTCTGTAAAATATTATTATTCTTTGCAATTCAAAGTTAATTTAGTTAATTTCGATTTAAAATGATTTTGTCGCACTTTTACTATTTATTATTATCATTTTATGCATTTTATTTGCTTGATTATTGCATACAATTTCATTAAAAAATGTTATGCAAAATACCATTATTTTTTGCAATTCAAATTTAATATAGTTAATTTCGATTTAAAATGATTTTGTCGCACTTTTACTATTTATTATTATCATTTTATGCATTTTATTTGCTTGATTATTGCATACAATTTCATTAAAAAATGTTATGCAAAATACCATTATTTTTGCAATTCAAAATTAATTTAGTTAATTTCGATTTAAAATGATTTTGTCGCATTTTTACTATTTATTATTATAATTTTATGCATTTTATTTGCTTGAGTATTGCATACAATGTGATTAAAAAATATCTGTAAAATATTATTATTCTTTGCAATTCAAAATTAATTTAGTTAATTTCGATTTAAAATGATTTTGTCGCAGTTTTACTATTTATTATTATCATTTTATGCATTTTATTTGCTTGATTATTGCAAACAATTTCATTAAAAAAATGTTATGCAAAATACCATTATTTTTTGCAATTCAAATTTAATATAGTTAATTTCGATTTAAAATGACTTTGTCGCATTTTTACTATTTATTATCATCATTTTATGCATTTTATTTGCGTGATTATTGCATACAATTTCATTAAAAATTTCTACAAAATATTATTGTTCTTTGCAATTCAAAATTAATTTAGTTAATTTCAATTTAAAATGATTTTGTCGCAGTTTTACTATTTATTATTATCATTTTATGCATTTTATTTGCTTGATTATTGCAAACAATTTCATTAAAAAAATGTTATGCAAAATACCATTATTTTTTGCAATTCAAATTTAATATAGTTAATTTCGATTTAAAATGACTTTGTCTCATTTTTACTATTTATTATCATCATTTTATGCATTTTATTTGCGTGATTATTGCATACAATTTCATTCAACATTTCTACAAAATATGATTATTCTTTTGCAATAGAAAATTAATTTAGTTAATTTCGATTTAAAATGATTTTGTCGCATTTTACTATTTATTATTATCATTTTATGCATTTTATTTGATTGATTAATGCATATAATTTTATTAAAAAATATTATGCAAAAATACCATTATTTTTGCAATTCAAAATTAATTTAGTTAATTTCGATTTAAAATGATTTTATCGTATTTTTACTATTTATTATTATAATTTTATGCATTTTATTTGCTTGATTATTGCATACAATGTGATTAAAAAATTTCTGTAAAATATTATTATTCTTTGCAATTCAAAGTTAATTTAGTTAATTTCGTTTTAAAATGATTTTGTCGCATTTTACTATTTATTATTATCATTTTATGCATTTTATTTGATTGATTAAAGCACATAATTTTATTAAAAAATGTTATGCAAAATACCATTATTTTTGCAATTCAAAATTAATTTAGTTAATTTCGATTTAAAATGATTTTGTCGCATTTTTACTATTTATTATTATAATTTTATGCATTTTATTTGCTTGATTATTGCATACAATGTGATTAAAATTTTTTTGTAAAATATTAGTATTATTCTTTGCAATTCAAAATTAATTTAGTTAATTTCGATTTAAAATGATTTTGTCGCACTTTTACTATTTATTGTTATCATTTTGTGCATTTTATTTGCTTGATTATTGCATACAATTTCATTAAAAAATTGTTAAGCAAAATACCATTATTTTTGCATTTCAAAATTAGTATAGTTAATTTCGATTTAAAATGACTTTGTCTCATTTTTACTATTTATTATCATTATTTTATGCATTTTATTTGCGTGATTATTGCATACAATTTCATTAAAAATTTCTACAAAATATTATTATTCGTTGCAATTCAAAATTAATTTAGTTAATTTCAATTTAAAACGATTTTGTCGCATTTTTACTGTTTATTATAATCATTTTATGCATTTTATTTGATTGATTAATGCATATAATTTCATTAAAAAAATGTTATGCAAAAGACCGTTATTTTTTGCAATTCAAATTTAATATAGTTAATTTCGATTTAAAATGACTTGGTCGCATTTTTACTATTTATTATCATCATTTTATGCATTTTATTTGATTGATTATTGCATAAAATTTCATTAAAACATGTTATGCAAAATACCATTATTTTTGCAATTCAAAATTAATATAGTTAATTTCGATTTAAAATGACTTTGTCTCATTTTTACTATTTATTATCATCATTTTATGCATTTTATTTGCGTGATTATTGCATACAATTTCATACAACATTTCTACAAAATATGATTATTCTTTTGCAATAGAAAATTAATTTAGTTAATTTCGATTTAAAATGATTTTGTCGCATTTTACTATTTATTATTATCATTTTATGCATTTTATTTGATTGATTAATGCACATAATTTTATTAAAAAATATTATGCAAAAATACCATTATTTTTGCAATTCAAAATTAATTTAGTTAAGTTCGATTTAAAATGATTTTGTCGTATTTTTACTATTTATTATTATAATTTTATGCATTTTATTTGCTTGATTATTGCATACAATGTGATTAAAAAATTTCTGTAAAATATTATTATTCTTTGCAATTCAAAGTTAATTTAGTTAATTTCGATTTAAAATGATTTTGTCGCACTTTTACTATTTATTATTATCATTTTATGCATTTTATTTGCTTGATTATTGCATACAATTTCATTAAAAAATGTTATGCAAAATACCATTATATTTTGCAATTCAAATTTAACATAGTTAATTTCGATTTAAAATGATTTTGTCGCACATTTACAATTTATTATTATCATTTTATGCATTTTATTTGCTTGAGTATTGCATACAATGTGATTAAAAATTTTCTGTAAAATATTATTATTCTTTGCAATTCAAAGTTAATTTAGTTAATTTCGATTTAAAATGATTTTGTCGCACTTTTACTATTTATTATAATCATTTTATGCATTTTATTTGCTTGATTATTGCATACAATTTCATTAAAAAATGTTATGCAAAATACCATTATTTTTGCAATTCAAAATTAATTTAGTTAATTTCGATTTAAAATGATTTTGTCGCATTTTTGCCATTTTTTATTATCATTTTATGCATTTTATTTGCTTGATTATGGCACACAATTTCATTAAAAAATTTTTGTAAAATATTATTATTCTTTGCAATTCAAAATTAATTTAGTTAATTTGGATTTAAAATGATTTTGTCGCATTTTTACTATTTATCGTCATCATTTTATGCATTTTATTTTATTGATTATTGCATACAATTTCTCGATTTAAAATGATTTTTCGCAATTTTACAATTTATTATCATCATTTTATGCATTTTATTATTTTGATTATTGCATACAATTTCATTAAAAAAATGTTATGCAAAATACCATTATTTTTTGCAATTGAAAATTAATTTAGTTAATTTCGATTTAAAATGATTTTGTTGCATTTTTACTATTTATTATTATCATTTTATGCATTTTATTTGCTTTATTATTGCATACAATGTGATTAAAAAATTTTTGTAAAATATTATTATTCTTTGCAATTCAAAATTAATTTAGTTAATTTCGATTTAAAATGATTTTGTCGCACTTTTACTATTTATTATTATCATTTTATGCATTTTATTTGCTTGATTATTGCTAACAATTTCATTAAAAAATGTTATGCAAAATACCATTATTTTTTGCAATTCAAATTTGATATAGTTAATTTCGATTTAAAATGACTTTGTCTCTTTTTTACTATTTATTATCATCATTTTATGCATTTTATTTGCGTGATTATTGCATACAATTTCATTAAACATTTCTACAAAATATGATTATTCTTTTGCAATTGAAAATTAATTTAGTTAATTTCGATTTAAAATGATTTTGTCGCATTTTACTATTTATTATTATCATTTTATGCATTTTATTTGATTGATTATTGCACACAATGTGATTAAAAAATTTCTGTAAAATTTTATTATTCTTTGCAATTCAAAGTTTTTTTTGAACGGAGCAATTAAAAGTTAATTTAGTTAATTTCGATTTAAAATGATTTTGTCGCACTTTTACTATTTATTATTATCTTTTTATGCATTTTATTTGCTTGATTATTGCATACAATTTCATTAAAAAATGTTATGCAAAATACCATTATTTTTTGCAATTAAATTTAATATAGTTAATTTCGATTTAAAATGATTTTGTCGCACTTTTACTATTTATTATTATCATTTTATGCATTTTATTTGCTTGATTATTGCATACAATTTCATTAAAAAATGTTATGCAAAATACCATTATTTTTGCAATTCAAAATTAATTTAGTTAATTTCGATTTAAAATGATTTTGTCGCATTTTTACTATTTATTATTATAATTTTATGCATTTTATTTGCTTGAGTATTGCATACAATGTGATTAAAAAATTTCTGTAAAATATTATTATTCTTTGCAATTCAAAATTAATTTAGTTAATTTCGATTTAAAATGATTTTGTCGCACTTTTACTATTTATTATTATCATTTTATGCATTTTATTTGCTTGATTATTGCATGCAATTTCATTAAAAAATGTTATGCGAAATACCATTATTTTTTACAATTCAAATTTAATATAGTTAATTTCGATTTAAAATGACTTGGTCGCATTTTTACTATTTATTATCATCATTTTATGCATTTTATTTGATTGATTATTGCATAAAATTTCATTAAAACATGTTATGCAAAATACCATTATTTTTGCAATTCAAAATTAATATAGTTAATTTCGATTTAAAATGACTTTGTCTCATTTTTACTATTTATTATCATCATTTTATGCATTTTATTTGCGTGATTATTGCATACAATTTCATACAACATTTCTACAAAATATGATTATTCTTTTGCAATAGAAAATTAATTTAGTTAATTTCGATTTAAAATGATTTTGTCGCATTTTACTATTTATTATTATCATTTTATGCATTTTATTTGATTGATTAATGCATATAATTTTATTAAAAAATATTATGCAAAAATACCATTATTTTTGCAATTCAAAATTAATTTAGTTAATTTCGATTTAAAATGATTTTATCGTATTTTTACTATTTATTATTATAATTTTATGCATTTTATTTGCTTGATTATTGCATACAATGTGATTAAAAAAATTCTGTAAAATATTATTATTCTTTGCAATTCAAAGTTAATTTAGTTAATTTCGATTTAAAATGATTTTGTCGCATTTTACTATTTATTATTATCATTTTATGCATTTTATTTGATTGATTAAAGCACATAATTTTATTAAAAAATGTTATGCAAAATACCATTATTTTTGCAATTCAAAATTAATTTAGTTAATTTCGATTTAAAATGATTTTGTCGCATTTTTACTATTTATTATTATAATTTTATGCATTTTATTTGCTTGATTATTGCATACAATGTGATTAAAATTTTTTTGTAAAATATTAGTATTATTCTTTGCAATTCAAAATTAATTTAGTTAATTTCGATTTAAAATGATTTTGTCGCACTTTTACTATTTATTGTTATCATTTTGTGCATTTTATTTGCTTGATTATTGCATACAATTTCATTAAAAAAATGTTAAGCAAAATACCATTATTTTTGCATTTCAAAATTAGTATAGTTAATTTCGATTTAAAATGACTTTGTCTCATTTTTACTATTTATTATCATTATTTTATGCATTTTATTTGCGTGATTATTGCATACAATTTCATTAAAAATTTCTACAAAATATTATTATTCGTTGCAATTCAAAATTAATTTAGTTAATTTCAATTCAAAACGATTTTGTCGCATTTTTACTGTTTATTATAATCATTTTATGCATTTTATTTGATTGATTAATGCATATAATTTCATTAAAAAATGTTATGCAAAATACCATTATTTTTTGCAATTGAAAATTAATTTAGTTAATTTCGATTTAAAATGATTTTGTTGCATTTTTACTATTTATTATTATCATTTTATGCATTTTATTTGCTTGATTATTGCATACAATTTCATTAAAAAAATGTTATGCAAAAGACCGTTATTTTTTGCAATTCAAATTTAATATAGTTAATTTCGATTTAAAATGACTTGGTCGCAATTTTACTATTTATTATCATCATTTTATGCATTTTATTTGCTTGATTATTGCATAAAATTTCACTAAAACATGTTATGCAAAATACCATTATTTTTGCAATTCAAAATTAATATAGTTAATTTCGATTTAAAATGACTTTGTCTCATTTTTACTATTTATTATCATCATTTTATGCATTTTATTTTCGTGATTATTGCATACAATTTCATACAACATTTCTACAAAATATGATTATTCTTTTGCAATAGAAAATTAATTTAGTTAATTTCGATTTAAAATGATTTTGTCGCATTTTACTATTTATTATTATCATTTTATGCATTTTATTTGATTGATTAATGCACATAATTTTATTAAAAAATATTATGCAAAAATACCATTATTTTTGCAATTCAAAATTAATTTAGTTAATTTCGATTTAAAATGATTTTGTCGTATTTTTACTATTTATTATTATAATTTTATGCATTTTATTTGCTTGATTATTGCATACAATGTGATTAAAAAATTTCTGTAAAATATTATTATTCTTTGCAATTCAAAGTTAATTTAGTTAATTTCGATTTAAAATGATTTTGTCGCACTTTTACTATTTATTATTATCATTTTATGCATTTTATTTGCTTGATTATTGCATACAATTTCATTAAAAAATGTTATGCAAAATACCATTATTTTTTGCAATTCAAATTTAACATAGTTAATTTCGATTTAAAATGATTTTGTCGCACTTTTACAATTTATTATTATCATTTTATGCATTTTATTTGCTTGAGTATTGCATACAATGTGATTAAAAAATTTCTGTAAAATATTATTATTCTTTGCAATTCAAAGTTAATTTAGTTAATTTCGATTTAAAATGATTTTGTCGCACTTTTACTATTTATTATAATCATTTTATGCATTTTATTTGCTTGATTATTGCATACAATTTCATTAAAAAATGTTATGCAAAATACCATTATTTTTGCAATTCAAAATTAATTTAGTTAATTTCGATTTAAAATGATTTTGTCGCATTTTTGCCATTTTTTATTATCATTTTATGCATTTTATTTGCTTGATTATGGCACACAATTTCATTAAAAAATTTTTGTAAAATATTATTATTCTTTGCAATTCAAAATTAATTTAGTTAATTTGGATTTAAAATGATTTTGTCGCATTTTTACTGTTTATCGTCATCATTTTATGCATTTTATTTTATTGATTATTGCATACAATTTCTCGATTTAAAATGATTTTTCGCAATTTTACAATTTATTATCATCATTTTATGCATTTTATTATTTTGATTATTGCATACAATTTCATTAAAAAAATGTTATGCAAAATACCATTATTTTTTGCAATTGAAAATTAATTTAGTTAATTTCGATTTAAAATGATTTTGTTGCATTTTTACTATTTATTATTATCATTTTATGCATTTTATTTGCTTTATTATTGCATACAATGTGATTAAAATTTTTTTGTAAAATATTATTATTCTTTGCAATTCAAAATTAATTTAGTTAATTTCGATTTAAAATGATTTTGTCGCACTTTTACTATTTATTATTATCATTTTATGCATTTTATTTGCTTGATTATTGCTAACAATTTCATTAAAAAATGTTATGCAAAATACCATTATTTTTTGCAATTCAAATTTAATATAGTTAATTTCGATTTAAAATGACTTTGTCTCATTTTTACTATTTATTATCATCATTTTATGCATTTTATTTGCGTGATTATTGCATACAATTTCATTAAACATTTCTACAAAATATGATTATTCTTTTGCAATTGAAAATTAATTTAGTTAATTTCGATTTAAAATGATTTTGTCGCATTTTACTATTTATTATTATCATTTTATGCATTTTATTTGATTGATTATTGCACACAATGTGATTAAAAAATTTCTGTAAAATTTTATTATTCTTTGCAATTCAAAGTTTTTTTTGAACGGAGCAATTAAAAGTTAATTTAGTTAATTTCGATTTAAAATGATTTTGTCGCACTTTTACTATTTATTATTATCTTTTTATGCATTTTATTTGCTTGATTATTGCATACAATTTCATTAAAAAATGTTATGCAAAATACCATTATTTTTTGCAATTCAAATTTAATATAGTTAATTTCGATTTAAAATGATTTTGTCGCACTTTTACTATTTATTATTATCATTTTATGCATTTTATTTGCTTGATTATTGCAAACAATTTCATTAAAAAATGTTATGCAAAATACCATTATTTTTGCAATTCAAAATTAATTTAGTTAATTTCGATTTAAAATGATTTTGTCGCATTTTTACTATTTATTATTATAATTTTATGCATTTTATTTGCTTGAGTATTGCATACAATGTGATTAAAAAATTTCTGTAAAATATTATTATTCTTTGCAATTCAAAATTAATTTAGTTAATTTCGATTTAAAATGATTTTGTCGCACTTTTACTATTTATTATTATCATTTTATGCATTTTATTTGCTTGATTATTGCATGCAATTTCATTAAAAAATGTTATGCGAAATACCATTATTTTTTACAATTCAAATTTAATATAGTTAATTTCGATTTAAAATGACTTTGTCGCATTTTTACTATTTATTATCATCATTTTATGCATTTTATTTGCGTGATTATTGCATACAATTTCATTAAAAATTTCTACAAAATATTATTGTTCTTTGCAATTCAAAATTAATTTAGTTAATTTCAATTTAAAATGATTTTGTCGCAGTTTTACTATTTATTATTATCATTTTATGCATTTTATTTGCTTGATTATTGCAAACAATTTCATTAAAAAATGTTATGCAAAATACCATTATTTTTTGCAATTCAAATTTAATATAGTTAATTTCGATTTAAAATGACTTTGTCTCATTTTTACTATTTATTATCATCATTTTATGCATTTTATTTGCTTGATTATTGCATAAAATTTCATTAAAACATGTTATGCAAAATACCATTATTTTTGCAATTCAGAATTAACATAGTTAATTTCGATTTAAAATGACTTTGTCTCATTTTTATTTTTTATTATCATCATTTTATGCATTTTATTTGCGTGATTATTGCATACAATTTCATTAAACATTTCTACAAAATATGATTATTCTTTTGCAATTGAAAATTAAAATAGTTAATTTCGATTTAAAATGATTTTGTCGCATTTTACTATTTATTATTATCATTTTATGCATTTTATTTGATTGATTAATGCATATAATTTTATTAAAAAATGTTATGCAAAATACCGTTATTTTTGCAATTCAAAATTAATTTAGTTAATTTCGATTTAAAATGATTTTTTCGTATTTTACTATTTATTATTATCATTTTATGCATTTTATTTGATTGATTAATGCACATAATTTTATTAAAAAATGTTATGCAAAATACCATTATTTTTGCAATTCAAAATTAATTTAGTTAATTTCGATTTAAAATGATTTTGTCGCATTTTTACTATTTATTATTATAATTTTATGCATTTTATTTGCTTGATTATTGCATACAATGTGATTAAAAAATTTCTGTAAAATATTACTCCCTCCGTCCCTTTTTAAGTGATCCATACGGGAATACGTGCAATTTCAAACTCCTAAAAAACATAATTCTCTATATAACTTTTTAATTTGTTTTATACCAAATTAAAGTGCTCATTGAGTACTTGAATTTGGTGCAAAAAAAAATTTAAAAACAATATGCGAAAGTACATTTTTAAACGTCCGCAAAAATACACGTTTCCCAAGTGGATCACTTAAAAAGGGACGGAGGGAGTATTATTCTTTGCAATTCAAAATTAATTTAGTTAATTTCGATTTAAAATGATTTTGTCGCACTTTTACTATTTATTATTATCATTTTATGCATTTTATTTGATTGATTAATGCATATAATTTTATTAAAAAATGTTATGCAAAATACCGTTATTTTTGCAATTCAAAATTAATTTAGTTAATTTCGATTTAAAATGATTTTTTCGTATTTTACTATTTATTATTATCATTTTATGCATTTTATTTGATTGATTAATGCACATAATTTTATTAAAAAATGTTATGCAAAATACCATTATTTTTGCAATTCAAAATTAATTTAGTTAATTTCGATTTAAAATGATTTTGTCGCATTTTTACTATTTATTATTATAATTTTATGCATTTTATTTGCTTGATTATTGCATACAATGTGATTAAAAAATTTCTGTAAAATATTACTCCCTCCGTCCCTTTTTAAGTGATCCATACGGGAATACGTGCAATTTCAAACTCCTAAAAAACATAATTCTATATATAACTTTTTAATTTGTTTTATACCAAATTAAAGTGCTCATTGAGTACTTGAATTTGGTGCAAAAAAAAATTTAAAAACAATATGCGAAAGTACATTTTTAAACGTCCGCAAAAATACACGTTTCCCAAGTGGATCACTTAAAAAGGGACGGAGGGAGTATTATTCTTTGCAATTCAAAATTAATTTAGTTAATTTCGATTTAAAATGATTTTGTCGCACTTTTACTATTTATTATTATCATTTTGTGCATTTTATTTGCTTGATTATTGCATACAATTTCATTAAAAAAATGTTATGCAAAATACCATTATTTTTGCAATTCAAAATTAATATAGTTAATTTCGATTTAAAATGACTTTGTCTCATTTTTACTATTTATTATCATTATTTTATGCATTTTATTTGCGTGACTATTGCATACAATTTCATTAAAAATTTCTACAAAATATTATTATTCTTTGCAATTCAAAATTAATTTAGTTAATTTCGATTTAAAACGATTTTGTCGCATTTTTACTGTTTATTATAATCATTTTATGCATTTTATTTGATTGATTATTGCATAAAATTTCATTAAAACATATTATGCAAAATACCATTATTTTTTGCAATTCAAAATTAATTTAGTTAATTTCGATTTAAAATGATTTTGTCGCATTTTTGCTATTTTTTATTATCATTTTATGCATTTTATTTGCTTGATTATGGCATAAAATTTCATTAAAAAATGTTATGCAAAATACCACTATTTTTGCAATTCAAAATTAATATAGTTAATTTCGATTTAAAATGACTTTGTCTCATTTTTACTATTTATTATCATTATTTTATGCATTTTATTTGCGTGACTATTGCATACAATTTCATTAAAAATTTCTACAAAATATTATTATTCTTTGCAATTCAAAATTAATTTAGTTAATTTCGATTTAAAACGATTTTGTCGCATTTTTACTGTTTATTATAATCATTTTATGCATTTTATTTGATTGATTATTGCATAAAATTTCATTAAAACATATTATGCAAAATACCATTATTTTTTGCAATTCAAAATTAATTTAGTTAATTTCGATTTAAAATGATTTTGTCGCATTTTTGCTATTTTTTATTATCATTTTATGAATTTTATTTGCTTGATTATGGCATAAAATTTCATTAAAACATATTATGCAAAATACCATTATTTTTGCAATTCAAAATTAATTTAGTTAATTTCGATTTAAAATGATTTTGTTGCATTTTTTCTACTTATTATTATCATTTTATGCATTTTATTTGCTTCATTATTGCTTACAATTTCATTAAAAAAATGTTATGCAAAAGACCGTTATTTTTTGCAATACAAATTTAATATAGTTAATTTCGATTTAAAATGACTTGGTCGCATTTTTACTATTTATTATCATCATTTAATGCATTTTATTTGCTTGATTATTGTATAAAATTTCATTAAAACATGTTATGCAAAATACCATTATTTTTGCAATTCAAAATTAATATAGTTAATTTCGATTTAAAATGACTTTGTCTCATTTTTACTATTTATTATCATCATTTTTTGCATTTTATTTGCGTGATTATTGCATACAATTTCATTCAACATTTCTACAAAATATGATTATTCTTTTGCAATTGAAAATTAATTTAGTTAATTTCGATTTAAAATGATTTTGTCGCATTTTACTATTTGTTATTATCATTTTATGCATTTTATTTGATTGATTAATGCACATAACTTTATTAAAAAATGTTATGCAAAAATACCATTATTTTTGCAATTCAAAATTAATTTAGTTAATTTCGATTTAAAATGATTTTGTCGTATTTTTACTATTTATTATTATAATTTTATGCATTTTATTTGCTTGATTATTGCATACAATGTGATTAAAAAATTTCTGTAAAATATTATTATTCTTTACTATTTATTATCGTCATTTTATGCATTTTATTGGAGGATGAATTAATGAACCAAAGGTTCATTGCATGGGGTAATGAAGAGAACCAGGACAATTCATGAATTAGCATTAATTGGTGAAATCTGGAGAGATTCACATGGACGATTCTGGAACTCTTAGCCAAGTATAAATAGATCAATACCTTCCACGTATGCACACACTGCACATAGAAAATAAAGACACAAAAAAAGGGAGAAAGGAAAAGAATCAAAGAGGGAAGGATTCAGGAGGTAAGTACCACTGCCGTGGTATACATACATGCACACTTGCACTAAGCTGTTGATTTTTCCTCTAAAACTCACACACGTGCACTCACAGTAGTAGGTAGGTTCAATTTAAAAAAAAAAGGAGAGATCTACACCTCCCGTACCACGTTAAAAATTAGTTCAAGTTCTGATATATGTTTTAGATTAGCTAATTAACAACCAAAGATGTAGAATTTTAGGAAGTAAAATTAGCCAAAGCAATTTGTGATCAAATCAACTCACAGATTTAGAAAATAATTTACTCCTTTAGTTGTTGGGATTAATAGCTAAAGATGAACCATGTTTCCCACCCAACTAATGGCCCGACTTGATGAAACACACGTAATGTTTGCTTAGGTTAGTAAATAATGTAGCATAGAGTAAATAAAAAGGTTGTAACATTATTCAATGGAATTCAAAGATGAGAGACATGAATAGTTTTTCGTAGGGAAAAAAGGATGAACTATAAAATGACTAACACACTCATAGCTTTGGTTTTACAATTGATGGGTGGAGCTGTATTTGTAAAAATATCACTCACTTTTACAATGAAAACAAAACGTGGCTTGTTAAAAAAAAAAAAGAGGGCAACATACATAGAAGCTGTGACAACTAGGTACATTGAATTGGTCTAGGTTGATAGTTGGGCAATATTTAGCACTTCGAGTTTAGACCTAATAATCTGGAAATTTTGATGAAACACGTGATCTACAATTTTAGTACCTCTAAATTGTTAATGTGTTATTTTAGGACCCGGTACGTCTCGGTAGATTCTACGGTAAATCCCAGGCCCAGGAAGGTGAGTTATGAATTATCTCTGTTACATGAGGTTTTCGCAAAAATTATTTCCTTACAAAATTATGATTATTGATGTACGAAATTCTTTTTCAACAAAATACCATGGAATTCTGATGTTTTGCAAAGTATTTTTTTGAAAGTAGTATTATCGATACATCCGGACGATGTCCCTGAAATCTGGGGGACGTTAAAGATACCAGTCGGAACGGTGTTATAAGGACGGAATGGATAGGGGCACGGCCAGGTGTCCAACTGGATTGATCAATTCATCATGTGTTGGGGGTCGCTCCCTCATAGCTAGCATAATCGTCGGATGGTATATCGTATTATTCATGGAATGCTATTTTACGTAAAGGTTTATTTATGCTTTTGAAAATTGATGTTATGGTTTCTGTTTTGTTGGAAGAAAATTCAAATTCCATGGTAAACCATGTAACTCTGATAATTCATAAACTCACACAAGCGATAGCTTACGTTGTTGCAATTTCTCTCTTTTCAGGAAATCAGGCGTAGAATAACGAGCCAAGTACCAGTAATAAACTACGTATAGTTTGTAAAATAAATAAGAAGAAAAGAAAATGTAATTTATGTAGTGAATAAGGAACTCCAGCGAGTTGTACTTGTAAAATATTGTTTCCGCAATACTAAGATGTTTCTTTTGAAAAAAAAAACCATTAAAGAAATGTCAATAGAGGCCTTTGGTGAGAGGAGCTCACTGGCCGGTCACGGCATCCAAATATATTAAATTTGGGTCGTGACAATTGCATACAATTTCTCGATTTAAAATGATTTTTCGCATTTTTACTATTCATTATCATCATTTATGCATTTTATTATTTTGATTATTGCATACAATTTCATTAAAAAATGTTATGCAAAATACCATTATTTTTCGCAATTGAAAATTAATTTAGTTAATTTCGATTTAAAATGATTTTGTTGCATTTTTACAATTTATTATTATCATTTTATGCATTTTATTTGCTTTATTATTGCATACAATGTGATTAAAAAATTTCTGTAAAATATGATTATTCTTTGCAATTCAAAATTAATTTAGTTAATTTCGATTTAAAATGATTTTGTCGCACTTTTACTATTTATTATTATCATTTTATGCATTTTATTTGCTTGATTATTGCATACAATTTCATTAAAAAATGTTATGCAAAATACCATTATTTTTTGCAATTCAAATTTAATATTGTTAATTTCGATTTAAAATGACTTTGTTGCATTTTTACTATTTATTTTTATAATTTTATGCATTTTATTTGCTTGATTATTGCATATAATGTGATTAAAAAATTTCTGTAAAATATTATTATTCTTTGTAATTCAAAAATTAATTTAGTTAATTTCGATTTAAAATGATTTTGTCGCACTTTTACTATTTATTATTATCATTTTATGCATTTTATTTGCTTGATTATTGCATACAATGTGATTAAAAAATTTCTGTAAAATATTATTATTCTTTGCAATTCAAAATTAATTTAGTTAATTTCGATTTAAAATGATTTTGTCGCACTTTTACTATTTATTATTATCATTTTATGCATTTTATTTGCTTGATTATTGCATACAATTTAATTAAAAAATGTTATGCAAAATACCATTATTTTTTGCAATTCAAATTTAATATTGTTAATTTCGATTTAAAATGACTTTGTTGCATTTTTACTATTTATTTTTATAATTTTATGCATTTTATTTGCTTGATTATTGCATATAATGTGATTAAAAAATTTCTGTAAAATATTATTATTCTTTGCAATTCAAAATTAATTTAGTTAATTTCGATTTAAAATGATTTTGTCGCACTTTTACTATTTATTATTATCATTTTATGCATTTTATTTGCTTGATTATTGCATACAATGTGATTAAAAAATTTCTGTAAAATATTATTATTCTTTGCAATTCAAAATTAATTTAGTTAATTTCGATTTAAAATGATTTTGTCGCACTTTTACTATTTATTATTATCATTTTATGCATTTTATTTGCTTGATTATTGCATACAATTTCATTAAAAAATGTTATGCAAAATACCATTATTTTTTGCAATTCAAATTTAATATTGTTAATTTCAATTTAAAATGACTTTGTCGCATTTTTACTATTTATTTTTATAATTTTATGCATTTTATTTGCTTGATTATTGCATATAATGTGATTAAAAAATTTCTGTAAAATATTATTATTCTTTGCAATTCAAAATTAATTTAGTTAATTTCGATTTAAAATGATTTTGTCGCACTTTTACTATTTATTATTATCATTTTATGCATTTTATTTGCTTGATTATTGCATACAATTTCATTAAAAAATGTTATGGAAAATACCATTATTTTTTGCAATTCAAATTTAATATAGTTAATTTCGATTTAAAATGACTTTGTCGCATTTTTACTATTTATTATCATCATTTTATGCATTTTATTTGCTTGATTATTGCATAAAATTTCATTAAAACATATTATGCAAAATACCATTATTTTTGCAATTCAAAATTAATTTAGTTAATTTCGATTTAAAATGATTTTGTCGCATTTTTGCTATTTTTTATTATCATTTTATGCATTTTATTTGCTTGATTATGGCATCCATTTTCATTAAAAAATTTTTGTAAAATATTATTATTCTTTGCAATTCAAAATTAATTTAGTTTATTTGGATTTAAAATGATTTTGTCGCATTTTTACTGTTTATCGTCATCATTTTATGCATTTTATTTTATTGATTATTGCATACAATTTCTCGATTTAAAATGATTTTTCGCATTTTTACTATTTATTATCATCATTTTATGCATTTTATTATTTTGATTATTGCATACAATTTCATTAAAAAATTGTGGACGGTCGACCTCGCACGCCGGTTTGATGGTTTGAAAATGATGTTTTGATTTGAAAATGGGAGTCGCCACCCGGGTTTTTGGAAAATGGTTTAGGACCCGAGAAACCATTTTAAAAAATGATTGAAAAAAATGATTTATAAAACAATTTGAAAACCAGATATTCGTTTTGGATTCGGGAGCCAGGTTACGAACGGGGAAGGGTTTTAATGCACCCCGCTCGCCCGATTAAAAATCGGTCTTTACTAAACATTTGTGGGATTTTTAGAAAATATTTTAATGTCGAACTTTATTCAAATAACCAATTTATCAAGCAAAACAGACGATAACAATGAAAACAGATAGTAATGCAAGTCATATCAATAAGCAAACAATAAGCAAACAACCAATCAAAGGTTCAAACTATTCGTGCAACGCACTGGTTAAAACTTCAAATTTGACAAAAATGTGTGCCGTGCGGCGCACTAGGTGTACCGTGCGGTACAGAAAGTGTGCCGTGCAGCACTGTTCATCAATCCAACGGTCAAATTTTCAAAAGAGTGCCGTACAGCACTCCAAGTGTACCGTGCGTCACAGGAGGAGTGCCGTGCGGCACTGTTTCCTTCACAGACAGTTCAAACTTTGGTTTTCGAAAAGAATGAAATAAAGGCACATACAAAGCATGAAACTTAATTAAAACAAGATTATTTTGAATTAAGAAATGCATGTTTAAATAGAACATGTTCCTCCTCACTAAATTACCCCGTACGAGGCGATAATTTCACCGTACGACGCAACCGGGAGGTTTTAGATTGAACTGATTTTTGATGTTACATGGGTATACCAAATGTGGAGATGATATAGAAGATCATCCCACACTCGGCATCCCTCCCCTCAGAGTACCAAAGTTGTAAAATTTGGCGAAACGGACATATACCTCGGTTCGCAACTCTCAGATTAAAACTCTTTCTTGAACTTCCAAATATGGCTTGGGCTTTCTCTGGACTCCAACTCCAATCTGGTATGATAGCAAATATGGTTGATGGCTAGAACTTGAACAAATTTGGAATGGCTACCTCACGGGTTTGGAACCGAAAACTGAGGGTTGGGTTTTTTGATTGAATTTGCTTTGGAGAGGATTATAGGATTGATTTATGGAGGTTAGGGAGTATTGGCAGTAAGTAGTTTTGGTTGAGGGTGGAATTAGGACAGAATTTGAGAGAGGTTTTTCATGTTTTTTGATTGCTCATGGAAAATGAGAGCTTTCGGTGGTGAAAAATGGGGGAGCGATCTCCTCTTTTTTGAAAGTGAAGTGGGGAGGAGTTTATATAGGGCAAAAATCTGCTTAGGGACCAAGTATACTTGGCCCAAACGAAAAGAAAAATACTTGGCCGTCAAAATACTTTGGGATCAAGAAAACTTGGTGACCAAGGCTGCTGAAACTGTGCCGTACGGCACTGCGACTGTGCCGTGCGGTACACCAACTGTGCCGTACGGCACACTTCCACCGCATGTACTTTTTCGATTTAAAATGATTTTGTCGAATTTTTACTATTTATTAGCATCTTTTTATGCATTTTATTTGCTTGATTATTGAATACGATTTCATTAAAAAATGTTATGCAAAATACCATTATTTTTGCAATTCAAAATTAATTTAGTTAATTTCGATTTAAAATGATTTTTTCGCATTGTTACTTTTTATTATCATCATTTTATGCATTTTATTTGCTTGATTATTGCATAAAATTTCATTAAAACATGTTATGCAAAATACCATTATTTTTGCAATTCAAAATTAATTTAGTTAATTTCGATTTAAAATGATTTTTTCGCATTTTTACTTTTTATTATCATCATTTTATGCATTTTATTCGCTTGACTGTTGCATAAAATTTCATTAAAAAATGTTCTGTAAAATACCATTATTCTTTGCAATTCAAAATTGATTAAGTTAATTTTGATTTAAAATGATTTTGTCGCATTTTTACTTTTTATTGTCATCATTTTCTGCATTTTATTTGCTTGATTATTGCAAGCAATTTCATTAAAAAATGTTATGAAAAATAACATTATTTTTGCAATTCAAAATAAATTTAGTTAATTTCGATTGAAAATGATTTTGTCGCATTTTTACTTTTTATTGTCATCATTTTCTGCATTTTATTTGCATGATTATTGCAAGCAATTTCATTAAAAAATGTTATGAAAAATAACAATATTTTTGCAATTCAAAATAAATTTAGTTAATTTCGATTGAAAATGATTTTGTCGCATTTTACTATTTATTAGCATCATTTTATGCATTTTATTTGATTGATTAATGCATATAATTTCATTAAAAAAAGTTATGCAAAATACCATTATTTTTGCAATTCAAAATTAATTTAGTTAATTTCGATTTAAAATGATTTTTTCGCATTTTTACTTTTTATTATCATCATTTTATGCATTTTATTTGCTTGATTATTGCATGTACTTTTTCGATTTAAAATGATTTTGTCGAATTTTTACTATTAATTAGCATCTTTTTATGCATTTTATTTGCTTGATTATTGCATACGATTTCATTAAAAAATGTTATGCAAAATACAATTATTTTTGCAATTCAAAATTAATTTAGTTAATTTCGATTTAAAATGATTTTGTCGCATTTTTACTATTTATTATTATCATTTTTTGCATTTTATTTGCTTCATTATCGCATACGATTTCATTAAAAAAATGTTACGCAAAATACCATTAGTTTTTGCAATTCAAAATTAATTTAGTTAATTTCGATTTAAAATGATTTTGTCGGATTTTTACTATTTATTATCATCATTTTATGCATTTTATTTGCTTGATTATTGCATACAATTTCATTAAAAAATGTTATGCAAAATACCATTATTTTTTCCAATTCAAAATTTATTTATTTAATTTGGATTTAAAATGATTTTGTCGCATTTTTTCTATTTATTATCATTTTATACATTTTATTTGCTTGATTATTGCATACAATTTCATTAAAATTTTTTTGTAAAATATTATTTTTCTTTGCAATTCAAAATTAATTTAGTTAATTTGGATTTAAAATAATTTTGTCGCATTTTTACTGTTTATCATCATCATTTTGTGCATTTTATTTACTTGATTATTGCATAAAATTTTATTAAAACATGTTATGCAAAATACCATTATTTTTGCAATTCAAATATATTTTGTTAATTTCGATTTAAAATGACTTTGTTGCATTTTTACTATTTATTATCATCATTTTGTGCATTTTATTTGCTTGATTGTTGCATAAAATTTTATTAAAACATGTTATGCAAAATACCATTATTTTTGTAATTCAAAATTAATTTAGTTAATTTCGATTTAAAATGATTTTGTCACATTTTTACTTTTTATTGTCATCATTTTCTGCATTTTATTTGCTTGATTCTTGCAAGCAATTTCATTAAAAAATGTTATGAAAAATAACATTATATTTGCAATTCAAAATAAATTTAGTTAATTTCAATTTAAAATGATTTTGTCGCATTTTACTATTTATTAGCATCATTTTATGCATTTTATTTGATTGATTAATGCATATAATTTCATTAAAAAAAGTTATGCAAAATACCATTATTTTTGCAATTCAAAATTAATTTAGTTAATTTCGATTTAAAATGATTTTTTCGCATTTTTACTTTTTATTATCATCATTTTATGCATTTTATTTGCTTGATTATTGCATAAAATTTCATCATCATTTTATGCATTTTATTTTATTGATTATTGCATACAATTTTTCGATTTAAAATGATTTTTCGCATTTTTACTATTTATTATCATCATTTTATGCATTTTATTCGCTTGACTGTTGCATACAATTTCATTAAAAAATGTTACGCAAAATACCGTAATTTTTGCAATTCAAAATTAATTTAGTTAATTTCGATTTAAAATGATTTTGTCGCATTTTTACTGTTTATCATCATCATTTTATGCATTTTATTTGATTGATTATTGCATGTACTTTTTCGATTTAAAATGATTTTGTCGAATTTTTACTATTTATTAGCATCTTTTTATGCATTTTATTTGCTTGATTATTGAATACGATTTCATTAAAAAATGTTATGCAAAATACCATTATTTTTGCAATTCAAAATTAATTTAGTTAATTTCGATTTAAAATGATTTTTTCGCATTGTTACTTTTTATTATCATCATTTTATGCATTTTATTTGCTTGATTATTGCATAAAATTTCATTAAAACATGTTATGCAAAATACCATTACTTTTGCAATTCAAAATTAATTTAGTTAATTTCGATTTAAAATGATTTTTTCGCATTTTTACTTTTTATTATCATCATTTTATGCATTTTATTCGCTTGACTGTTGCATAAAATTTCATTAAAAAATGTTCTGTAAAATACCATTATTCTTTGCAATTCAAAATTGATTAAGTTAATTTCGATTTAAAATGATTTTGTCGCATTTTTACTTTTTATTGTCATCATTTTCTGCATTTTATTTGCTTGATTATTGCAAGCAATTTCATTAAAAAATGTTATGAAAAATAACATTATTTTTGCAATTCAAAATAAATTTAGTTAATTTCGATTGAAAATGATTTTGTCGCATTTTTACTTTTTATTGTCATCATTTTCTGCATTTTATTTGCATGATTATTGCAAGCAATTTCATTAAAAAATGTTATGAAAAATAACATTATTTTTGCAATTCAAAATAAATTTAGTTAATTTCGATTGAAAATGATTTTGTCGCATTTTACTATTTATTAGCATCATTTTATGCATTTTATTTGATTGATTAATGCATATAATTTCATTAAAAAAAGTTATGCAAAATACCATTATTTTTGCAATTCAAAATTAATTTAGTTAATTTCGATTTAAAATGATTTTTTCGCATTTTTACTTTTTATTATCATCATTTTATGCATTTTATTTGCTTGATTATTGCATGTACTTTTTCGATTTAAAATGATTTTGTCGAATTTTTACTATTAATTAGCATCTTTTTATGCATTTTATTTGCTTGATTATTGCATACGATTTCATTAAAAAATGTTATGCAAAATACAATTATTTTTGCAATTCAAAATTAATTTAGTTAATTTCGATTTAAAATGATTTTGTCGCATTTTTACTATTTATTATTATCATTTTTTGCATTTTATTTGCTTCATTATCGCATACGATTTCATTAAAAAAATGTTACGCAAAATACCATTAGTTTTTGCAATTCAAAATTAATTTAGTTAATTTCGATTTAAAATGATTTTGTCGGATTTTTACTATTTATTATCATCATTTTATGCATTTTATTTGCTTGATTATTGCATACAATTTCATTAAAAAATGTTATGCAAAATACCATTATTTTTTCCAATTCAAAATTTATTTATTTAATTTGGATTTAAAATGATTTTGTCGCATTTTTTCTATTTATTATCATTTTATACATTTTATTTGCTTGATTATTGCATACAATTTCATTAAAATTTTTTTGTAAAATATTGTTTTTCTTTGCAATTGAAAATTAATTTAGTTAATTTGGATTTAAAATAATTTTGTCGCATTTTTACTGTTTATCATCATTATTTTGTGCATTTTATTTACTTGATTATTGCATAAAATTTTATTAAAACATGTTATGCAAAATACCATTATTTTTGCAATTCAAATATATTTTGTTAATTTCGATTTAAAATGACTTTGTTGCATTTTTACTATTTATTATCATCATTTTGTGCATTTTATTTGCTTGATTGTTGCATAAAATTTTATTAAAACATGTTATGCAAAATACCATTATTTTTGTAATTCAAAATTAATTTAGTTAATTTCGATTTAAAATGATTTTGTCGCATTTTTACTTTTTATTGTCATCATTTTCTGCATTTTATTTGCTTGATTCTTGCAAGCAATTTCATTAAAAAATGTTATGAAAAATAACATTATATTTGCAATTCAAAATAAATTTAGTTAATTTCGATTTAAAATGATTTTGTCGCATTTTACTATTTATTAGCATCATTTTATGCATTTTATTTGATTGATTAATGCATATAATTTCATTAAAAAAAGTTATGCAAAATACCATTATTTTTGCAATTCAAAATTAATTTAGTTAATTTCGATTTAAAATGATTTTGTCGCATTTTTACTTTTTATTGTCATCATTTTCTGCATTTTATTTGCTTGATTATTGCAAGCAATTTCATTAAAAAATGTTATGAAAAATAACATTATTTTTGCAATTCAAAATAAATTTAGTTAATTTCGATTGAAAATGATTTTGTCGCATTTTTACTTTTTATTGTCATCATTTTCTGCATTTTATTTGCATGATTATTGCAAGCAATTTCATTAAAAAATGTTATGAAAAATAACATTATTTTTGCAATTCAAAATAAATTTAGTTAATTTCAATTGAAAATGATTTTGTCGCATTTTACTATTTATTAGCATCATTTTATGCATTTTATTTGATTGATTAATGCATATAATTTCATTAAAAAAAGTTATGCAAAATACCATTATTTTTGCAATTCAAAATTAATTTAGTTAATTTCGATTTAAAATGATTTTTTCGCATTTTTACTTTTTATTATCATCATTTTATGCATTTTATTTGCTTGACTGTTGCATACAATTTCATTAAAAAATGTTACGCAAAATACTGTAATTTTTGCAATTCAAAATTAATTTAGTTAATTTCGATTTAAAATGATTTTGTCGCATTTTTACTGTTTGTCATCATCATTTTATGCATTTTATTTGATTGATTATTGCATGTACTTTTTCGATTTAAAATGATTTTGTCGAATTTTTACTATTTATTAGCATCTTTTTATACATTTTATTTGCTTGATTATTGAATACGATTTCATTAAAAAATGTTATGCAAAATACCATTATTTTTGCAATTCAAAATTAATTTAGTTAATTTCGATTTAAAATGATTTTTTCGCATTTTTACTTTTTATTATCATCATTTTATGCATTTTATTTGCTTGATTATTGCATAAAATTTCATTAAAACATGTTATGCAAAATACCATTATTTTTGCAATTCAAAATTAATTTAGTTAATTTCGATTTAAAATGATTTTTTCGCATTTTTACTTTTTATTATCATCATTTTATGCATTTTATTTGCTTGATTATTGCATAAAATTTCATCATCATTTTATGCATTTTATTTTATTGATTATTGCATACAATTTTTCGATTTAAAATGATTTTTCGCATTTTTACTATTTATTATCATCATTTTATGCATTTTATTCGCTTGACTGTTGCATACAATTTCATTAAAAAATGTTACGCAAAATACCGTAATTTTTGCAATTCAAAATTAATTTTGTTAATTTCGATTTAAAATGATTTTGTCGCATTTTTACTGTTTATCATCATCATTTTATGCATTTTATTTGATTGATTATTGCATGTACTTTTTCGATTTAAAATGATTTTGTCGAATTTTTACTATTTATTAGCATCTTTTTATGCATTTTATTTGCTTGGTTATTGAATACGATTTCATTAAAAAATGTTACGCAAAATACCATTTTTTTTGCAATTCAAAATTAATTTAGTTAATTTCGATTTAAAATGATTTTTTCGCATTGTTACTTTTTATTATCATCATTTTATGCATTTTATTTGCTTGATTATTGCATAAAATTTCATTAAAACATGTTATGCAAAATACCATTACTTTTGCAATTCAAAATTAATTTAGTTAATTTCGATTTAAAATGATTTTTTCGCATTTTTACTTTTTATTATCATCATTTTATGCATTTTATTCGCTTGACTGTTGCATAAAATTTCATTAAAAAATGTTCTGTAAAATACCATTATTCTTTGCAATTCAAAATTGATTAAGTTAATTTCGATTTAAAATGATTTTGTCGCATTTTTACTTTTTATTGTCATCATTTTCTGCATTTTATTTGCTTGATTATTGCAAGCAATTTCATTAAAAAATGTTATGAAAAATAACATTATTTTTGCAATTCAAAATAAATTTAGTTAATTTCGATTGAAAATGATTTTGTCGCATTTTTACTTTTTATTGTCATCATTTTCTGCATTTTATTTGCATGATTATTGCAAGCAATTTCATTAAAAAATGTTATGAAAAATAACATTATTTTTGCAATTCAAAATAAATTTAGTTAATTTCGATTGAAAATGATTTTGTCGCATTTTACTATTTATTAGCATCATTTTATGCATTTTATTTGATTGATTAATGCATATAATTTCATTAAAAAAAGTTATGCAAAATACCATTATTTTTGCAATTCAAAATTAATTTAGTTAATTTCGATTTAAAATGATTTTTTCGCATTTTTACTTTTTATTATCATCATTTTATGCATTTTATTTGCTTGATTATTGCATGTACTTTTTCGATTTAAAATGATTTTGTCGAATTTTTACTATTAATTAGCATCTTTTTATGCATTTTATTTGCTTGATTATTGCATACGATTTCATTAAAAAATGTTATGCAAAATACAATTATTTTTGCAATTCAAAATTAATTTAGTTAATTTCGATTTAAAATGATTTTGTCGCATTTTTACTATTTATTATTATCATTTTTTGCATTTTATTTGCTTCATTATCGCATACGATTTCATTAAAAAAATGTTACGCAAAATACCATTAGTTTTTGCAATTCAAAATTAATTTAGTTAATTTCGATTTAAAATGATTTTGTCGGATTTTTACTATTTATTATCATCATTTTATGCATTTTATTTGCTTGATTATTGCATACAATTTCATTAAAAAATGTTATGCAAAATACCATTATTTTTTCCAATTCAAAATTTATTTATTTAATTTGGATTTAAAATGATTTTGTCGCATTTTTTCTATTTATTATCATTTTATACATTTTATTTGCTTGATTATTGCATACAATTTCATTAAAAATTTTTTGTAAAATATTATTTTTCTTTGCAATTGAAAATTAATTTAGTTAATTTGGATTTAAAATAATTTTGTCGCATTTTTACGGTTTATCATCATTATTTTGTGCATTTTATTTACTTAATTATTGCATAAAATTTTATTAAAACATGTTATGCAAAATACCATTATTTTTGCAATTCAAATATATTTTGTTAATTTCGATTTAAAATGACTTTGTTGCATTTTTACTATTTATTATCATCATTTTGTGCATTTTATTTGCTTGATTGTTGCATAAAATTTTATTAAAACATGTTATGCAAAATACCATTATTTTTGTAATTCAAAATTAATTAAGTTAATTTCGATTTAAAATGATTTTGTCGTATTTTTACTTTTTATTGTCATCATTTTCTGCATTTTAGTTGCTTGATTCTTGCAAGCAATTTCATTAAAAAATGTTATGAAAAATAACATTATATTTGCAATTCAAAATAAATTTAGTTAATTTCGATTTAAAATGATTTTGTCGCATTTTACTATTTATTAGCATCATTTTATGCATTTTATTTGATTGATTAATGCATATAATTTCATTAAAAAAAGTTATGCAAAATACCATTATTTTTGCAATTCAAAATTAATTTAGTTAATTTCGATTTAAAATGATTTTTTTCGCATTTTTACTTTT
This sequence comes from Vaccinium darrowii, assembly GCA_020921065.1. Lineage (NCBI taxonomy): Eukaryota > Viridiplantae > Streptophyta > Magnoliopsida > Ericales > Ericaceae > Vaccinium > Vaccinium darrowii. The sequence goes on along the minus strand of JAFMTH010000042.1, from coordinate 19,514 downwards.
TATTATCATCATTTTATGCATTTTATTTGCTTGATTATTGCATAAAATTTCATCATCATTTTATGCATTTTATTTTATTGATTATTGCATACAATTTTTCGATTTAAAATGATTTTTCGCATTTTTACTATTTATTATCATCATTTTATGCATTTTATTCGCTTGACTGTTGCATACAATTTCATTAAAATATGTTACGCAAAATACCGTAAATTTTGCAATTCAAAATTAATTTAGTTAATTTCGATTTAAAATGATTTTGTCGCATTTTTACTGTTTATCATCATCATTTTATGCATTTTATTTGATTGATTATTGCATGTACTTTTTCGATTTAAAATGATTTTGTCGAATTTTTACTATTTATTAGCATCTTTTTATGCATTTTATTTGCTTGATTATTGAATACGATTTCATTAAAAAATGTTATGCAAAATACCATTATTTTTGCAATTCAAAATTAATTTAGTTAATTTCGATTTAAAATGATTTTGTCGCATTTTTACTCTTTATTATTATCATTTTTTGCATTTTATTTGCTTCATTATCGCATACGATTTCATTAAAAAATGTTACGGAAAATACCATTAGTTTTTGCAATTCAAAATTAATTTAGTTAATTTCGATTTAAAATGATTTTGTCGCATTTTTACTATTTATTATCATCATTTTTTGCATTTTATTTGCTTCAATATCGCATACGATTTCATTAAAAAATGTTACGCAAAATACCATTAGTTTTTGCAATTCAAAATTAATTTAGTTAATTTCGATTTAAAATGATTTTGTCGGATTTTTACTATTTATTATCATCATTTTATGCATTTTATTTGCTTGATTATTGGATACAATTTCATTAAAAAATGTTATGCAAAGTACCATTATTTTTTCCAATTCAAAATTTATTTATTTAATTTGGATTTAAAATGATTTTGTCGCATTTTTACTATTTATTATCATAATTTTATGCATTTTATTTGCGTGATTATTGCATACAATTTCATTAAAAGTTTGTACAAAATATTATTATTATTTGCAATTCAAAATTAATTTAGTTAATTTGGGTTTAAAATGATTTTGTCGCATTTTTAATAGTTATTATCATCATTTTATGCATTTTATTTACTTGATTATTGCATACAATTTCATTAAAAAATGTTATGCAAAATACCATTCTTTTTGCAATTCAAAATTAATTTAGTTAATTTCGATTTAAGATGATTTGGTCGCATTTTTACTATTTATTATCATCATTTTATGCATTTTATTTGATTGATTAATGCATATAATTTCATTAAAAAAAGTTATGCAAAATACCATTATTTTTGCAATTCAAAATTAATTTAGTTAATTTCGATTTAAAATGATTTTTTCGCATTTTTACTTTTTATTATCATCATTTTATGCATTTTATTTGCTTGATTATTGCATAAAATTTCATCATCATTTTATGCATTTTATTTTATTGATTATTGCATACAATTTTTCGATTTAAAATGATTTTTCGCATTTTTACTATTTATTATCATCATTTTATGCATTTTATTCGCTTGACTGTTGCATACAATTTCATTAAAAAATGTTACGCAAAATACCGTAATTTTTGCAATTCAAAATTAATTTAGTTAATTTCGATTTAAAATGATTTTGTCGCATTTTTACTGTTTATCATCATCATTTTATGCATTTTATTTGATTGATTATTGCATGTACTTTTTCGATTTAAAATGATTTTGTCGAATTTTTACTATTTATTAGCATCTTTTTATGCATTTTATTTGCTTGATTATTGAATACGATTTCATTAAAAAATGTTATGCAAAATACCATTATTTTTGCAATTCAAAATTAATTTAGTTAATTTCGATTTAAAATGATTTTGTCGCATTTTTACTCTTTATTATTATCATTTTTTGCATTTTATTTGCTTCATTATCGCATACGATTTCATTAAAAAATGTTACGGAAAATACCATTAGTTTTTGCAATTCAAAATTAATTTAGTTAATTTCGATTTAAAATGATTTTGTCGCATTTTTACTATTTATTATCATCATTTTTTGCATTTTATTTGCTTCAATATCGCATACGATTTCATTAAAAAATGTTACGCAAAATACCATTAGTTTTTGCAATTCAAAATTAATTTAGTTAATTTCGATTTAAAATGATTTTGTCGGATTATTACTATTTATTATCATCATTTTATGCATTTTATTTGCTTGATTATTGGATACAATTTCATTAAAAAATGTTATGCAAAGTACCATTATTTTTTCCAATTCAAAATTTATTTATTTAATTTGGATTTAAAATGATTTTGTCGCATTTTTACTATTTATTATCATAATTTTATGCATTTTATTTGCGTGATTATTGCATACAATTTCATTAAAAGTTTGTACAAAATATTATTATTATTTGCAATTCAAAATTAATTTAGTTAATTTGGGTTTAAAATGATTTTGTCGCATTTTTAATAGTTATTATCATCATTTTATGCATTTTATTTACTTGATTATTGCATACAATTTCATTAAAAAATGTTATGCAAAATACCATTCTTTTTGCAATTCAAAATTAATTTAGTTAATTTCGATTTAAAATGATTTGGTCGCATTTTTACTATTTATTATCATCATTTTATGCATTTTATTTGCGTGATTATTGCATACAATTTCATTAAAAGTTTGTACAAAATATTATTGCACACAATTTCATTAAAAAATGTTATGCAAAATACCATTATTTTTTGCAATTCGAATTTATTATAGTTAATTTCTATTTAAAATGACTTTGTCGCATTTTTACTATTTATTATCATCATTTTAGGCATTTTATTTGCTTGATTATTGCATAAAATTTCATTAAAACATGTTTTGCAAAATACCATTATTTTTGCAATTCAAAATTAATTTAGTTAATTTCGATTTAAAATGATTTTGTCGCATTTTTACTATTTTTTATGATCATTTTATACATTTTATTTGCTTGATTATTGCATACAATTTCATTAAAAAATTTCTGTAAAATATTATTTTTCTTTGCAATTCAAAATTAATTTAGTTAATTTGGATTTAAAATAATTTTGTCGCATTTTTACTGTTTATCATCATCATTTTATGCAGTTTATTTTATTGATTATTGCATACAATTTCATTAAAACATGTTATGCAAAATACCATTATTTTTGCAATTCAAAATTAATTTAGTTAATTTCGATTTAAAATGACTTTGTCGGATTTTTACTATTTATTAGCATCATTTTATGCATTTTATTTGCTTGATTATTGCATACGATTTCATTAACAAATGTTATGCAAAATACCATTATTTTTGCAATTCAAAATTAATTTAGTTAATTTCGATTTAAAATGATTTTGTCGCATTTTTGCTATTTTTTGTTATCATTTTTTGCATTTTATTTGCTTCATTATCGCATACAATTTCATTAAAAAATGTTACGCAAAATACCATTAGTTTTTGCAATTCAAAATTAATTTAGTTAATTTCTATTTCAAATGATTTTGTCGCATTTTTACTATTTATTATCATCATTTTATGCATTTTATTTGCTTGATTATTGCATAAAATTTCATTAAAAATGTTATGCAAAATACCATTATTTTTGCAATTCAAAATTAATTTAATTAATTTCGATTTTAAATGACTTTGTCGGATTTTTACTATTTATTATCATCATTTTATGCATTTTATTTGCTTGATTATTGCATAAAATTTCATTAAAAATGTTATGCAAAATACCATTATTTTTGCAATTCAAAATTAATTTAATTAATTTCGATTTAAAATGACTTTGTCGGATTTTTACTATTTATTATCATCATTTTATGCATTTTATTTGCTTGATTATTGCATAAAATTTCATTAAAAATGTTATGCAAAATACCATTATTTTTGCAATTCAAAATTAATTTAATTAATTTCAATTTAAAATGACTTTGTCGGATTTTTACTATTTTTTATTATGCATTTTATTTGCTTGATTATTGCATACGATTTCATTAACAAATGTTATGCAAAATACCATTATTTTTGCAATTCAAAATTAATTTAGTTAATTTCGATTTAAAATGATTTTGTCGCATTTTTGCTATTTTTTATTATCATTTTTTGCATTTTATTTGCTTAATTATCGCATACAATTTCATTAAAAAATGTTACGCAAAATACCATTAGTTTTTGCAATTCAAAATTAATTTAGTTAATTTCGATTTCAAATGATTTTGTCGCATTTTTACTATTTATTATCATCGTTTTATGCATTTTATTTGCTTGATTATTGCATAAAATTTCATTAAAAATGTTATGCAAAATACCATTATTTTTGCAATTCAAAATTAATTTAGTTAATTTTGATTTAAAATGATTTTTGTCGCATTTTACTATTTACTATTATCATTTTATGCATTTTATTTGATTGATTAATGCATATAATTTCATTAAAAAATGTTATGCAAAATACCATTATTTTTGCAATTCAAAATTAATTTAGTTAATTTCGATTTAAAATGATTTTGTCGCATTTTTACTATTTTTTATTATCATTCTATACATTTTATTTGCTTGATTATTGCATACAATTTCATAAAAAAATTTCTGTAAAATATTATTATTCTTTGCAATTCAAAATTAATTTAGTTAATTTGGATTCAAAATAATTTTGTCGCATTTTTACTGTTTATCATCATCATTTTATGCAGTTTATTTTATTGATTATTGCATACAATTTTTCGATTTAAATTAAATTTTCGCATTTTTACTATTTATCATCATCATTTTTTCATTTTATTTGCTTGATTATTGCATACAATTTCATTAAAAAACGTTCTGTAAAATATTATTATTATTTGCAATTAAAATTTAATTTAGTTAATTTCGATTTAAAATGACTTTGTCGCATTTTTACTATTTATTATCATCATTTTATGCATTTTATTTGCGTGATTATTGCATACAATTTCATTAAAAGTTTGTACAAAATATTATTATTATTTGCAATTCAAAATTAATTTAGTTTATTTGGGTTTAAAATGATTTTGTCGCATTTTTAATTGTTATTATCATCATTTTATGAATTTTATTTACTTGATTATTGCATACAATTTCATTAAAAAATGTTATGCAAAATACCATTATTTTTTGCAATTCGAATTTATTATAGTTAATTTCTATTTAAAATGACTTTGTCGCATTTTTACTATTTATTATCATCATTTTAGGCATTTTATTTGCTTGATTATCGCATACAATTTCATTAAAAAATGTTACGCAAAATACCATTAGTTTTTGCAATTCAAAATTAATTTAGTTAATTTCGATTTCAAATGATTTTGTCGCATTTTTACTATTTATTATCATCATTTTATGCATTTTATTTGCTTGATTATTGCATAAAATTTCATTAAAAATGTTATGCAAAATACCATTATTTTTGCAATTCAAAATTAATTTAATTAATTTCGATTTAAAATGACTTTGTCGGATTTTTACTATTTATTATCATCATTTTATGCATTTTATTTGCTTGATTATTGCATAAAATTTCATTAAAAATGTTATGCAAAATACCATTATTTTTGCAATTCAAAATTAATTTAGTTAATTTTGATTTAAAATGATTTTGTCGCATTTTACTATTTACTATTATCATTTTATGCATTTTATTTGATTGATTAATGCATATAATTTCATTAAAAAATGTTATGCAAAATACCATTATTTTTGCAATTCAAAATTAATTTAGTTAATTTCGATTTAAAATGATTTTGTCGCATTTTTACTATTTTTTATTATCATTCTATACATTTTATTTGCTTGATTATTGCATACAATTTCATAAAAAAATTTCTGTAAAATATTATTATTCTTTGCAATTCAAAATTAATTTAGTTAATTTGGATTTAAAATAATTTTGTCGCATTTTTACTGTTTATCATCATCATTTTATGCAGTTTATTTTATTGATTATTGCATACAATTTTTCGATTTAAATTAAATTTTCGCATTTTTACTATTTATCATCATCATTTTTTCATTTTATTTGCTTGATTATTGCATACAATTTCATTAAAAAACGTTCTGTAAAATATTATTATTATTTGCAATTAAAATTTAATTTAGTTAATTTCGATTTAAAATGACTTTGTCGCATTTTTACTATTTATTATCATCATTTTATGCATTTTATTTGCGTGATTATTGCATACAATTTCATTAAAAGTTTGTACAAAATATTATTATTATTTGCAATTCAAAATTAATTTAGTTTATTTGGGTTTTAAAATGACTTTGTCGCATTTTTAATAGTTATTATCATCATTTTATGCATTTTATTTACTTGATTATTGCATACAATTTCATTAAAAAATGTTATGCAAAATACCATTCTTTTTGCAATTCAAAATTAATTTAGTTAATTTCAATTTAAAATGATTTGGTCGCATTTTTACTGTTTATCATCATCATTTTATTGCATGTACTTTTTCGATTTAAAATGATTTTATCGAATTTTTACTATTTATTAGCATCATTTTATGCATTTTATTTGCTTGATTACTGCATACGATTTCATTAACAAATGTTATGCAAAATACCATTATTTTTGCAATTCAAAATTAATTTAGTTAATTTCGATTTAAAACGATTTTGTCGCATTTTTGCTATTTTTTATTATCATTTTTTGCATTTTATTTGCTTAATTATCGCATACAATTTCATTAAAAAATGTTACGCAAAATACCATTAGTTTTTGCAATTCAAAATTAATTTAGTTAATTTCGATTTCAAATGATTTTGTCGCATTTTTACTATTTATTATCATCATTTTATGCATTTTATTTGCTTGATTATTGCATAAAATTTCATTAAAAATGTTATGCAAAATACCATTATTTTTGCAATTCAAAATTAATTTAATTAATTTCGATTTAAAATGACTTTGTCGGATTTTTACTATTTATTATCATCATTTTATGCATTTTATTTGCTTGATTGTTGCATAAAATTTCATTAAAAATGTTATGCAAAATACCATTATTTTTGCAATTCAAAATTAATTTAATTAATTTCGATTTAAAATGACTTTGTCGGATTTTTACTATTTTTTATTATCATTTTATACATTTTATTTGCTTGATTATTGCATACAATTTCATTAAAAAATTTCTGTAAAATATTATTATTCTTTGCAATTCAAAATTAATTTAGTTAACTTGGATTTAAAATAATTTTGTCGCATTTTTACTGTTTATCATCATCATTTTATGCAGTTTATTTTATTGATTATTGCATACAATTTTTCGATTAAAAATAAATTTTCGCATTTTTACTATTTATCATCATCATTTTTTGCATTTTATTTGCTTGATTATTGCATACAATTTCATTAAAAAACGTTCTGTAAAATATTATTATTATTTGCAATTAAAATTTAATTTAGTTAATTTCGATTTAAAATGACTTTGTCGCATTTTTACTATTTATTATCATCATTTTATGCATTTTATTTGCGTGATTATTGCATACAATTTCATTAAAAGTTTGTACAAAATATTATTATTATTTGCAATTCAAAATTAATTTAGTTAATTTGGGTTTAAAATGATTTTGTCGCATTTTTAATAGTTATTATCATCATTTTATGAATTTTATTTACTTGATTATTGCATACAATTTCATTAAAAAATGTTATGCAAAATACCATTATTTTTTGCAATTCGAATTTATTATAGTTAATTTCTATTTAAAATGACTTTGTCGCATTTTTACTATTTATTATCATCATTTTAGGCATTTTATTTGCTTGATTATCGCATACAATTTCATTAAAAAATGTTACGCAAAATACCATTAGTTTTTGCAATTCAAAATTAATTTAGTTAATTTCGATTTCAAATGATTTTGTCGCATTTTTACTATTTATTATCATCATTTTATGCATTTTATTTGCTTGATTATTGCATAAAATTTCATTAAAAATGTTATGCAAAATACCATTATTTTTGCAATTCAAAATTAATTCAATTAATTTAGATTTAAAATGACTTTGTCGGATTTTTACTATTTATTATCATCATTTTATGCATTTTATTTGCTTGATTGTTGCATAAAATTTCATTAAAAATGTTATGCAAAATACCATTATTTTTGCAATTCAAAATTAATTTAATTAATTTCAATTTAAAATGACTTTGTCGTATTTTTACTATTTTTTATTATCATTTTATACATTTTATTTGCTTGATTATTGCATACAATTTCATTAAAAAATTTCTGTAAAATATTATTATTCTTTGCAATTCAAAATTAATTTAGTTAATTTGGATTTAAAATAATTTTGTCGCATTTTTACTGTTTATCATCACCATTTTATGCAGTTTATTTTATTGATTATTGCATACAATTTTTCGATTAAAAATAAATTTTCGCATTTTTACTATTTATCATCATAATTTTTTGCATTTTATTTGCTTGATTATTGCATACAATTTCATTAAAAAACGTTCTGTAAAATATTATTATTATTTGCAATTAAAATTTAATTTAGTTAATTTCGATTTAAAATGACTTTGTCGCATTTTTACTATTTATTATCATCATTTTATGCATTTTATTTGCGTGATTATTGCATACAATTTCATTAAAAGTTTGTACAAAATATTATTATTATTTGCAATTCAAAATTAATTTAGTTAATTTGGGTTTAAAATGATTTTGTCGCATTTTTAATAGTTATTATCATCATTTTATGAATTTTATTTACTTGATTATTGCATACGATTTCATTAAAAAATGTTATGCAAAATACCATTATTTTTTGCAATTCGAATTTATTATAGTTAATTTCTATTTAAAATGACTTTGTCGCATTTTTACTATTTATTATCATCATTTTTTCCATTTTATTTGCTTGATTATCGCATACAATTTCATTAAAAAATGTTACGCAAAATACCATTAGTTTTTGCAATTCAAAATTAATTTAGTTAATTTCGATTTCAAATGATTTTGTCGCATTTTTACTATTTATTATCATCATTTTATGCATTTTATTTGCTTGATTATTGCATAAAATTTCATTAAAAATGTTATGCAAAATACCATTATTTTTGCAATTCAAAATTAATTTAGTTAATTTTGATTTAAAATGATTTTGTCGCATTTTACTATTTACTATTATCATTTTATGCATTTTATTTGATTGATTAATGCATATAATTTCATTAAAAAATGTTATGCAAAATACCATTATTTTTGCAATTCAAAATTAATTTAGTTAATTTCGATTTAAAATGATTTTGTCGCATTTTTACTATTTTTTATTATCATTCTATACATTTTATTTGCTTGATTATTGCATACAATTTCATAAAAAAATTTCTGTAAAATATTATTATTCTTTGCAATTCAAAATTAATTTTGTTAATTTGGATTCAAAATAATTTTGTCGCATTTTTACTGTTTATCATCATCATTTTATGCAGTTTATTTTATTGATTATTGCATACAATTTTTCGATTTAAATTAAATTTTCGCATTTTTACTATTTATCATCATCATTTTTTCATTTTATTTGCTTGATTATTGCATACAATTTCATTAAAAAACGTTCTGTAAAATATTATTATTATTTGCAATTAAAATTTAATTTAGTTAATTTCGATTTAAAATGACTTTGTCGCATTTTTACTATTTATTATCATCATTTTATGCATTTTATTTGCGTGATTATTGCATACAATTTCATTAAAAGTTTGTACAAAATATTATTATTATTTGCAATTCAAAATTAATTTAGTTTATTTGGGTTTAAAATGACTTTGTCGCATTTTTAATAGTTATAATTATCATTTTATGCATTTTATTTACTTGATTATTGCATACAATTTCATTAAAAAATGTTATGCAAAATACCATTCTTTTTGCAATTCAAAATTAATTTAGTTAATTTCGATTTAAAATGATTTGGTCGCATTTTTACTGTTTATCATCATCATTTTATTGCATGTACTTTTTCGATTTAAAATGATTTTGTCGAATTTTTACTATTTATTAGCATCATTTTATGCATTTTATTTGCTTGATTATTGCATACGATTTCATTAACAAATGTTATGCAAAATACCATTATTTTTGCAATTCAAAATTAATTTAGTTAATTTCGATTTAAAATGATTTTGTTGCATTTTTGCTATTTTTTGTTATCATTTTTTGCATTTTATTTGCTTAATTATCGCATACAATTTCATTAAAAAATGTTACGCAAAATACCATTAGTTTTTGCAATTCAAATTAATTTAGTTAATTTCGATTTCAAATGATTTTGTCGCATTTTTACTATTTATTATCATCATTTTATGCATTTTATTTGCTTGATTGTTGCATAAAATTTCATTAAAAATGTTATGCAAAATACCATTATTTTTGCAATTCAAAATTAATTTAATTAATTTCAATTTAAAATGACTTTGTCGGATTTTTACTATTTTTTATTATCATTTTATACATTTTATTTGCTTGATTATTGCATACAATTTCATTAAAAAATTTCCGTAAAATATTATTATTCTTTGCAATTCAAAATTAATTTAGTTAATTTGGATTTAAAATAATTTTGTCGCATTTTTACTGTTTATCATCATCATTTTATGCAGTTTATTTTATTGATTATTGCATACAATTTTTCGATTAAAAATAAATTTTCGCATTTTTACTATTTATCATCATCATTTTTTGCATATTATTTGCTTGATTATTGCATACAATTTCATTAAAAAACGTTCTGTAAAATATTATTATTATTTGCAATTAAAATTTAATTTAGTTAATTTCGATTTAAAATGACTTTGTCGCATTTTTACTATTTATTATCATCATTTTATGCATTTTATTTGCGTGATTATTGCATACAATTTCATTAAAAGTTTGTACAAAATATTATTATTATTTGCAATTCAAAATTAATTTAGTTAATTTGGGTTTAAAATGATTTTGTCGAATTTTTACTATTTATTAGCATCATTTTATGCATTTTATTTGCTTGATTACTGCATACGATTTCATTAACAAATGTTATGCAAAATACCATTATTTTTGCAATTCAAAATTAATTTAGTTAATTTCGATTTAAAACGATTTTGTCGCATTTTTGCTATTTTTTATTATCATTTTTTGCATTTTATTTGCTTAATTATCGCATACAATTTCATTAAAAAATGTTACGCAAAATACCATTAGTTTTTGCAATTCAAAATTAATTTAGTTAATTTCGATTTCAAATGATTTTGTCCCATTTTTACTATTTATTATCATCATTTTATGCATTTTATTTGCTTGATTATTGCATAAAATTTCATTAAAAATGTTATGCAAAATACCATTATTTTTGCAATTCAAAATTAATTTAATTAATTTCGATTTAAAATGACTTTGTCGGATTTTTACTATTTATTATCATCATTTTATGCATTTTATTTGCTTGATTGTTGCATAAAATTTCATTAAAAATGTTATGCAAAATACCATTATTTTTGCAATTCAAAATTAATTTAATTAATTTCAATTTAAAATGACTTTGTCGGATTTTTACTATTTTTTATTATCATTTTATACATTTTATTTGCTTGATTATTGCATACAATTTCATTAAAAAATTTCTGTAAAATATTATTATTCTTTGCAATTCAAAATTAATTTAGTTAACTTGGATTTAAAATAATTTTGTCGCATTTTTACTGTTTATCATCATCATTTTATGCAGTTTATTTTATTGATTATTGCATACAATTTTTCGATTAAAAATAAATTTTCGCATTTTTACTATTTATCATCATCATTTTTTGCATTTTATTTGCTTGATTATTGCATACAATTTCATTAAAAAACGTTCTGTAAAATATTATTATTATTTGCAATTAAAATTTAATTTAGTTAATTTCGATTTAAAATGACTTTGTCGCATTTTTACTATTTATTATCATCATTTTATGCATTTTATTTGCGTGATTATTGCATACAATTTCATTAAAAGTTTGTACAAAATATTATTATTATTTGCAATTCAAAATTAATTTAGTTAATTTGGGTTTAAAATGATTTTGTCGCATTTTTAATAGTTATTATCATCATTTTATGAATTTTATTTACTTGATTATTGCATACAATTTCATTAAAAAATGTTATGCAAAATACCATTATTTTTTGCAATTCGAATTTATTATAGTTAATTTCTATTTAAAATGACTTTGTCGCATTTTTACTATTTATTATCATCATTTTAGGCATTTTATTTGCTTGATTATCGCATACAATTTCATTAAAAAATGTTACGCAAAATACCATTAGTTTTTGCAATTCAAAATTAATTTAGTTAATTTCGATTTCAAATGATTTTGTCGCATTTTTACTATTTATTATCATCATTTTATGCATTTTATTTGCTTGATTATTGCATAAAATTTCATTAAAAATGTTATGCAAAATACCATTATTTTTGCAATTCAAAATTAATTCAATTAATTTCGATTTAAAATGACTTTGTCGGATTTTTACTATTTATTATCATCATTTTATGCATTTTGTTTGCTTGATTGTTGCATAAAATTTAATTAAAAATGTTATGCAAAATACCATTATTTTTGCAATTCAAAATTAATTTAATTAATTTCAATTTAAAATGACTTTGTCGTATTTTTACTATTTTTTATTATCATTTTATACATTTTATTTGCTTGATTATTGCATACAATTTCATTAAAAAATTTCTGTAAAATATTATTATTCTTTGCAATTCAAAATTAATTTAGTTAATTTGGATTTAAAATAATTTTGTCGCATTTTTACTGTTTATCATCACCATTTTATGCAGTTTATTTTATTGATTATTGCATACAATTTTTCGATTAAAAATAAATTTTCGCATTTTTACTATTTATCATCATAATTTTTTGCATTTTATTTGCTTGATTATTGCATACAATTTCATTAAAAAACGTTCTGTAAAATATTATTATTATTTGCAATTAAAATTTAATTTAGTTAATTTCGATTTGAAATGACTTTGTCGCATTTTTACTATTTATTATCATCATTTTATGCATTTTATTTGCGTGATTATTGCATACAATTTCATTAAAAGTTTGTACAAAATATTATTATTATTTGCAATTCAAAATTAATTTAGTTAATTTGGGTTTAAAATGATTTTGTCGCATTTTTAATAGTTATTATCATCATTTTATGAATTTTATTTACTTGATTATTGCATACGATTTCATTAAAAAATGTTATGCAAAATACCATTATTTTTTTGCAATTCGAATTTATTATAGTTAATTTCTATTTAAAATGACTTTGTCGCATTTTTACTATTTATTATCATCATTTTTTCCATTTTATTTGCTTGATTATCGCATACAATTTCATTAAAAAATGTTACGCAAAATACCATTAGTTTTTGCAATTCAAAATTAATTTAGTTAATTTCGATTTCAAATGATTTTGTCGCATTTTTACTATTTATTATCATCATTTTATGCATTTTATTTGCTTGATTATTGCATAAAATTTCATTAAAAATGTTATGCAAAATACCATTATTTTTGCAATTCAAAATTAATTTAGTTAATTTTGATTTAAAATGATTTTGTCGCATTTTACTATTTACTATTATCATTTTATGCATTTTATTTGATTGATTAATGCATATAATTTCATTAAAAAATGTTATGCAAAATACCATTATTTTTGCAATTCAAAATTAATTTAGTTAATTTCGATTTAAAATGATTTTGTCGCATTTTTACTATTTTTTATTATCATTCTATACATTTTATTTGCTTGATTATTGCATACAATTTCATAAAAAAATTTCTGTAAAATATTATTATTCTTTGCAATTCAAAATTAATTTTGTTAATTTGGATTCAAAATAATTTTGTCGCATTTTTACTGTTTATCATCATCATTTTATGCAGTTTATTTTATTGATTATTGCATACAATTTTTCGATTTAAATTAAATTTTCGCATTTTTACTATTTATCATCATCATTTTTTCATTTTATTTGCTTGATTATTGCATACAATTTCATTAAAAAACGTTCTGTAAAATATTATTATTATTTGCAATTAAAATTTAATTTAGTTAATTTCGATTTAAAATGACTTTGTCGCATTTTTACTATTTATTATCATCATTTTATGCATTTTATTTGCGTGATTATTGCATACAATTTCATTAAAAGTTTGTACAAAATATTATTATTATTTGCAATTCAAAATTAATTTAGTTTATTTGGGTTTAAAATGACTTTGTCGCATTTTTAATAGTTATTATTATCATTTTATGCATTTTATTTACTTGATTATTGCATACAATTTCATTAAAAAATGTTATGCAAAATACCATTCTTTTTGCAATTCAAAATTAATTTAGTTAATTTCGATTTAAAATGATTTGGTCGCATTTTTACTGTTTATCATCATCATTTTATTGCATGTACTTTTTCGATTTAAAATGATTTTGTCGAATTTTTACTATTTATTAGCATCATTTTATGCATTTTATTTGCTTGATTATTGCATACGATTTCATTAACAAATGTTATGCAAAATACCATTATTTTTGCAATTCAAAATTAATTTAGTTAATTTCGATTTAAAATGATTTTGTTGCATTTTTGCTATTTTTTGTTATCATTTTTTGCATTTTATTTGCTTAATTATCGCATACAATTTCATTAAAAAATGTTACGCAAAATACCATTAGTTTTTGCAATTCAAAATTAATTTAGTTAATTTCGATTTCAAATGATTTTGTCGCATTTTTACTATTTATTATCATCATTTTATGCATTTTATTTGCTTGATTGTTGCATAAAATTTCATTAAAAATGTTATGCAAAATACCATTATTTTTTGCAATTCAAAATTAATTTAATTAATTTCAATTTAAAATGACTTTGTCGGATTTTTACTATTTTTTATTATCATTTTATACATTTTATTTGCTTGATTATTGCATACAATTTCATTAAAAAATTTCCGTAAAATATTATTATTCTTTGCAATTCAAAATTAATTTAGTTAATTTGGATTTAAAATAATTTTGTCGCATTTTTACTGTTTATCATCATCATTTTATGCAGTTTATTTTATTGATTATTGCATACAATTTTTCGATTAAAAATAAATTTTCGCATTTTTACTATTTATCATCATCATTTTTTGCATTTTATTTGCTTGATTATTGCATACAATTTCATTAAAAAACGTTCTGTAAAATATTATTATTATTTGCAATTAAAATTTAATTTAGTTAATTTCGATTTAAAATGACTTTGTCGCATTTTTACTATTTATTATCATCATTTTATGCATTTTATTTGCGTGATTATTGCATACAATTTCATTAAAAGTTTGTACAAAATATTATTATTATTTGCAATTCAAAATTAATTTAGTTAATTTGGGTTTAAAATGATTTTGTCGCATTTTTAATAGTTATTATCATCATTTTATGAATTTTATTTACTTGATTATTGCATACAATTTCATTACAAAATGTTATGCAAAATACCATTATTTTTTGCAATTCGAATTTATTATAGTTAATTTCTATTTAAAATGACTTTGTCGCATTTTTACTATTTATTATCATCATTTTAGGCATTTTATTTGCTTGATTATCGCATACAATTTCATTAAAAAATGTTACGCAAAATACCATTAGTTTTTGCAATTCAAAATTAATTTAGTTAATTTCGATTTCAAATGATTTTGTCGCATTTTTACTATTTATTATCATCATTTTATGCATTTTATTTGCTTGATTATTGCATACAATTTCATAAAAAAATTTCTGTAAAATATTATTATTCTTTGCAATTCAAAATTAATTTAGTTAATTTGGATTTAAAATAATTTTGTCGCATTTTTACTGTTTATCATCATCATTTTATGCAGTTTATTTATTGATTATTGCATACAATTTTTCGATTTAAATTAAATTTTCGCATTTTTACTATTTATCATCATCATTTTTTCATTTTATTTGCTTGATTATTGCATAATTTCATTAAAAAACGTTCTGTAAAATATTATTATTATTTGCAATTAAAATTTAATTTAGTTAATTTCGATTTAAAATGACTTTGTCGCATTTTTACTATTTATTATCATCATTTTATGCATTTTATTTGCGTGATTATTGCATACAATTTCATTAAAAGTTTGTACAAAATATTATTATTATTTGCAATTCAAAATTAATTTAGTTAATTTGGGTTTAAAATGATTTTGTCGCATTTTTTAATAGTTATTATCATCATTTTATGAATTTTATTTACTTGATTATTGCATACAATTTCATTAAAAAATGTTATGCAAAATACCATTATTTTTTGCAATTCGAATTTATTATAGTTAATTTCTATTTAAAATGACTTTGTCGCATTTTTACTATTTATTATCATCATTTTAGGCATTTTATTTGCTTGATTATCGCATACAATTTCATTAAAAATGTTACGCAAAATACCATTAGTTTTTGCAATTCAAAATTAATTTAGTTAATTTCGATTTCAAATGATTTTGTCGCATTTTTACTATTTATTATCATCATTTTATGCATTTTATTTGCTTGATTATTGCATAAAATTTCATTAAAAATGTTATGCAAAATACCATTATTTTTGCAATTCAAAATTAATTTAGTTAATTTTGATTTAAAATGATTTTGTCGCATTTTACTATTTACTATTATCATTTTATGCATTTTATTTGATTGATTAATGCATATAATTTCATTAAAAAATGTTATGCAAAATACCATTATTTTTGCAATTCAAATTTAATTTAGTTAATTTCGATTTAAAATGATTTTGTCGCATTTTTACTATTTTTTATTATCATTCTATACATTTTATTTGCTTGATTATTGCATACAATTTCATAAAAAAATTTCTGTAAAATATTATTATTCTTTGCAATTCAAAATTAATTTAGTTAATTTGGATTTAAAATAATTTTGTCGCATTTTTACTGTTTATCATCATCATTTTATGCAGTTTATTTTATTGATTATTGCATACAATTTTTCGATTTAAATTAAATTTTCGCATTTTTACTATTTATCATCATCATTTTTTCATTTTATTTGCTTGATTATTGCATACAATTTCATTAAAAAACGTTCTGTAAAATATTATTATTATTTGCAATTAAAATTTAATTTAGTTAATTTCGATTTAAAATGACTTTGTCGCATTTTTACTATTTATTATCATCATTTTATGCATTTTATTTGCGTGATTATTGCATACAATTTCATTAAAAGTTTGTACAAAATATTATTATTATTTGCAATTCAGAATTAATTTAGTTTATTTGGGTTTAAAATGACTTTGTCGCATTTTTAATAGTTATTATCATCATTTTATGCATTTTATTTACTTGATTATTGCATACAATTTCATTAAAAAATGTTATGCAAAATACCATTCTTTTTGCAATTCAAAATTAATTTAGTTAATTTCGATTTAAAATGATTTGGTCGCATTTTTACTGTTTATCATCATCATTTTATTGCATGTACTTTTTCGATTTAAAATGATTTTGTCGAATTTTTACTATTTATTAGCATCATTTTATGCATTTTATTTGCTTGATTACTGCATACGATTTCATTAACAAATGTTATGCAAAATACCATTATTTTTGCAATTCAAAATTAATTTAGTTAATTTCGATTTAAAACGATTTTGTCGCATTTTTGCTATTTTTTATTATCATTTTTTGCATTTTATTTGCTTAATTATCGCATACAATTTCATTAAAAAATGTTACGCAAAATACCATTAGTTTTTGCAATTCAAAATTAATTTAGTTAATTTCGATTTCAAATGATTTTGTCGCATTTTTACTATTTATTATCATCATTTTATGCATTTTATTTGCTTGATTATTGCATAAAATTTCATTAAAAATGTTATGCAAAATACCATTATTTTTGCAATTCAAAATTAATTTAATTAATTTCCATTTAAAATGACTTTGTCGGATTTTTACTATTTATTATCATCATTTTATGCATTTTATTTGCTTGATTGTTGCATAAAATTTCATTAAAAATGTTATGCAAAATACCATTATTTTTGCAATTCAAAATTAATTTAATTAATTTCAATTTAAAATGACTTTGTCGGATTTTTACTATTTTTTATTATCATTTTATACATTTTATTTGCTTGATTATTGCATACAATTTCATTAAAAAATTTCTGTAAAATATTATTATTCTTTGCAATTCAAAATTAATTTAGTTAACTTGGATTTAAAATAATTTTGTCGCATTTTTACTGTTTATCATCATCATTTTATGCAGTTTATTTTATTGATTATTGCATACAATTTTTCGATTAAAAATAAATTTTCGCATTTTTACTATTTATCATCATCATTTTTTGCATTTTATTTGCTTGATTATTGCATACAATTTCATTAAAAAACGTTCTGTAAAATATTATTATTATTTGCAATTAAAATTTAATTTAGTTAATTTCGATTTAAAATGACTTTGTCGCATTTTTACTATTTATTATCATCATTTTATGCATTTTATTTGCGTGATTATTGCATACAATTTCATTAAAAGTTTGTACAAAATATTATTATTATTTGCAATTCAAAATTAATTTAGCTAATTTGGGTTTAAAATGATTTTGTCGCATTTTTAATAGTTATTATCATCATTTTATGAATTTTATTTACTTGATTATTGCATACAATTTCATTAAAAAATGTTATGCAAAATACCATTATTTTTTGCAATTCGAATTTATTATAGTTAATTTCGATTTAAAATGATTTTGTCGCATTTTTACTATTTTTTATTATCATTCTATACATTTTATTTGCTTGATTATTGCATACAATTTCATAAAAAAATTTCTGTAAAATATTATTATTCTTTGCAATTCAAAATTAATTTAGTTAATTTGGATTTAAAATAATTTTGTCGCATTTTTACTGTTTATCATCATCATTTTATGCAGTTTATTTTATTGATTATTGCATACAATTTTTCGATTTAAATTAAATTTTCGCATTTTTACTATTTATCATCATCATTTTTTCATTTTATTTGCTTGATTATTGCATACAATTTCATTAAAAAACGTTCTGTAAAATATTATTATTATTTGCAATTAAAATTTAATTTAGTTAATTTCGATTTAAAATGACTTTGTCGCATTTTTACTATTTATTATCATCATTTTATGCATTTTATTTGCGTGATTATTGCATACAATTTCATTAAAAGTTTGTACAAAATATTATTATTATTTGCAATTCAGAATTAATTTAGTTTATTTGGGTTTAAAATGACTTTGTCGCATTTTTAATAGTTATTATCATCATTTATGCATTTTATTTACTTGATTATTGCATACAATTTCATTAAAAAATGTTATGCAAAATACCATTCTTTTT